>LNAC01000307.1:1931830-1981636 GCA_002007465.1 Ailurus styani | reverse complement strand
TGATCTCTCTCTCTCTCTGTCAAATAAATAAATAAAATCTTTAAAAAAAAAAAAAAAAAAAGAATAAATGAATGTCTTTATGTTCCCAGATACACAGAAAAGACCTTAACCAGAGAGATCCATGATATTTGTCCTGTAGTTTCCTGTATGGAGTGTAAGCCCAAGCCCATAGACACAAGATTATCTATCACTGCCTTTTTTCTATAAGCCAAAATCTAGCCTCCGAATCCTCCTCAACACCACACTCCCATAGTCACTGACAATCCGTGTAAACATAAAATAAAACCTACTTACCATTCCTGACACATGATACTTACCTACAACTACCTACACTGAAGCCACATATCCAAGAAATTCACCTCCTAAAACCTAGGGCCGTCTTCTTACGTTTCCTGAGAAACTTCTCCAGTCTTGTCACTACATCACAGTCAACTCCATACCCTGGGATGCTCCTCAAGCTCCATGCACACTTTACACTCACATTCACACTATTGCCATTAGAACATTCTACCAGGCCACCAAGAGGAAGGGGAACACTTACACAGGTGCTCAGCGAGAGAAGCTTTGGTCCTCATCTTGTTATTATGACCCTGACTTCCAACATCTTCTTCCTCTAGTAAAAATGATCTCCCTTCAGCTACGAAAACCTTGTCCGCTACTCCCACAGGGCCTGCCCACTCTGGATTCCAGGACAGTCTGCCTTCCACCACTCCACACAGGCTCTCTGGGAGTCACTCTTCTGTTGATCGGTTTTGTCCCAACAGCTGCATTTTAAGTTTCTCAAATGCACATCGTGGCTGCACCATGCCACGGCAGGTGCTGGAGGCTTTGTCTGTACCGGCCTGTCTGCTCAGAGCCTCGCCACCCCCATTTTCTCCCTTTTAGGGATGTGTCAACACTTGATGGGCCAGCGATTCCCCCCAACGTCACACCTGGCTCAGGGGCAGCGATGGATTTAGGCCCAGACCCTCTGTTCCAACGACCTGAGCTCTTTCTGGTGTGGGAGACCACATTTTCATGTTTCTGCCTCCCACAGCCTCTGATACAGTCACACTGGCGTGGTCACTGGACGGCTGTGGAAAACGCGCCCCCATGTCCCACCGCACCAGCATCCAGCAAGCCAGCCTCTGGACTGTCAGATGTCAGGAGCAGTGTTAATCTCAAAAGAGGCCTTCCTCTGGCACCCAGGACAGTGTCTTGCATGTAGCACGCACCAAATGAATGAATCAACGAACTAATTAATAAAGTATGCACAATGCATGTAGCTTTTTAAAATCTGAACAATTTTTAAAAAGCCAAAAGGTTTCCCATAATAACAAATTTCCTATGCTCACCCTTCACGCATGCTCCTACCTCCAGCTGTTACACGTGTCACTGTTTTTTTTTTATTTAAAGATTTTATTTATTCATTTGAGAGAGTGTGCGCATGAGCAGGGAGGGGTGGGGGGGCAGAGAGAGAGGGAGAAGTAGAACCCAACCCCCTTGCCCCCACCCTGCAGAGCAGGGAGCCTGACTCAGGGCTCGATCCCAAGACCCTGAGATCACGACCCCAAGCTGAAGGCAGATGCTTAACCGACTGAGCCACCCAGGTGCTCCTGTGTCACTGCTTAACACACTAGAACGTGATCATCAGATCATTGTGGCTTTTGTCCCCACCCCTGGCAGCTGTGTTCACAAGATGCACATACTTTAAAAGTAGGAAATAGGCCCTGGGTTATCAAGCATCTCCTCAGGGAGGTAAAAGGGACACTGGAATTCCAACAATGCCAGCAGTAACCAGCCCGATTCCCAGAACCTCCTCAAACACGATTGCTACAAAGTGAATTCCAAAGCCAAACATTCTCCCCTGGAATATATGTTATGCCTTCTGCAAAGTGTCTCTTCCTGGTCACTCAAAGGCAGATTAACCAGAGAAATCTGCCCGTCTTTGTCCTCATCAGGGAAAAGACAGCGGTAGTCAGCATCCTGAGCAAACCTCGCCAAATGACAGCAAAATCCAGGGGCACCCGGGAAGGGTCCGTGGCATGCAGCCTTCCCACCCCCCTGCAGCCATCAATTCCTAAACCAAGTGCCCTAAATGCACCCCTCAGTTGTTTGCACGGGACCCAGAAAGCGAGGCTGTAAATGACAGGCGCCTGGATTTGCCCACAGAAGCTTCCTGAGTCCCACACAGCAGGACTGCTAAAAACAAACACAAGATCACACTGGGTAGCCCCCCAAAAATCTTAAAATATAAAATTAAAAGAACCCTAAAGTAGCAACCCAGCAGATTCCCACATGTGTAAATGCAGGTTGTCTGTTATTCATTCAGTCATCACCCCCCAGCATCTGATGGCACCACGAGTCGGATAAATTCTGGGCGGGCGGCAGGGGAAGGGGGAATATCCGGGGCCCAAAGTCACGCCAAACATGCTGCATCTTGCTCTCACCAGTTACTCAGGTAACTGGAGAACGGAAAGTTCTTTTAGATAATCTGAGCATTTCTGGAGTTCCTTCTACTCTTTTCCATTCCTGAAGTACTCCCACCACCCCTCCTCCACCTCCACCTTCTGCTCACCTGTCTCCTGCCCCAGTCACCCGGCTGCACAGCTCCACGGGGCTGAGCCCGTGAGCACAAGAGCCTCAAATTATATTTGGAAGTTGCTAGGGTCTGAATGTTTGTGACTCCCCGCCTTCCCAAATTCATGTTGAATCCCTAACCAACAGAGATGATGGTGTTAGGAGATGGGGCCTCTGGTTAGGCCATCAGGAATGGGATTCGTGTTCTTTTAAAAGAGACCCCAGAGTCCCCCAGCCCCTTCCACCTTGTGAGGACCCCGCAAGGAGGAGCCAGCTGTGAACCAGGAAGAGGGCCCTCACCAGAACGCCACATGCTGGGGCCTTGATCTTGCACTTCCAAAACTGTGAGAAATCCACTTTAGTGGTTTATAAACAACCCAGTCTCTGAGTTAGAGCAGCCTGAAGGGCACCGACAGAAACAAACAAACGCACTGCTTCCAATGAACTGTGTGGGAAGTACCACTCACAGCTCCTTTCCAAGCAAAGAATCTATCTCCTCTTGGGTCTCATTTCCCAAGTGCAGAATCTGCACACACACCCCTCCCGCCCAGGCTCGAGGGACCAGGAGCATCTAGGGCAAAAGTCAGAATAGGGAGCTTCTGCCTACACACCTTCCTAACCCCGGCACTGGTGGGGAAAGGCCATCCACTCTGCTGTCTTTGTTTTATGCAGAAACACAGAAATATCACTGCTTTATGCAGATGTCCCGGGTACAGAAGTTTCAGGATGCTCTTCAATAATTAGAAATTGAAGCAGTAACCAGAAACAGAAGGTCCCATTATAATAACCAGAACAGAAGATAAATAAACAAAAAGTATTACCTTTTTTAGCCTTTTAGGGTTTGTCAGTATATTCTTTGGTATTCATAGGAATATGGATATTTTTAAATTTCACTCTCTTGAAACCATGCTAAAAGAGCCCACTCAGAGCCACACTATCTTTATTGTGTTAAAAATGTTTTTCACAAGCAGTTTGAGATGTTAAAACCTATTCATAGGTGTTCCTATTTTAGTCTTTCCCAAGTTTGTATCAGTACATGTCTTTAAAGAAAAAATTCTCAAAGATCCTTGGTGCTAACCTAACATACAAATATAAACATTCTTAGGATACCATACAACCAAATCTGCACATTAAACAAAATATGTTTAAGAAGCCAATACAGTTCAAATTCACAACACAAATTTAATGCCAAGGATAATGTTCATTTTGCTGAAACTGAATCACCATACATCGTGTGAGCAAGACAGACCCTACAGCCCAGGTCCTCCTGGTTTCACCGCGCACATGTCACCTTGTGCAATCCTTTGTGCCCTTTCTTTATTCAAATGACTGCAAAACCTTCCTTTGTGCCACCTGCCATAAGACTACTAGGTCTTCCCGTGGTACAACAGCTTCATTTATGTGGCCACCATAACTCGGCTTCTTTCCAATAGGTCATGATAATTAAAATACGCTAATACTACCTGAAACCCAGCCCTTGTAAACGCAGCCACTGGAACTGAGTGTTGGTATCCAGGGGTCACCCAGTCACTGAGGATATGCTGACACTAACCTTCTGTTTAGTCACTCACAAGTTCTCACGGAGAGCCTCTCTCTGGACTGGGCCCCCTTCCACCACAGAACTTACGTGCTAGTGGGGAGAGAGAACAGACAAGTAACTCAAATAGTGACAAGTGTTGGGAAATGAAGCAGGGCAAGGAGAGAGCAAGGTGGTGGTGAAGACCTGTCTGAGCTCCCATGGTCAAGGAAGGCCTGTCAGAGAGAGGCATGGCTGACTGGAAGGCTAGGAGGAGATCTTCGCAAGCCGTGTGAGAGCCAGGTAGACAAAACAGCACACTTAGAGCTCCCAAGGAAAGGATGTAGTATTCAAGGTGGAGAATCATTGAGAAAGCCAACTTGGCCAGAACAAACTGAGAGGTGAGCAGGAAAGGTACTGGGGAGGGCAGAGAAGTGGGCAGGAGCCAAGTTATGGGGATGTGTGGGAATCCAAGAGGGCTCTGGGTCTTTTGCCAAGTCAGGTGGTTAGACACCAATACCAATACGAGTCAAATGTTCGTGAAAGCCAGGGGCCGGGTGAGCTCCCCTAGGAAGTAATGCAGATGGGGAGGCTGAGGACCCTGGGACCTTGCTGCACAGTGTGCTCCTGGACCAGAGTCACAGCGTCCCTGGGGAGTGAATCATGATCAGCATTTAAGGAGACCCAAGGAGGGCCAAGGCCCCACCGCCGCAACACTGAGGAGTAAGAGAAGGAACAAAGATACCAGAGCAGGGACAGCCAAGGGATGGGAGAAAACCAGGCAGTGTGGTGGCCTACAAGCCCTCAGAAGCTGGTGTTTCGAAAAGGAAGGAGGGTACAGTGAGCCAACCGCTGCTACTAAGCCGACGAAGACTAGGGAGTGATGCTCACATGAAGCAGCATGGAGATCAAAAGTGACCTTGAGGAGAACTTTCTCACTGACTAGGAAGGCTGACTAGCAGGCTAGCAGAAGAACAGAGTAAAGACAACTCTTTCAAGGACTGTCAATTATCACAGAAACGAAAACACAAAAATACAAACAGTCGTGGAAAACTTAGATGTGTCCCTTGCCCAGCCCAGTCCCCCTCCCCCCAAGGAGGAGATCTCCGGCAGATGTGTTCCCGATCCCCAGGGATAAGGCTGCGGCCTGGGGGCCACCAATGAAACGCAAAACCTGGTATTCACGCTCAAAAAATTCTGAGCCAGACCTTCCCTAATTTTATGGACTATTACTTCTCTCCCTCCCTCTGGCAGTTGCCTGTTGTCCTGGTTGCAGCTGAACCTCCAAGGCTGTGCCAAGAGCAGCTGAAGAGGTACAGTCTGCATTTAATTTAAACCAATGGGAGAAGCCCATGGAAATACCTTTCCGCCCTGGGAATGTCAGAACAGACAGAAACAAATCCAACCTAGAAGAATCCAGAGGGAAAGAAGTCACTCCTTTTCCCTCCTCTACAAAATCCCTTGACCTATCCATGTCCATGCCCTCCCAGTTCTAGCCCAAGCTGAGGAGAACCTACTAGAATCACGTTCTGAAGGTAAAAAGGCTTTCAGAGACCATGTAACATACCCCTGACTTCCGTTAGATGAACCACTTTCAAGCTCCTTAGTTCCCAGTTTTTAGACCCAAACCGCTGCTCTGGATCCATCCCCACCCCCATTGTCACCTCTCTCACGCCGGTAACACGCTAGCAGCAATTCCAGTTTACTTTCCTCTGCTGACACCCAGTACTGACGTTAGTCTCTTATCTCTGCCTCACTGTCCTGGAACTCACCTCGCAGGAGCCCTTCTTTCATTCACGAGAATGATGATAATGTAATTAACTCTTTAACACGCTGTGCACCAAATGCTTTTCTAAAAGGTTGTATACTAAACATTAACCCTCTGAACTGTAATGTCCAAAACTAACCTCCGGACATTAACCTAACGTTGAACATTAACACACATGCTTTAATTTGGGTGTAAGTGATGCCCATATAGACAAATACCACAAAAAGGGAACGTACTTAAAGGGCTCATTTTTCTCCTAGGGGCTCAATTTAGAAAGGTTTTGTATTAAAACCCAAAGTGTAATCTGTTTTCGTGGCTGGCTCTCTCCAGTTGGAACCTTCTCTGAGTCATCGCGGTAGAAATCATGGTGTGAAGCCCTGGCAAATTCACTCTGTACGCTTTGACTGTCCTGAGGGCGGCAGGAAGCAGACATTCCTATCAACACAGGTGCCAAGTTGTGAAACGAAACAGGCAATAAAAGTAATTTTTTTTGAACCCTAGACATGAAAAGGATCACTACAAAGAGAAAAAATGAAGAGGAAAAAGGAAGAAACACAAAAGGAAAACAATGAAAGGAAGTCCCTCCCTGGCAGTTAAGAGTTGTTTTGTTTTGTTTTGTTTTTTTATTTTTTTATTTTTTTTTTTAAGATTTTATTTATTCATTTGACACAGAGAGAGAGATCACAAGTAGGCAGAGAGGCAGGCAGAGAGAGAGGAGAGAGGAGGAAGCAGGCTCCCCCCTGAGCAGAGAGCCCGATGTGGGCCTCGATCCCAGGACCCTGGGATCATGACCTGAGCCGAAGGCAGCGGCTTTAACCCACTGAGCCCCCCAGGCGCCCTGTTTTGGTTTTTTAACCGCCCATCTCTAAGAGTTGAGGGTCATACATTTCTCTGGAGCATCAGGCTTGCTTTTGTTTCCTATGCCAGTGAGGGCTCCTGTGATTTCTCTGCTTCTATGGCGTGAGCAGACAGCTGTAAGGCAAAGACACGATAATCTGCCTAAAGAGGCTAAAGACACCTAACAATAAAAGTAGAAACGTGGAGAACTCACAGCAGCATCCCAGAGAAAAATCGGCCTCGAGGAAGCCTTGCCCGGTAACACGGAAACTTTATCCATCACTCACATCTACGTTGCAGTGTTAGGGTTCACCAAGCACTTCCAAGCTTGTGATCTCGGGCAGGACAGGAGCACGTGACCACAGTGAAGAGCTGGGACTCGAGTCCGGCTCAGACCCACCGGAGAGCATGCCCTCCCACCCTTCTCGGTGTGCTTCCTGCTTCTAAAACCAGGATCTCCTGTTCTCTGGTAGGCTCAGGATGTTTGGGGAATGGGGTTATGTTTTTCTCCAACTAAGTGATTATAATATTTCTACTGAGCAGCATTCCCTTGACCCTAATGCTTATTTTTGCCCAAAGTGTCCCATCATAGCATCAGACAATTCCAACAAAGGCTTTACCCTGGAGCTTTCATGGGTAAATGTACCTAGATGCATCTCTTACCCCAGATCACTGGAGGAAAGGGAGGTCCTTTGTTGTTTAGAGGTAGAACGGGAATCAGTGATTTGGTTTAAGAACGGGCCCCTCAACAGTGCAGGGGTGCCTATCCTTCCTCTACAGAGAGTAGGGCATTAGCCTGCTCACCACAAACACCACAGGCTGAGTGGATGAAACAACAGAAATTTATTTCTCGTGGTTCTGGAGGCTGGGAAGTCCAAGATCAAGGCACTGGCTGAATCGACTCCTGATGAGAGCTTTCTTCCTGGCTTGTAGATGGCAGACTTCTCACTGGGTCAACATAGGGCCCCTCTGCAGTGCCTGTGTGGGGAGAGAGATTTCTCTCTCTTCCTCTTCTTCCAAAACCACCAATCCCACTGAGAGGGCCCCACCCTTACAACCTAACCTAATCCAACTCTAATTACTTCCCAAAGGCTCCATCTCCAAATACCATCACATCTAGGGGTAGGACTTGACATCTGCAATTGAAGGGAACATATACACTTAAGTTCTTAAGTTCATGGCAAATGGGTAGGGACAAAAGGAAGCAGAGGGAGTAAAACTTATGAGACTCCTGTCACCCAGTGGCAAGGAATCACCACACATTTGGTAGATATAACTAAATACCCCCAAGTTTTTTCTAACTCTGTTCCCTGACAGCTGAGTCTTCATCTCCCCATTTCTCTCTCCTAAAGAGCCATCAGACTGAAAGAATCTATCTGTACAACAAATGTATGAAACAAATTCACAGAAGGGGGTGAGGAGAAAAAGAAATGATCAAAGTAACTCTAGGAATAAGTGGAGACCAAAAGCAAAAGGAACTATATACATAGGTGTTTTAGGACAGTTGATCAAGTTGTGTCCCAAGAGGGATGGGTTAACAATGCTGAAACCACTATATGTGTATACTGGACAAGACAAACAGTTAAATCAGTGGATGGCAGACAGTGGGGGTCTATTTTTTTTTTTTAAGGTTTTATTTATTTATTTGACACAGAGAGATCAGATCACAAGTAGGCTGAGAGGCAGGCAGAGAGAGAGGAGGAAGCAGGCTCCCTGCTCAGCAGAGAGCCCGATGCGGGCCTCGATCCCAGGACCTTGAGATCATGACCTGAGCCGAAGGCAGAGGCTTTAACCCACTGAGCCACCCAGGTGCCCCAGACGGTGGGGGTCTTATTTCTCCCTGGAGTAGAAGGCTATAGATTTGCAAGGGGAGAAGCCTAGAATGATCTTGTGATAGTGGATTCCACTTGGAGACATCAGTGTGAGCTCGTGTTTAGCTCAAGATCGATACAATTACATATTTATAAATACAGTATATACATGCTTTTCCCTGCTCTGTCAGCCAAGAGGGCTTAGGAGCAACAATATTGCAGCAGCACTGAGCACACCCAGCACCCAGATCTCGGCTTATAACAGTAATAAATTATCTCCTAAAAGGAACCAGGGCTCCTTGAAGAAATGGCCACTTCCAGGACTCGGGCAGGAAACACACAAGAGAGCCTGGAGCATCTTGCAGTGCCAGAACGTAAGGAAGGGCTTTAATTGGGGGAAATCGGGAGATGAACCATGAGAGACTGTGGACTCTGAGAAACAAGCTGAGGGTTTTGGAGGCGGGAGTAGGGGGGGGATGGGTGAGCCTGCTGGTGGGTATTAAGGAGGGCACGTATTACATGGAGCACTGGGTGTGGTGCATAAACAATGAATCTTGGAACAGTGAAAAAATAAAATTAAAGTGCCCTTAAAAATTTTTTTAAATATTTTTTTTTAAACCCACAATGCCTATAATAATGGAGATATACATAAGAGATACAGGGTTTCCAATGGCCAAAGCCGTAATGCTTTGAGCAACAGATAAAGAAGTATCAAAACCCAAAATATAAAAATAAGTATCTATGAGTACATGCTGATATAAGCAAATTAAATAAATGCATAAATAGAGCAAGAGGGACAAATCTCCCAGGCAGAAGGGAATTCCAAATAACTGACTGAGATAATCTGCTTTAAAGAAAGGAGAAGGTAACTCCTCACTCCCTGAGTGTAGGCAGCACACAGTGACTTCCTTCCAGAGAGCACAGGCTGGAAAGAAGAAAAAAAGAACTTTGCAGTGGAGAAACCTGACACCACCACCTCAGCCAGGTCCCTACTTCGTCAAGGTCAACGTCATAAGTCATGTTGATAGTATGTACTGTGAGGAAAATGGCACTTTACCTCCATCGTCTTCCTCCCCAAGCCCCTACCCCCGTGTAATCGTAAGAAAAGCAAACGACAAATGGCAATAGAGGGGCATCCTATAAAATACCCAACCAGTCCTCCTCAAAACTGTCAGCATCATCAGAAAATAGTCACGGGGCGCCTGGGTGGCTCAGTCGTTAACCATCTGCCTTTGGCTCAGGTCATGATCCCAGGGTCCTGGGATCGAGCCCCGCATCAGGCTCCCTGCTCAGCAGGAAGCCTGCTTCTCCCTCTCCCACTCCCCCTGCTTGTGTTCCCTCTCTCACTCTCTCTCTGTCAAATAAATAAATAAAATCTTGAAAGGAAAGAAGGAAGATGGATGATAGATAGATAAAAAGAAAGAAACATTAGCCGTCCCAGGAACTACCTCAGCCCTGAGGAGCCTAAGAAGGCATGACCGCTGCATGGAATGCAGTATCCTAGATGGGATCCCAGAACAGAAAAAGGACATTAGATAAAAACTAAGCAAATCTAGAGAAAGTATGGACTGTAACTAGTAATGATTTAACAAGATTTGTTTCTTAATTGTGACAAACCAAATGTATGATGTCGACAGAGGAAAGTGGGTGGACAGTCTATGAAAACTCTCTATACTATCATCACGATTTTGTTATAAATCTAAAACCATTCTAAAATAAAACATTGTTGGGGTTTTTTTTGTTTTGGTTTGGTTTTTTTCCAAGTAACATTAAAAAAGAAACCACCAGGCAGTCCAACCCATTGCTGTGGTCCTTGTGGTCACTCCAGAGCCAATGATTGTAATTCCTGACTCATCTTCCACCTCTGGCCTGTAGGTGGTCAGAACACAGATACTCATGTCCACCAGGCAAACCACCCTGGTGAGGTCTCAGAGCTCTACTCCTGGATGGTACCTGTGCCAGAAAAAAACAGGGTAAATAATTCTCCAGGACCCCGAAAACACAGAGCATCCCACCACAGGAACGTGGAGAGAAACCCAGCAAGTTCCTGAGCTGAAAGGCTGCACAAGGTTCGGGGAGCCGGGGACAGTTTTTCACAAGAGAAGAGCTAAATGACTAAAAAACTTGCCATCTGCATCGGGGAAAGGAAAACGAGCACGTGGAGGGCTGGGCACACACGGAAGCCCTAACTTCCCCAGAGAAGGAGGCATGGGGGCAGAGTTTAAGTGAGGCATCAAACCAAACCCATTCACCAGTGTTGCTCACAGACGACGGAACTCAGCCTCCTTCCTCCTCCATCTCAGAGCCAAAGAGCACGCTTCTCCTTAGAGAGAAACATTAATTGGATGAAAAACAGAAGAGCTGAGTTAGTCACAGAACAGGAGAAATCAAACAGGAGAAGACAGAGAAATAGGGATCAAGAGCAACAAAGAAGTAGTGAAAATGAGAGATTAGAGGGAAGCAATTTTATAGACTAGGATATTAATTAAACTTGCACGATACCCTGGTCGGTGTTTCCTATCACTGTGACGAGAAATGCAGACGAGGGTATCATTTGGGCTGAACAGAAGGAGTAGCCAAGTTAAAGCCCCATTTAAAACACTCCTTAATAAGCACCTGAGGACTCAGCTGCCCTGAGTCTCCTTGCCTCCCCAGCCTTGCTCTTCACTGCCGCTCCTCTCCTATAAACGCCTGTGCCTCTGACCGCGTCCCTGAGGTCTCAGCCACCTTGGACTGTCTCCTGCTGCGGCCCAGGCCATCACCACCCTGCTTTGATCTGCACCCGGTGCTGCCAAAGCCCTAAGCCACCTGGTCAAAGACTGTGTCTGCCACGCGGTGACACAGATCCAACCCCAAGGCCCAACAGACACCCAGGCAACATCTCCCTAGACCCCCTCAGCTTCTTCCACAGCAGCTGTATTTTTGTATTTTAAATTAATGTCTGTCTTCTCCATCAAACTGTAAGCTCCATGAGAACAGGGGCTGTACTGGGTTCTGGTCACCATTTTACCTCCAGTTCCCTACAGCGTGCCAAGTGCATTTGTGAATTGACTGATTGAATGAATGACTCAAGGAACGGAGACTCCTTCCCCCACAGCAATCTCAGACCTCCACAAGGAAAGAAAGTCCATTTCCATTCTGATGCCTAGTACAGAGTCTGACCTTGGAATCAGTCTACCCGTAGAAATGGCAGTATAAATAGTGATTAGGTGTCTGGTGCTTTTATACACACCAGGTATGTGATTAATAGTACAGTAATAAATAATCCCCATCCCTCACCAAACACTACCAAGAACCGAGTACTACGCTAAGCAGTTCAATACATTGTTCAGCAGCCCTGCAGGTAGCTTATTACATATGGCCATTTGCAGGGAAGACAACTGAGGTCCCCAGGGGTTGAATCACTCCCTCAAGGTCCCCCAGGTAGCTGTGGCAGAGCCAGAGGTCCCAAGGACCGTCCAACTCCCAGAAGGCAAGGAGGCCGTGTTAAGAGCAGGAAAGGAGGGCCAGGGTACAAGGGATGCTGACTTAAGGAAAAGGGGAAGCAGAATGCAAAGGGCTGTCTGGCATTCTCAGAGAAAAAAGAAAATTCTCGACAACTTTAAAGAGGTGGTGAGCCATGGTTCCAGCAACCCTGGGAATAGAACGCCCCCCCCCCCGCCCGCCCCAGAGAGAGAGGTTGGGTGGGTCACAACCATGGGAAGGGGTGATGGGTTTCCACCCCAACACGCAGAGTTGGGATGCTGCCACTCGCATACTTAAACCAGAAAATGGTTGGGGATTAAATGAGATCCTCAGTGTGGAAGCACTTTTTCAATTATAGTACATTAAAGAAGAAGAAGGCATCAAAACCATATTTCTGGGGCACCTGGGTGGCTCAGTCGTGAAGCATCTGCCTTCAGCTCAGGTCATGATCCCAGATCCTGGGATCAAGCCCCGAATCAGGCTCCCTGCTCAGCAGGGAGCCTGCTTCTCCCTCTCCCTCTGCCTGCCTCTCTGCTTACCTGTGCTCTCTCTCTATTCTCTGTCAAATAAATAAAAATCTTTAAAGAAAAAAACAACTGACATCTTAAAAAAAAAAAACATTTCTGTGGGGTTTTTTTTTTCTGTAACAAACCTCTGATATTTGAAGACTATGAAAATGCGGCAATCGTTCAGTCTCACAAAGCAGGTGGACTCACCACACAGAGGCTCTCGAGCAGATTCCAAGTTCGGGGAAAGAACACTTAGGGAAGAAGTGGCCATCTCAAGGCCCACACGGGGCTCACTGGGAGAAAATCCTGAGGGACTGGCCTTACTCCTTTTCTGGAAGGGCTGGAAGCTGGGAGGCCAAGAACTATGATCGAGCAGCTGGATTTCTGAAAGACCCCTCCAGGTCTCTCTTGGGGGCTTTGGTTCCACAGACATTTACCACGAACCCACCCCACAGAGGGCACAGGCCGGGCCCTGAGGCAGTCAGACGACAATGATGAAGGAAGTGGGAAGGCAGCAACAACCCACTGCCTCCAACGTGGGCACAAGGGGCAGGAGGGGAGCTCATTACTGGAAGAGGGCGGGCGGCAGGGGGAAGAATTTAAGGCAAGAAGGCACTTGCAACTGAGTGGCTTAGAACAGCACACCTTTATTTTTACCATAAATGGAGGTCAAATGTCTCACTCAGCTAACATCAGTGCTGGATTCTTTGCGGAGGCTTTACGGGAAAATCCTTTCCCTAGCCTTTTCCAGCTTCTAGAAGCTGGCCGCGCTGCTTAGCTCTTTGGCCCCTTCCTCCAGCTTCAAAGCCAGCTGGTTAGCCTCTTCCGACTTTGCTTCCTTCGTCATGCCCCTCCTCTGACATCGCTTCTCCTCCCTCCTTCATGAGAACCTGCGATTACACCAGGCACACCTGGATAATCCAAGAGAATCTCCCCACCTCCAGGTCCTCGTTTTCATCACATCCCTTTTGCCATGTAAGTTGACACATTCACAGGTTCCAGAATTAAAATGTGGATATCTTGGGGGCGGGGGGGCGGAGGGACATTATTCTGCCTGCCATGTAAGTAAGTAGACAGGGAAAATCAGCCCTGGGAAAGAAAAAAAAAATTAAACGTTCAGAAAGCAGCAGGGATGAGATGAAATCTTTTTTCAGGTTCCCCAGTTCTGATTTCCTGAGGCTGCTCCCTCTTCCCCTTGGGTTCCTTAAGATATCACTCGTCTGTTCTACCAGTTGCCCCAGAAGATTCTTCACTATGCCCTTGCCCCAAACCATTCACCCAATAGGTGGTAGACATGGCATTTACACCCTAAAGCCCGTGCCCTGAACTGCTAGAACCACAGAAAGGCGATGTGTTGAGAGTTAAGGAGCCAAACAGACCAGCAGACCAGATGATCCGTCAGGCCTAACAAAAAGGGAGAATCAAAGGCCCCAAAGAAACCAACTGTTTGACTCCAGGATGGGTAAGGCACAGAAGCAAATCTTGTTTTTATAAGAAAAAAAGAGTTGGGGGATCACAGCTGACAACAAGTTCAGTATGAGACAGACGGTTGTCAATGAACACAATTATCTCTGGGAATTAGAAATCCAGATTCAGCAGGGCAAGGCAGTTAACTCAACCGCAGACTCCCTTCAAATCAAGAACAACTACCCCCAACTATCTCAGAAGTGTGTCTTCACACCCAAGCACACAGCTTCAGGGGAACATGCAAGGAGTGCCAAGGATAAAAGAGCCTCTCATTAGCTAAATGAACCCTGCTAATAGGTGCTTACTCCGTGGGGAGTTAGGGAGCCCCCTCTGCTTGGGGCTGATCAGCAAGAATCTGGTTTGCGTGGCCAGGATGATTTCAGGACCAAGAAGCTAAGAGTAGGCACCGGGTACAGAGGAGGAGAACAGGGCTGAGAACAGGAAAAACTGTCATCCAGTAAAACACCAGAAGGGCCACCATGTGAAAAGGGATTAAACTTGCTCCGCATGGCTCCAAAGGTTAGAACAAGAAACAATGACTAAATGTGCCAGGGACACAAATTCCAATTCAATCTGAGGCGGGGAAAGTTTTCTAACAGAGATGCCTAAAGATAAAATGGGCTGTTCTGGGAGACACAGTGAGTTCCCCATCGGTGGAGGAAGGCAAACAGCGTGGGGCTGCCCGTTCATTCACAGGCTCACAGGTGGGTTTGAGAAGGAACTCCAGTGTAAGCCCCTCAGAAAGGGAAGGTTCTTCCAAATCTGACAGTCAATGATCTCATCACATATATACTCCGCAACAACCATCCACTTACACATACAGAGAAAACATCAAGATGATCCCACCAAAGGGAAGAAGCATGGAGGTAAGTACAGCCAGGAACGGTCTTTAGGATGGAAGAGGATAATAAAAAACCAGAAAGCAAAGTTTTCTCCAGATCTTATCCTGCACTTTTATCTGTGCCAACGCTGACTTGAAAATAAAAGTCCCCTGGGTGGAAGGAAGCTGCTCCTGCCTGTGGGGTTCTGGCCCACCCAACACCCACCCAACACGTCCACCACGAAGGGGCTCCAGCCCAGAACGGAAGTGAAAAACTACTTCAGGCACATCCGTGACATCAGGCTTATCCCCAAACCCTCATCGTCAGCTGGCTGCCCTCTTGGTGGAGGAAGGAAGTGGAAGGAAACCCGGGGACATCACAAAAAAGGCTGTCAACCTTAAAGGGCAATTGACAGTGAACACAGAAAAAATAGGAGCCTCGATGGACTTTTCCAAGAAGCACTGGGCACACCCGGTGTACAGCATCTGCCCTCCCAGGACTAGGGAAGAGCTGGAGCAGCAGCACGAAGATTCCTCTCAGGGAAGTACCGCAAGTCACTAAGGCACTCCACACAGAAGCAGCGTCGAGGGATGGGGTGACCGGGTGCCCGGCGTTACGGGGGGCGCATGATGCGATGAGCATGGGGTGTTACACGCAACTGGTGAGTCAATGAACATGCCATCAAAAACTAATGATGGACTATATGTTGCCTAACTGAATTTAAATTTTAAAAATAATAAAATAAAATAATAATGCAAAAAAAAAAAAAAGCCAAGTCAAAGGCCAATGAAATCGCCCACATGGAAGAAGAGAATGAAGACAAGGAGTGAGAGGCACGCAGGACATGGCAGGGATGCCAGAAAAGCCCAGCTGTAAGCTCCCTGAGGACAAGGACGGCAGATGGAGTCTTGGCTTCCCAAACCACGGAGAGCACACCTGGCGGAACCAGGACCACGGGACCGAGTGCCCGGCCGGCAGGGAGCAAGGCCACAGGGGACAAAGACGGGCTGCAGACAGTGCAAGAGAACTCTGGCAGATGACTCAGAAGATAATTTGGAAACCGGTTCCGGTCAGAAAAATCGGTACCCACAGATAAAGCACCTGCTCTCGGCACGCTTCCATAATATTTTGAAATGGAGAAAAACATTGCCAACAGCACCATCCAATGTGGTATAAATTTGACACACATATTAGTAAACTCCTTCAAGTTAGTTGTTTTTTTTTTTAACGTGGTCTTTCTGGTACCGTGCTCATTTGTGTTCTCTAAGCCATTGTACCTTATTTTCAGACTCCTGTATTAAAATACAAAACCTACAGAAGTCTTATCATTTTTTTCTTTTTTTTTTAAGATTCTACTCATTCATTTGTGAGAGAGAGAGTGAGCACAAGCAGGGGGAGCAGGAGGCAGGATAAGGAGGGTCCCCACTGAGCAGGGAGCCCGATGCGGGGCTCTATCCCAGATCCCCAGGATCATGACCTGAGCTGAAGGCAGACAATTAATGACTGAGCCACCCAGGCGTCCCTTATCTCATCATTTTCAAGTAAATCTGATTCTCCACTGAATCTGAAAAGACACAAACATGATAAACTTCACTCTTAGTAAGAAAAGGATTGTACTTTATCTTTTTAGCAAAGGAGAGAAGAAACTGAAGCCACACAGATGCATCATGTTTAGGGACACCTGGGTGGCTCAGTCTTAAGCATCTGCCATAGGCTCAGGTCATGATCCCAGGGTCCTGGGATTGAGCCCCGCATTAGGCTCCCTGCTCAGTGGGGAGTCTGCTTCTCACTCTCCCGCTGCTGTTGCCCCTGTTTATGCTTTCTCTCACTCTCTGTCAAGTGAATAAACAAAATAATTTGTAAAAATGCATCATGTTTAATACAAGAATTGAAGGTCATGCTCATAAGCCGTGATAAAATTAGGGTACAGAGGTTTAAATTTTTGAAAAAGCAGTTTTGCTAGGGTCTATTTACGGTTTCTCTAGTAGTTAACAAGTTAACACGACTTTTTGCAGGTCTTTAACAAATAATATAGCAACAGATATATTTAGACTGTATTTATTTTTTCCTCTCTCTCTTTCAATCATTACTAAGCCTTCTCATATTCCAACCCTCCACCTCAAGGCACACCATGCATACACATACACACACACACACACACACACACACACACACACAGGAACGATGCAAACAGATGAGAGAGAGGATGTGATGTGAAGGCCCCCATTCTCCTCCACCTATTGACCAAAAACCAGCTGCAGGGAGTAGAAGAGAAAGAAGATGGCTATCTGCCCAAAGGACCAAGTACCACTCAGGTCATAAGCAGAAAGCCAGGGTTCCTGTCCAGTGGTGATACAGACATGTCCCACATCAACAATGGGGAAAGGTCGACAATTTCCTGAGTGCATACTATGGGTCAGGCACTACTTAGTTCACATTTAACCTTCCTAACATTCTTGTCAAATGGGAAAACTGGACTCCCAAGATGGCGGACACACTGGGCTCCATCCTGAGTCCCATGGAGAAGCTACTCAGCCTCGGGGACCAGGAATCTCAGTGCAAGGCCTGAGAGCAGGCCACCACCTGAAGACATTACAGGAGCAAGAGAAACAACAAACAAAAGGATGGAGAAAGAGCTGGCAGATTTCATCCAAAACAGTGGGCAGATCAAGAAGTGTCCCCTGATGAACAAGATAGGAGCATTCTACATGATATGGTGGAAGGGGCTGGCCTGACATCCTTCTTCTTTGGGAAAGATGCTAAGTGTCACTATGTCATGATCTTCAAAAAGAAGCCTGTACCCTCAGATGAAGAGCTGGACTCCTACCATCGTGGGGAGGAGTGGGACCCACAGAAGGCGGAAGAGACACGGAAGCTGAAGGAGCTGGCCCAGGGGCCGGAAGAGGAGGAGGCAGCCCAGCAGGTGCCCATGGTGGTGAGCCCTCCTAGTGACTATAAGGATAAGTACCGCTACCTCATTGGCAAGGGGGCAGCCAAGGACACGGCCCACATGCTGCAGGCCGACAAGACCTAGGCTGTGTGCCCATGGCCAACAAGAGGGATCCACGTTCCACTGAAGAGGCCATGAATGAGATCCAGGCCAAGAAGTGCCTGTGGCAGAGCAGGGAAGAGTTGCCATCTCCCAGGCACCCTAGCCCCTTGGACAGGTCAGAGGCCAGGGAGGGACAAGGCTGCTGCTATTAGAACCTATCCTGGGGCCCCACCTCTGCACCACCTCCTAACAGCTGTCACTCAGGCTAGGGGCAGCAGGTGTTTGTTTTGTCATTGTTGGAGCTTAGATATGTATGTGGTATGTAGGCTGGTGTGTACACGTGTGCACATGTGTGAGTGTGAATGCACAGGTGGGTCTGTAACGTGCATTATTCTTTCTCCTTGGAATTTTCTTCCCCATGGGGCTAGGATTACTTTATATTCAGTAAACACTGTTTGACAACCTCCTCCCTCCTCCAAAAAATGGGAAAACTGAAGGAACAAGGAGCGTCAGTAACTCGGACAAGGTTATAAGCTAAGAGAAGACAGAGAGCCTGGATTCTGAGCACGTCTGGTCTATCCCACCCCACGTCCCCGTTTGTCCACTTCACTAGACCATGCCACCTCCCAAGCACGCAGTCTTCACACCGCAAACAGGGGACCCCCCGGACTAGGGCATGACTCCACTCCCCTGAAGTGGTGAGCTCCTGCTGGTCAGAACCCCCAGTCTTCTGAACTAAAATACCTTCGGGGCTGATGGCTTGTGCCTTTAATCTTCCAGAACAGAAGGAATTATTGACACCTGTCAAGGTGGTAAAGGACAACCCCGTAACACAAGGCAGCATATGGTAAAGATGCTCGGTAGGGAACTTTCTGTTCCAAATTCTCTCCTAGTAGTTTTGTTTCTCAAACCAAACATCTTACTGGGACGTCTCTACATGTTTCTCATAAGAAAAACAACTCCCCAGCTAGACTCAACTTAGAGCCATGCCTACTCTTCTTGTAGTACCTTCCGACTGTCTCACAGTGCTAGTGGTCCTGGGACCATTCGATCTCTTCTTAAAATTAAAATTCCTGACTAAGCAAGGGACATGGCATTAATGTCACCCCCCAACCCGCCCCCATCCTAGATTCTTCCTCTCCCTTAAGTACCACACCAGTTAGTGACTCCTTGCTGACCGTGCCTGCTAGAACATCTCGGCTGTTCCTCCCTGTTCTAGTGCTGGCATCCTCGTGTGCCCTGTTTCTCACCTGTGTGTCAGCAATCGTTTCCTAAATTCTCTCTCAGCCAAAAACTCTCCTGTTTTGCTCCAACCCATTCCCCACATGACCTAGATCTTTTCCAGTGTGACCTTTTCAAATGGCTCGTTTGTACTTTGGCTTAAAAATTATTCAATGGTTTCTTCCTTTACGCTCAGGATAAACATACTCCTTGGGTTGGTTTGTTTGTTTGTTCTGCTCTCCTTAGCATGGTGTACCAAGACTAAGTCCCTGACAATCTTGGGCTACCTGAGATGTCCCATGCAGGACTGAGTGTCTCCTTGGCTTCCATGAGCTTGCCTGGCAACCC
Organism: Ailurus styani; assembly: GCA_002007465.1. Taxonomy (NCBI): domain Eukaryota; kingdom Metazoa; phylum Chordata; class Mammalia; order Carnivora; family Ailuridae; genus Ailurus; species Ailurus styani. The sequence continues at coordinate 1,962,322 of LNAC01000307.1, read as the reverse complement.
CTATTCTTCTCAGGCCTCACCTTCCCTGACTCCCCCAAGTTTCCCGCCTTCATCCCCTCTCTACCCTTCCCCACACATGTCCCAGTGCTGCCTAGGCACACTCGCTGTGAAGGCCCTCTGACTTCTCCGCCTCCCCGTTACAGACTGCGGGCTCCTGGAGGGCAGGGCTGCCCCTGATCCTCTACAGTGTTTAACTCCTAATGGCCCTCAATGAATGCACACAGTGACCCACAGCCAGGGCCTGAATGGCAATTTCAAGAGTATACCCCTCACATAGAAGGAGCCTGGGAAGGTCCTGTGCTGCCTGGTGGGAAAGGGCCTCCAGAAGTCCAACCCTGGGAAGACCACCCAAACTTTGCTTTGGGGCTTGACAGTCTCATTTCTGAAGAATCAGTTTTTCGAGCCCAAGGGGAATAACTGGATGGTCCCCATTTGAGAAAAGAGATTTATCTCTGAGCAAGGCACGCAAGACAAAGGTCTCTGTCGAAGGAAATGAATGCAGCTCATGAATGTATGTGTTCACTGTCCCTGACATTTGGGGCCCCAGGGAAACCCAACTCTGTTTTCCCTTTACCAAAATAAATATAGAACAGGGTGCGTTCTGTCCTCAGTTGCTTTGGGGAAACGACTTCTTGGAAGGAACTATTTTCTTCCTGAGGATCCCACCTGCTGTAAGATTTCAGCACCACACACATACTTAACCAGGTCACTTAACTCCCACCCCACCCTTCAGCTCCATGCCTTCTGAAGAAACTAAACAGAGTAAGAATACTTTCAGACATGGAACAAACTGTCAAAACCCCTCTTTTGAACTTAAAAATTTAAATATCATCAAAAGGGACCACTGTTTTCAGTAGCAAAAAGGCTACGCATTATTCTAATGAGCATTGTGATAAGAAACCTCATCCACACTAGGCCTACTTTTCACAACTATTTCCTTGAAGATGTTTTTGGGTGGTAAGACTAGAAGCATTCAGAAAAGAGAGCAGATGGTGAAATTCTTTTTCCCCTGCTAAAAACAAAGAAAATAATAGACCCCCGCATCGGGTAAGTTACAGCAAGTGAGTCAAGACCTCCCATAAAAGCTAAACCTTAGCTCTTGTTGCCAAATGTCTTGAAATTCCTCGTGGACGCAGGAAGCCACTCTGGCAGCCCCCCTCCAAAGAGCAGGGGCAAATGACAGGGCTCTATCATCAGTAGTCAAACAATCCAACGGCTACCAATTCTACCTACCGTCAGAAAGACAGGTGGCCCAACCTCCCATGTGTCCTGTGAACCGACCAGGAATAAAACAATGAATTCTAGTATCAGTTAGTACAGAAGCACCAAGTTGCTATTTGGGAAGTTGTCAATCTTTCGATAAATAAATGAATGCAAGAAAGAACACTGGTTTTCAGGCTGTCCTCAAGGCACAACCCTATCAATAACCGACCATTAGTTCAGTATGCATCTTAATAACTTTCTGGATTTACAGGGCACCTTCATGTGACTTTCTTACTGTGTTCTCATGTCCTAGTCGACATTTTAAAACACATTTTTATACCTGGCCGGCACCTGGTTACCTGAGGCACTCACTCCAGGCTTCTTGTTCCCACCTTCAAGGCCCTGCCTCGGTCACTGGCCCTGCTCTTCCGTGTCACTAAGCCACGGCCACTTGGCAATGGCTGCAGAACAAGTCCACAGGAAGTCCTGGGCTTTCTGTAATTCCACAGAGAGCTCTGGACTGTCCACCTCCTTCCTTCTCAAAACCCTTCAATGGCTTCCCACTGCCATCACCACAAAAGCCTGGAGATGACCTGCAAAATCCAGCGTGCTCTGCACCCCCAACCCTACCACCTCTTAGAACACGCTCCCCTCCCCTTGCTGTTCCCAGAACACACTTTTGGCCCATAATGTTCCCATCTCCCATCTTTTCCCAATGCTCTTCCCCCAGATAGCTATACTCCAGACTCCCCTTCCGGCCTCCACTTCCTGTTGAGCATCTCATAGAAAAGACCATCCCCATAAAGTAGGATTCTCCCCATCCCCCACCCTCCTCACAACCCACCTTATCTCACCAAACTGTCCTTCTGAGCTCTTATCACCCACTGATAAGCCTTCATTTGTGCGTTTATTGGCTTCTCCTTCAGTGGCTCTCCCCCACCTAAATACAAGGTGCCCAGAGTAGGATGTTTGCTTTGCTATCCTTTGCTAAGGCTACCGCCATATCTTTAGGGTTAAGGTAGGGTCTGGCACATAGCTGTAAATATGGCAGTTGGTAAATATCTGTACTGAATGAATGAAAAGCATTTGTATTAAATGTAAAATGCAGCCCCAACGGGTTAAATAAGGCCAACGCCTTCTAAGAGCTTTCAGGTCTTCTCAAAACCCTGGGGAAGCGGGCAGCATCTGGGCTGGGGGAGGGGAACGTGGAGGAAGCACCCAAAAAGTCAGATTAATAAGCCACCTTCTCAGCCACCCCTGCCCCCGCATCTTTTCTCCCCTCCCCACTTACTGAGCTCACCACTCACTCTTTTATTTTTTTAAGATTTTATTTATTTATTTGACACAGAGGGAGAGAGATCACAAGTAGGCCGAGAGGCAGGCAGAGAGAGAGGAGGAAGCAGGCTCCTTGCCGAGCAGAGAGCCCAATGTGGGCCTCGATCCCAGGACCCTGAGATCATGACCTGAGCCAAAGGCAGAGGCTTTAACCCACTGAGCCACCCAGGTGCCCCTCACCAACCACTCTTAAATAGAAAAGGGCTCCCCTGGGGCAAATAATAATAAAAAAAAAGAAAAAACAAAAGAAAAGGGCTAAAGACTGTCCATGACAGAGCAGAGAATGTTGCAGAAAACAGCGAACGATGCAGGAGTCCAAACAGGAAGATTTTAGAAAGAGAAAGGCTTACCTGGGAGCAGGAAAAGCAAGGTCACATCTCCCAAATCAGAAGCAGGGCCAAATGGCCTCTGGAAGTCTGTGACACAGGAAAGCATGACACACACCAGCCTGGGTGCGGGAAAGAGGCTCCACCCCAGAGACAGTGGAAGCAGTGATGTTGTTGCCCCTGACCCCAGAGGTCATGGGCTGGGGGAAGTGAAAAACAGAGCCCTCGACTTGATAACTAACAAACATCAATAAAGCACTTTACAGTTTGGAAAGCACCAACGCCAACCGACTTTACTGATGAGCATAAAAAGACAGGGAGGTGGGCTGCATCATTTTACCGGTAAGGAAACTGAGGCTCAGAAAGGTCAAACGATTTCCTGTCTCAGATCACAAGGCAAGCAACCAGAGGTGGAAGTTCGGGGGTCTCAGGACTCCGAGGACTCTCTGCTCTTGTAACCCCCCAAATCCAGACCAATAGTCCTTGAGTCCCCTCTCAATGTGACTAACAGGATTCCATCCACGTTACACTAACAACTATTTATTCAAAAGCAGGATGCCCTTCCTGAATTCCTCCAGGGATTTATTCAATGACCTCTTGACTTGAAAGAAATCTGGTCTTCTCTAAGCCTTCCTCGGGCACTTGAAACCTGAAGAGACCAGAGAGAAGTCAAACCCAAGCTTCTAAGACCACTGCCTCAGGCTCCACAAGACTACAGCCAAGGGGTCAAAATAGCAGAATGTCTGAACAAAACTGCCACCAGAAGCATTTCAATGTGAACATGCACCATCTGCAAAAACTTGCTATAAGGGCCCATATTTCCCATGAAGCCCTTCAAAATATCACAACCGTAGTTCTCGTAGCAACTTGGTCTCTGAAAATCCCGGCCAGGCCAGGTTCATTGGAATTATTAGAACTGCATTCTTCACTTGAAAATATCACACATGCTATTAAAACTGAAAAACCCTTCGTGTTCATAAATCCATGAAGATGCTGTTCTGCTTTTGTCCCCAGCTGGTAGATGCGAAATTGAAAAGGAAAGAAGGGCATTTGCCCTAGAGTTTCAAGAGGTCCAAAGCTGGGCCCCTCCAAACTGAGCAGGGAGGCATGCTGCAGAAGTCTCAGGTTCTTCTGGGCCTGGCTGGTAAGGACAAGCAAACAGCACCCTGAGAAAGCACTGCGAGGGAAGAGACGTGTCAACCAACACCTCAGACTGCACTGGAAAGAGACGAGAAGTCAAGGCTGACCGCAGAGCCCTGGCCCAGAGCGCTCCCCGGGCAGCAAACACATCTCAGCTCTGGGTGCCAACCGGAGCTGTAGGAGGCCCCCCTTTCCTCAAGAGAAGCCTCGGAAAGGGAGCGGGTAGGTGTCTGGGCTCTGGGCTGTGCCTCTGTTGAAGGGCAGGGGGGACCCCCAGAGCGGTACAGAAAATGTCAACCCCGGGACAGAGAGGGCTTTCTCTCTAGACATGGGCACTAAGCCTCATGGCCGTGTTCTCAGGCTGTTTCTTTTCCTTCTGTGCAACGTCACCTCCATCTATTTAGATTGAGTATTTGCCAGCCTGCCTCCAGCCAGCCAGATGTTGCCTTTCAGGGATTGCGTATTTCTATAATTATTTCCAGGAGAAGCAAACACTCTTGAACCACTGGGGTTTGCCATGGAATTCATTTTTTCCCACAAAGGGGCGTGGGTCTTCCTCTGCTCCCCGCTCTCAGTGGACCAACAATGGGGTAGGCCACCCAGATCAATGCAGTCAATGAAACCTGCTTTTTGAAAGAAACTCCTTGGTACCAGTGAAGAGTTAATTCATCTCCCAGCTTTTGCTTTTTGTTCTAGGAGTTTATTGTTTTTTTGGTGGTGTGTTTTTTTTTTTTTTAACCCCATATTTCTTTGAAAGGAGCTTTACTATTACGTAAGACTTTTAAACACATTCCCATTAGGCCATACTTGAAAAACAGTATCATTTTCTTCACAGCAGAGTCTTGGCCTAAATGCTTCCAGGAAACCAGCGTGCTGTCCTGGGCTCTTAAGAGGGACGTGTCAGCCTGGCCGACGAAACTCCGAGTGAGTCAGGGGCAAGCTGGTCTGGCCAAGACCACCTCTGAGGTTGCCACTGAGAAGCCAGACCTCCTTGTCAGGAGCTGGCAATCAGGACTCCTGAACAGTTGCTTTCCAAAAGGTCCCCTCACATCAAGTTCCTGGCAGGCCCTGTGGAAAGTATAGCCTACAGATGATAGCAACAGATCCCACGGTGGCCTTTTCTGACATCATTTGAAAACCACCTCCAATTTCTTCAGTAGATTCAGAAAAGTGCCCAGTCCTTGGATTTTCATTTGAAATAATGCACGCATGCAGCTGATAGTAATCAAAGGCCTACTATCCACAGACCTGTCAAAATATTCGAGCCTATAGCACTAACACCCTGCACAGAGGAGTGGGAACCCTCTTCCTGGTGGTTGGAACAGAGCAACCCAAAGGTCACTATGAGTAATTTAATCTGACGCAGGAGAGGCAGAGGCCAGAGCAGCTGGAACCTCCCATGCCACTGCACATTGAACTTGCTAAATACTTATGGGGCACCTGCTGCGTGCGAGTCACCTAGAGGTGTGGAGGCCTCCACACAGCAGGAGTTACCAGTTAGGGTAGGTTCAGCTGCTCATGACTGAAAACCCAAAATAATTTTGTCTTAACCGGTAAGAAAGAAGTGTGGAGGAAAACAGTCCAGGGGTGGTATCGTGGCATCATGGCACATGGTCATTAGGGAGTAGGGCTCCTCCTTTTTTGTGCTCCACAAAAAGCATTGCTTCCATCTCCATGGTGAGCTCGTGAATCCAAGATGGCTACTGGATTTCAGCCATTGTGTCCATGTTCCAAACAGCAGGTAGGAAGACAGAGAAAAAGCAAAAGGATGCACTGTCTATACAAGACAATCTCTGGAACCTTCCCATAAGCTCCACACATAACACTTCACCTTTCACCTACTAAAGCTTAAGTCCCTGGCCCACGCCAGGTGAAAGGGAAGCTGGAAAACAGAATCTTTTGGCTTGACACATTACTACACCCTAGAAACATATCGGGTTTTTTGGTTACCAAAGGAGAGGAGAGATACGAGATATAAAGTTAGCAGTCTTTGCCACAGAATGCATAAAAAGAAAATCTGAGGATGAGACAATCTGGTGTCCTATTATGTTCACAGAAGAGTTGATAGTAGAAAAAAAGAAGAGGTATTGAGGGATGAAGGCTCAGTGATATTATCCCTCAGGGATGACTAAAATATTAAGTTGAAGATGCTTAATAAGACCAATTTTCGAGAACCATCCACCTTTGGATTGAACGTACTTCATGAGACGTTAAAACTGATAAGGAACTTTCTTCAGCATTCTAGAACTGTGGCACCATCAGAATCACTTGGAAGCCTTTATAACAAGTCCCCAAGACCCCTTTTGGAAATTCTGATGGATGGTTTAGAGTTGAGGCTTAACGTTCTGCATGCCTTCACGCATGCGCGCGCACACACACGCACACACACACACACACACACACACACACACACACACACACACCCAGGTAATTCTTCTGATGGGTAGTCTGATTCAAAAACAATGACTTCATCCAAACCCTCACTGAAAACAGACAAATAAAAAAAACAAAATAATAAAAAACGAGAAGACAATTTAAAACAGTCGTGTGACTTGTCCCCAGTCCCTATCAGTTGTCAGGCAGAACCAAGCCTAGAATCTCCATCTCTTCACTCACAATCCAGTCCTGAAGTCACCTCTCCGAGGAATGCAAAGTTGGGCTTGCAGACTCCTGACACAATAATCAGACCACCTAACTAGTCAAACTACCCAGGTCTTCTGGCTGAAGGGTCCTAGCTTCCAAGATAAATCCAATTTCCATCTAAATCATCCTTACCCAGCCACCAGCAGATGTGGTACAACCAACCGTCTGCCGGAATCCCTACCCCTGTGGTCAGACCCAACACCTTCAGAACCACATGCCGCCATGCATGCCGCCTGATAAGGGGGTGCATACGGAGTGATTTAAAAAGGGTTATGTAGACAAGTGTGTGTGCCTGGACGTGTCTATATATCCACATGTACATCCCTCTTCTCTGAGATCTCAAAGACCCCGGGGGAAGGAGGCTCGAGGGGTTACCCAGGAATAGAGGACAAAGGCTGGAAATGACCCATGGTTCAGTCAGCACCTGAACACGATCTCTTCCTGTGCTGGAGAATTCCCCACATATGCAGGAGACCTGAAGTGAGGCAGCAGCCACCACCAACTGGTAGGAACGAAAAGGTCTAAGTCTCATCTCTGCCCCCATGAGGTGGGCCTGTGTCCCCAGGGTGGCATGGCCCTGCCTACCCAGCTTCCCACGGTCCCGGACCATTTCCACAGGCTGGTTCCCACCTCCCAGCAATTCTGTGAGCCTTACAATATCTTAGCTCTACAAGGCCAAGTTTCTATCACTAACAGTTAAGACCGTTGACTGATGTCCTCATGGAAATAGGGAGGCCTCCTTCCCCGGGAGTTATCCATTTCGGGGTAAGTGGATGACCTGAAATGGTAAGAATGGAGGTGGGGGTTTAGGAAGACCCTCGGGCCAGGCGAGAAAGAGCCACACGCAGAGACCAGGGGGGCACAGAGGGGATTTGCTTCTGGTGGGAGCCTAGCTTTTCCCCTAGTGTCTTCTCTTTCTCCCATTCTTCCCTCCTCCTTTTCCTGACTCTGTCTGCCGCTCTTATTGACGAAGAGGTCTCCATTTCTCCTCTTTCTTGCCTCTACATCCAAGAAATCAAGGTCTCCCTTTTTGACTAAACACTGAAACTCAAAAATACCTCATCTGACACTTCTGACTCACAATTTGCTCTTTGAACACACCAGGAAACATACAGAAACAGCCTCTGATGAGGGTGGAAGAAAAAAAAGTACCTATTGGTACATTTACGGAAGATAAAACCAAATTTTAAATGTATGTATCATCTGACCCAGCAATTCTACTTCTAGTAATTCACCCTAAGCAGAAGAATGATACAATCCTAAATGTATAAATATTTGTACATGAAGTATTTATAACAACTCAAGTGTCCATTAATTGGAAGCTGGCTAAATTTTTATATATCCACATTGCAGAACACCAGAAAGCAATTTAAAAAATTTATAGGGGCACCAGGGTGGCTCAGTTGGTTAAGCATCTGACTCTTGATCTCAGCTCAGGTCTTGATCTAAGGGTCATGATTTTGAGCCCTGCATTGGACTCCATGGCCAGTGCCTCCAAAACTTTAAACTTAAAAAAAAAAGTTATATACACAGCTACAGAAAGTACCAAGATACATTCTTTATAAAAACTATCAGAATAATGTATTTAGTTTTAGAGTAGCCTTGTTTCTGTAAAATAATATGTTTATAAAGTTACATAAAAATCTTTAAAAAGTTCACCAAATTCTTCAAGAGTAGTTATACCCCAAGGTGATAAAATAGGGCATTTTGAATTTAAATCACACATTGCTGTAGTGCTTCCATTTTGGTTACAAACAAGTTATTATTGTCATAACAAACAAAAACTATTTCTTAAATAGAAGCAGGAATGGCTTTTGAGCATACAGAACAGTGGCGCTGGGAAGTTACCATTTCCTTTCTAGGCAACACACAGTCTCAGACCCAGCACCCAACATATAACACAGTTGACCATCAGCTTCCTTCTTTTCTTCTTACACACAACCCTGCACAGTTGGAAATCACAATCACTAGCCCAAAGCCAAGTAGCAGCAATGACACAAGTGTGAGCTGCAGGGCAAGCAAACAAGGTATCAGTTACAGACAATGACAGAAGGACCACAAAAAGCAGTCCTATCAATTAGAACCACAGCAATCTCCACAGCTATTTAGTGTAGGAACAAGGAGAGTTATGAACCTAGAGCCTCTAAAGATATTTCCACAGGAAAGCAGCCCAAGTGTCTACCGATAGGTGGAAGGATAAAGAAGGATATATACATATATATACACCTAAAGTACATTCAGGATTGTGTGTGTTTATATGTAAATATACACACATACATACACACACACACATATATGATGGAATTTTACTCAGCCATCAAAAAGGAAGAGATTTTGCCATCTGTAACAACATGGATGGTTCTAGAGGGTATAATGCTAAGTGAAATAAGTGAAATAAATCAGAGAAAGACCATAGCGTATGATTTCACTCATAAGTGGATTTTTTTTTTTTAGATTGTATTTACTTATTTGACAGAGAGAGAGAGATCACAAGTAGGCAGAGAGGGAGGCAGAGAGAGAGGAGAGAGGAGAAAGCAGGCTCCCCGCTGAGCAGAGAGCCCGATGCGGGCCTCGATCCCAGGACCCTGAGATCATGACCTGAGCCGAAGGCAGAGGCTTTAACCCACTGAGCCACCCAGGAACCCTCATAAGTGGAATCTGAAAAACAAAACCAACAAACAAAAAAACGTCTTTTTTTTTATATATATTTTATTCATTTGAGAGAGAGAGAGGGAGAACAAGTAGGCAGAGCAGCAGGCAGAGTGAAAGGAAGAAGCAGGCTCTCTGCTGAGCAGGGAGCCCGATGTAGAGCTCAATCCCAGGACCCCGAGATCATGACCTGAGCCAAAGGCAGACGATTAACGACTGAGCCACCCAGGCGCCCCCAGAGTCTTAAATACAGAGAACTGGTGGTTGCAGAGGAGAGGTGGAGGAGGGAGGTGGATGACATTAGATTAAGGTGATAAAGAAGTACAAACTTCCAGTTATAAAATAAGTCATGGAGATGAAAAGTACAGCCTAGAGAATATAGTCAATAATACTGAATACATATGGTCACAGATGGTGACTATATACCTATCATGGAACGTACAAAATTGTTGAATCACTATGTTGTACACTTGAAACTAATGTAACACTGTATGTTAACTGTATTTCAATTAAAATGAAAGTGTAAAAACGATAGCTCCACATGATAAACAAGACTAATAAGAACAAAAATGGTAAATTTAAGTAGTGTCCAGGTTTTAGTAATTCAGGGAAATGTGAAATTTTAATTAAAAAGCTAAATAGCCTGGGGCACCTGGGTGGCTCAGTCGTTAAGCAGCTGCCTTCACCTCAGGTCATGATCCCGGAGTCCTGGGATCGAGCCCCGCATCGGGCTCCCTGCTTTGCGGGAAAGCCTGCTTCTCTCTGTCCCACTCCCCCTGCTTGTGTTCCCTCTCTCGCTGTGTCTCTCTCTGTCAAATAAAGAAAGTCTTTTAAAAAAATATAATAAAAAATAAAAAGCTAAATAGCCTTGTCCCTTAAAAAAATAAACTTCAGAAATCAAGAAAATGAACCAATATGAAATATCTAATTGTCCAACATATTCTATAATTAAGCTATTATTTTTATTTAGATTGTATTTTCTGAATAAAGTCTTATGAATTCTGGGTTTGTTTGTTTGTTTTAAAGATCTTATTTATTATTTGACAGAGAGAGACATAGCTAGAGAGGGAACACAAGCAGGGGGAGTGGGAGAGAGAGAAGCAGGCTTTCCCGCCGAGCAGGGAGCCTACAGTGGGGCTCAATGCAGGGCTCAATCCCAGGACCCTGGCATCAAGACCTGAGCTGAAGGCAGACGCTTAACGACTGAGCCCCCAGGCGCCCCATGAATTCTGGGTTTTGTTTTTAAAGACCACTAGAGTAAATATTCACTATTCCCTAAAAAAAATATTTTTGAGTATAGTTGACACACAATGTTACATTAGTTTCAGGTGTACAACTTCGTGATTTGACAAGTTTATACAAAATATTTATCATTCTTAAAAGTTATTCCTCCCCACAGGCAAAAGTAACTTATACCCACATGAGAGAATTTTACCAAAGGTCGGCAAGCTTCAATAGAAAGATTCCATAGCCTTTGCTCGAGAGAAAATCAAGAGATCTCTACTGATTGTCATGAAGATCTAAAGTAGATTCAGGATTATAAGATTGTAGCTTTCCTGTGTATTTTTTTTCTATTTTATCCCACCCCCAATGCATTTTTACTGGCAACAAAACTTAGTCCTCAGTCTTCAGGAGATGAAGCATGGCTACAAAGAACAAGCTTCCACTTTTCAAACCAATGAAAATTTCAGCCAATAATGCAAATTATTCAGATACAGACTTTAATTAGGATTTTGAGATTAGATTCAATGTTGAAAAACAACGAAGAGCTGGATTTCATGCATTTGAAGAAAAGAGGACAACTTTAAAATATGAAGCCTATGTACCAAATAATGAAGTATTCTCCATTCGAGGTGTTGTTCCTTTGCATTAGTGTTCAAATGGGTTAAAACAATGGGAGTGTGTGTATCTTTGTGACTGCGCAAACAACCTGCCAGTTTAATTAAACTCCATTTACACTGGGACATGAGCCCAGTTTTCCAACATGCTCTGTTACTAGGTGTGAAATAAGACTTATTTTTCAAACGTGTTGTATGGGAGATGGCTGCCATGCGGGTTACACTTTCTCATAGCACCCAAGTCCCCTCAGGACGTGTACAGCGCCTCCCAGCACCACAGCGCCCAGGGCATGGCAGGTGCATAATAAATGCTCGCTTCCTTCCCTTTTTCCGTCTTCCTTCGAATAAAGTAGGAAAATGGCAATATGATGTATACTTGTAATATCATTAGGACTCCATTCTGGGGCAGTCCATTCATTGCTTTCTTATTTCATTATATAGGCACCCAAAATATCCCCTTTAACAGTATCTTGCTTGCGCAAAACAACTCCAGTTTCGTACTGAGCATACCTATGCATACACGTATGCAGTGGAGAAAAGAGAAAATATACCCAAATATTAACACCTATATATCTTGATGGTAGAGCTGAAAAGGTTTTAATTTTCATCTTATATACTTTTCTGTGATTTTCCAAATGTTTTACAATAAGCATCTATTGATCCAAAACCAAATTTGATACAACACAGTCCCACTACACAGTCACTAGAGGACTAAAATGCAGATGACATACAACACCAAGCCCTGACACTGGAACCACTGAAACTCACGCTGCTAGGTGGGAATGTAAACTGGTAAAGCCACGTTGGAAAACTGTTTAACGGTATCAATCACACCTCCACAAAAATGAAGACCCAGCAATTCTGCTCCTGGATATAGAACCAAAGAACCATCCTACAAGGCAGCGCCTGGCTGGCTCAGTCGGTAGAGCAAGCCACTCTTGATCACCAGGTCTTGAGTTCAAGCCCCATGTTGGATGTAGAGATTACTTAAAAAAAAAAACAAAAAAACCAAAAAAAAACAAAACAAAAAAACAGAAAGAAAAGGAAAGAATAAATGTACATACCTATACTGAATAAGACTTTTAATAACGGCGAAGAAATACAAGCAACCCAAAAGTCCACCAACAGTAGAGTAGATAAATCAATTATGGAGGTACAGTCATACAATGAAATATACAGGGAGAAATTTAGCAATGTATTTAGCAATGAGAAAGAAGACATGACTACTAGTGCAAATCCATGCATGAATGTCAACATAATGTCGGATGAAAAAATATGGACACAAAAGAGCACACTCTATATGAATATGATTCCATTTTTCTGAAGTTCAAGAATGGCCTTAATTTACCTATGGTGAACAAAAAATTACCTATGGTGATATGAACAGGAAGGTGGTTATCTCTGTTGAGATATGATGCCTGGGAAGAAGTGAAAAGTTCTATTAAACCCTATACACTTATGATTACTGTACTTTTCTACCTTAAAAAACTAAAGCAACTGGGTTTGCACCATACCTCTAACCACTTATTAGCCATATGGCCCTGGGCAAACTCTTCACCTCTCTAAGCTGCTGTGTCTACACCTATAAGTGGGGACAGACACAAACACAGCCCCTGCTTGGGGGGAGTGTGTTGGGAATGGAAGCAGGCCATCAATGCATGCAGCGTCTACCAGAGCACCCAGCAAGAGGAGAGGGCCCGATACCCAACAACCTTAGCAGGGGTGACCGTCTCCTGAGGTCTCACTAGGGTGCCGGGCACTGCTCTTTAGCTTTCAGCTCTCCATCTTTTTAGGACACCATCTCCCCCAGTGGGAGCTCCTTCTCCATCATAACTCAAGGCCAGAAGTGCAGGCGGGAACCTGGACATTCAGAAATTCTGTAGAAAGAACCCCAGCCCCAACATTTATTTCAAGAAGGGTAAATCACTAGTTATGCTGCTGCTGAGGTTTCAAAGAGAGGAAACTGGCAAGAGTCACACATCAGGACTAAATCCAGGCCATTGAAGAGAAAAATGACCACAGCTTCTTTACTGAAAGCAGCAGCTGCTTTCTGTAGGAGGAGAAAGAATATTTTCTTCCAGTGGAATAATTCATTTTAAATTACAGAGTCATTTGGGAACTGAGCGAGCTCATCTTTCTTCCCTAAGGAAAGAGGAGACAAGGAACTCTCTGTAAAGTTTTTCATGTTGGGGTACCTCCATCATTAAGCATCTGCCTTTGGCTCAGGTCAGGGTCCCAGGGTCCTGGGATCAAGCCCCGAATCGGGCTCCCTGCTCAGTGGGAAGCCTACTTCTCCCTCTCTCTCTCCCCCTGCTTGTGTTCCTTCTCTCACTGTCTCTCTCTCTCTGTCAAATAAATAAATAAAATCTTTAAAAATAGATAAGTTTTCACATTGACTCACTAAATCTACTGTCCTTTAATGGAGAATCACAACTAAAAATAATTTATAAAGTATACACTTAATGTGTAACGTAACTGAAAACGTTGACCGCAAAGCAAGGGACTCAGAGTACATGGTTTATTGTAGTTAAATGAAACACTATCAACACCAGTAGGAAAGTCTCTGATTTACAAGATTAACTGGTAGATTTAGGAAGGATTCACATCTCATGAATTTTTGCCTCAATTAATTTTTCATTTGCTTTCAACTAAGGAAAGACAGACTACCTGGTTTTGAACCTAGTCCCACTACTTACTAACTGCATCACCTTGGGCGAGTTACTTAATCTCTCTGTGCCTGTTTCCTTAACTATAAAAATGGGATAATAATAGGGTTATTATAAGGACTAAGTGAATTAATAGGTGTGAAGTGCTTAAAACAGTGCCAAGCACTACCAAGGGCCACGGAAGTGTTACTATCATTAATTTTTATATTTTCTGATATAGATGCAGATTTCATTTAAAATTATCAAATTTAGGGGTACTGGGCTGGCTCGGTCGGTAGAGCATGCAACTCTTAATCACCGAGTCATGAGTTCGAGCCCCACACTTGGTGTAGAGATAACTTCTTTCTTTCTTTCCTTCCTCTCTCTCTCTCTCTCTCTCTCATAAGTAATTTGAATCAGGTCCACTCTAGAACATGATGTACCAATGATCTCAGGATCTTTGGATCCCAAGATGATCCCAACAAAGATATGAAATGTTACTCTTCTTCCAATGATTTCTAAGGACCCATTACAAAAACACACACGAAAAAGTATATTTGCTTCTTTTATTTCAAAAGCATGCTGGAAATTTCCAAGGCGCATTTGAGCCACAAAGCTGATGGTGTTCAAACATGGACTCTTTTCAATCTTAGCAGAAAAGGCCTACTAAAATTTTACATTTTCCTCCAATTGTGAGCACAGAAAGCTTTTCATTTTATTCCAAAGGAAATGATCTTACCACAGCTCAAACGGTATCTTTATTGTCTGAATAAAGTGGGCATCCGGTGGCCATTACAGAGAGCCAAATGCTAAAACCCAAGAGTATAAAAGTTAAAAGCAACTTAATGGAAATGTCAGTTACAACATTCTGTCTTTGATTTACAAGAATCAAATTCAGAGAGCCCTCAAGCAAAGGAATTACGAAGAGTATCAGCACAACATAATGGTAACACCGTACTGCCCCTTTGCCCTGCCCTCTCCAACATGAAGACTTTTCAATAATCATATGCTTTTGTTTTTCCACATGGCAGAGAATTCAACTCAAAAATACTATTACATATAATTATTTCATTTCATCCATACTTTTCTACTAATACTGGCCAAACAAATAGAAAATTCCTATCTCACTATATTCCTATTATCAGAGTGACATAACTAATTTTCTGATTTGTTAGTCTGGAGTATCAAAGAGCCTTATTTTGCTTAAAAAAATAATTGCTCAGTTTAGGTCATCCAGATGCCTCTCCGTTGAAGCCACAACTATAAACACAGCCGACACATGATGGTGGTTCCTGTCTTTGCCTACCCTTAGTTGTAAAACCCTACTCAGCTTTATTATTCAGAACTTTGCACAGTAGGCTTCAGTTTGAGATGAATGACGAACAGCAAATTGCATACTCAGATTGATTTTTAGCAATGAATTATATTCTGGGAGCTCAAGGAAATAGGAGGAAACAGAAGCCATATTTTATTTGCAAAACAAATTTCCAGCAGAATCGATTTTCTTGCTGACTTGAGCTGCTAAGTTGGGTTTTGGCACTTCATAAAGCTGCTTTGAGTCTTGATCTAAATATTCATTCATTCTTTAAATGTATGTTTGATTCTACTACATGTAAGGTGATGTGTGGGATACCAAGGGAGATATATTTATTTCTTTTTTTTTAATGACCTTATTTCACTCCTGGACTTTTTTCCATCCCAGCTTCTCTTCAGGCCAATCACACACAGCCAAATGGCACTCCCATCTCCTCCTAATGCCCACATTAGGACCCTGGTTTTCTCTCCTTAAGCTCCTGCATACACTAATACCTATCGTTTTCTTTTTTATTTTAAAGGTAGTACATACAGTGATTTTTATAAAATTCAAACAGTCAAGAAGGGCCTGAAATGAAAAAGGAACTTTCCTTCCCAACCATACCACCAACTTCATAGCCCCAAAATAAACATGTTTCTTGGGACTTTTTACAGAAATTTATCTTCATAATCAAGAATTAAGATTTTAGGGCGCCTGGGTGGCTCAGTGGGTTAAAGCCTCTGCTTTCGGCTCAGGTCATGATCTCAGGGTCCTGGGATCGAGGCCCGCGTCGGGCTCCCTGCTCAGCGGGGAGCCTGCTTCCCCCTCTCTCTCTCTGCCTGCCTCTCTGCCTCCTTGTGATCTCTCTCCCTCTGTGAAATAAATAAATAAATAAAATCTTTAAAAAAAAAAAAAAAAAAGAATTAAGATTTTAAAAAGGGGGGATCTCAGGATACATACCAATGTACCTTGCTTAAAAGAAAAAAAAATAGTGTATTTTGTGAATTTTTCTTTATCAGTACTTGCAGATTTGCTCAATTCCATAATGCACTAATTTATTTAACCAGTCCACTACTGGAAGATCCTTAGGTTATTTCCAGTGTTTTGCTATTATAATGCTTCAATGGATAGCTTTTTGTTTGCCAGCACACTTGTGCAGGTATATCCGTAAGATAAATTCCTAACCGTGGAAGGGCTGAGTCAGAATGTACACATTCTTAATTTTGAAAGATAATCCTGTGGCCAGCACCACTGGCTGCCTACAACTGCCCTTTCCCCCTGGCCAGCAAAGCTCCAGTTTCGACCCCTCTCCTCCTAGTACCCATCTGCTTCAGGGAAGACTGGGCCTCTATCAAACCCACAGATTGGTCTAAGCGAGCCACGGGAGCCCCCTCTCCCATCCAAGTCATCAGTTCGGGGTGGCCATCTGACCCAGTTTTGCCAAAGGGGCAAGGGGGCTCTGAGCAAAGGTTTCCTCTGCTTTCCTCTTTTCCTGCCCCAGGACATCACTGGACACGAGGATGCAGGCTGAGCAGCGGCAGCCAGGACAGGACCACAGGAGAGGCGAGCTTCAGAACAAAGGCCAACACTGAGGCTGGCAAAGAGAAAAGAGGAAATGCATCCGGGTCTTCCATTAATTAATGCCCAAATTGCCCTACCTTTGGACTTCTGGTTTACAAGAGATAATAGATGTCTTTACTATTTAAAGCACTTTTAGTTGAGTTTTATTTACTTGCTGGTGAAAGCATCCCCACGACCAAACCACTCTTCAGAAAGAAGTCCACTGGCTTTATAACCCTCCCCATAGCACCTGGGAATGTCTCATCTCCTCACCCCCTTCGTCCCCATCTGTTCTCAGTGCATTCTCACTTAATGGCCAGTCTTTTTTTTTCTTGGACAGTCTGACAGTTCTTCATTTAAAAAGAACACCCTGCAAAGAGGGAACAGAAAGTCTGAGTCCTCTTGGCCAAAATGTCATTCTGTTCCTCCCAAGGCATTGCACCGAGGCACAGGTTGAGCTGAGCCCTTCAGGAAAGGAGACCCTGCCATCACAGGGCCAGGACTGGCTGCAGTGCCCTAAAGCCAGCTCTCGCTGGGCCAAGACAGACACGGGCAGATAGAAGGACAAGCCCGAGACTGGGAACTACGATGACCTAGTTCAGATCTGCCACCTATGTGTCACTTGGCCAAAGAGAAGTCACCTAACCCTCCCAATCTGTTTCTTCAGATAGAAAAGGAGGACTCTGGAAACAAAACCTCAGGGTCCTTATAAAGATGGGACAGCTTGCATGAAGACCCTGTATCACGGCCTGGTCCACAGTGGTCCACTCCCGTGGACCTAAACTGAGAAGGGAACTTGCAGAGGGTAAGCCAAACCCCCGGCCTCCACGGACACTTTGGCCCTTTGTCCTCCTTGCTCTACCTGTCCTTCTGCCAGCACAGTGGGAGCAGATCAAGTCATGGCTGCTGACCAGAAGGAAACCCAGCCCATCACTTGTGCCCCTCCCACAGATACGCGGAACTCCCAGGAGCACCAGCGCAGTGAATGAATATGAAATGGTATCCAGCTACCCCGGAGCCAGCGCGTGTCAGGCTAATTTATGGTAACTACCAAGGCCTCGGCTGGTACCTGGACAAAACGTCTTTGATTCCTCACCCAGCTGGCCTAGGTTCAGCAAGTTCCCAAGAGGCTGGTTTTCAGGTTCTCCCATGCTTCACTCCACTGTAATGGGGTAACACCTCCACCTCCTTCACCACATGACTCTGCAGTACGTCCCACTAGCATGGACCAAGCATGCTTTCCCACCCAACTGATTTGGCCATGTGTTTGCTGCCCAATGGAATGTTGGCAAACCATTTGACAATTATGAGCCAAAGTCTTAAGAGTCATCGTGCATTTCCACTTGACATCTTATGCTATGGTGATCTGCCACAAGACGCACATGCACTAGGTAACTGCTGCCCCAGAATAAGAAACGTGGGAGAGACCCGAAGCCACATGGAAGCCTAGCCCAGACAAGGTCAGCCTAGGTCAACCTAACCACACCCAATCAACAGATGACCAATGGGAAAATCAATTTTTGTGGTTGTGAGGCAAGGTGATCTGGGGTTGTTTGTTACCCGGCACTATTATCCAGCAAAAGTTAATATAGCCACTGTAAGAGCAAAAAAGACAAAGATAAATTTGCCTGGTACATATCAGGCATGAAATAATAAAACACTTGTGCTTATTGTAAGGAGATCCTACTTCGTTCATCAAACTTATAGAGCATTTCTATGCATGTGGCACCATGCTGGCCCACAGGGAGCTGAGAAAAATAAAAAATACAAAGGCAACTCATTCCTGCCAGTGTCTTCTTAGTCTAGCAAAACTCCAAGGTTCCTAATCTTACTGGGGTAGAGGGCTCTGTGTTAACAAAGCTTCTATTCATTTCATTCATTCATTTGTTGTCCAAGGTTAAATCACAGAAGGGATGACATTCAGCATCTGTGCATTTAAGTGATCCTATTTGTATACTTATTGATGGAGAAATCTACTTCCTTCTACAAATGAACTATTTAATTAAAATAGAGAAAGGGGAAGTTATTTTTTTAAAGACAGAATTGAAGTTATTTTTTAATGACCTCCTTGGTTCTATTAATTTTTCCTTATTCATTCAACCTATATTTACTGACCACCCATGACCATATGTGTGTGCATATGAAGCAGCACACACAACTCCTAGTCCCAAACCCTGACTGCCAAGGTGCAGTCATAGAGGACAAATGAATTATTTAAAAGTATAGTTCAGGGGGCGCCTGGGTGGCTCAGTCATTAAGCATCTACCAGGATCCTGAGATCGAGCCCTGCATCGGGCACCCTGCTCAGTGGGAAGCCTGCTTCTCCCTCTCCCACTCCCTCTGCTTCTGTTCCCTCTCTCACTGTGTCTCTCTGTGTCCAATAGATAAATTTAAAAATATTTTTTAAAAAAAAGTATAGTTCAGGGGTACGTGGGTGGCTGAGTCAGTTAAGCGTCTGCCTTTGGCTCAGGTCATGGTCTCAGGGTCCTGGGATGGAGCCCCGAGTCAGGCTCCCTGCTCAGCGGGAAGTCTGCTTCTCCCTCTCCCTCTCCCACTGCCTCTCCCCGCCACGTGTGTGTTCACACTCTCTCAAATAAATAAAACCCTTAAAAAATAAACTAAAAATAAAAGTATAGTTGACATATCTGTGTAGCATCCAAAAAATTTTTTTAAATGAAAACCACACAACTCCTTATGGTTTAACTCCAACATCTCCACATTTTACTTTTAAAAAGATTTCATTTCATCAGAAATGTGAAGATTTCACCATTCTCCTTTCTTCTCTTATTGAGGACACACAGAAGATGGGTTTCAGCCATATTCCTTCTTCAGTTCTCCTCCACACAGAGAGTTGTGGGACACTCATACATTCAATAGGCTTGGGCATGAAGTCTTCTCAAAGGTCTTTCAGAACTCTAAAACTGTATCCATGGGTTTGCCCTTCTCCCCACATTTCCTTCCTTCCTCAAAGAGCTTTCATAGACTCATCAGGCATGATTTCTCCATCTGCAGGTCATGCTTTTTAAGGGACCAGTGATATCACTCTCTCCCACGGATTGTACAAGCCTGACGGGTACAGAGGTGAATTAGCTTTGAAAGCAAGGAGCATGTCTACAATTCTAACTAGGAATTCACAAAAGCGAAATGCCAGAATAAGAACATATGCATATAAATCTCCTACCCAGACATTGCTCCAAGCACCTTAGACATATTAACTCATGTACGGAAGCCAGGATTTGACCAAGCAGTTCGGGGCCAGAGTCCAGGCTGGTAACCAGCAGCCCCAGCTGCGCCTGGGTAAATCCCAACCTGTGCCACTGAGCCTGGGCTACCCACCCTCTTGTCCTCAGCCTGCATAATCCCCAGGAAAGTGGCACAAAGGGAAGGCACCCTAAAGGGCCCTTTATTTTAGGATATAGCTCTTCTCTGGATGTGTCTCTGTTTTAAACTCCATAAGCTCCCCAAAGCAGCCAACATCCTGCTTCCTCTTGGTGGGCCCTGCTTATCTCTCCAGAATCAGAGCAAAAAGCAGAGCGTCCTCAGCTCTATGCGCCCGTGGCCTCCTTTACCCGAGAAAGCTCCAAATCCCAGTGCAAAGCTCAGGCCTCTTCTGAAGGAGCCAGAATCTCAGAAGCCCTGAGCTGCTCTCCTAAATGCTTTCAGCTCTTGTTCCTAAAGCCCTCCACCCTGTTCCTAAGGTCAGAACAGGGGTTGTGGGGAACACATCACCCCCTTTCACCCCGGT
Organism: Ailurus styani; assembly: GCA_002007465.1. Classification (NCBI taxonomy): domain Eukaryota; kingdom Metazoa; phylum Chordata; class Mammalia; order Carnivora; family Ailuridae; genus Ailurus; species Ailurus styani. Next base: position 1,941,944 of record LNAC01000307.1, on the reverse strand, counting down.
CCCTCTCCAGGGAGCTAGTTTGCATCTCCGAGCAGCTTTAGGCCTGTCCAATCTTTTCCGGGTCTGCTTGAAGCGGGAGGGACAGGGAGAGAGTCAAGATTGTCTGGATCAGTGACAAGCTACAAATCTGACCCAGGCCTCCACCTGGAAATCCAAAGCAAAAGATATTATTAAAGTCACAGGTTAAGGATCACTCACTCCACAGCTTCTCATTTAGAAGCCCACAGTGGCGTTCAATGTAAACACTTCCCAAGAATGCTTTAAAACAGGGGGAGGCTTTTATTAACCAACTTAATTGAGGGCCACTTCTCATTGTGGAAGGCTTTTAAACAGAGGAATGAAAGGGGCCTGGTAGGTGTTTTCCAGACACTTGTTTTTAAAACCTGCCACGCTGTCCTGGGGAAATGAAGCACAGCTCAAGGCCCCCAGTGTGCACTCCTGCTGCTAATTCTTCAACAGAAACAAAATCCCTGATAAGACCTACTCCCCGCAGCACCGAGAACCCGTCTGGTGTGCTTCATTCCAATCTTCATTTCAAGGGCCATTAGAATCACCGGGTGGGAACCGTGGAAAAGAGAAGGTGGGCCAAAAAGGGCCAAGAGGAAGAAAGGAAGAAAGACACTGAAATGCCTGCAAACCGGACAGGACTTCAGGAAAAAACAGGGCAATGAAAACGAGGCGTGGGCTGATCTCGGGAAAGGCCAGGTAAATTAGAGGCATGAGGTGCTGGCACTGGCTGGGATACGTGGAGACGCCGGGAAAGCAGGATACGAAGTGCAAGCCGCCAGCCACAAAGGGCAGGTAGTGTAGCACCCCATGTACACGAAACGTCCACAAGAGGCGACTCCCTGGGGGCCGAGAGGAAAGCAAGGGGTGCAGGGCCTGCGGGGGGGGGGTGGCAGGAGGAAGGTGAAGCGACTGCTCTGTGGGGACAGGGTTTCCCTCTGGGCAGATGAAAACATTCTGGAATTAGAGAGTGGTGATGGTTGCACAACGCTGTGCACACACTTAATGCTACTTAAAATCTAAATTGCTCAAACCGGTGAAAATGGCCAATCTTATGTCCCGTGTCTTGTACCACACTGAAATGTTAAGACACCGGGGAACTCCAGAGAAAACCTTCTTCAGCTCCTCACCCAAGAGCCATCCCTTCCTCACCTCAGTAAAATTACCCATGCTACAGACCAAAATAATAAACAACGCTATTTTCCTAATAACAACGCATTTATGGAGCTAAGCTCCCCATGCGCACCACCCACTCAAGGACACTTCTCTAGGACACGTCACTTCCCCACACCTGTGCTCATGTGGGTGGTGGTGTTATCATCAGCCTCATTTCACAGGTGATGAAACCGGGGTGTAAGGAAGGTCAAGGAGGTGGCCCAGGGTCACAGAACAAATAAGGGAAAAGCCAAAGGCTGAACCTAGAGGGAGGGGGCCCAGCTAGTTCACCCCCACAAGCATCCTCTCAACGAGTCCATTCTTTGGCTACTGAGCCTGAATCCTTTTGAGTGCTGTTTACGGGAGTGGCCGCTTACGAACGGGGTTCCCTGAAACACGGACCAAAGGGAGGCCTCAGGGGCCGTACTGTAGCTTCGCATCCGTAGAGCGATTTTCACGTGGGCACATGTGAAAATTATTTCATTTTATTTTCTTTAGTCCTGGAACAGCATGAGATAGGAGGTTACCTGTCAGCAAGCCTCACGAGGTCTGCAGCTGACCTTAAGCCACACAGGGGTGCAGGAGCCAGACTTCCACCCAGGGCCCACTCTGCCATCTGCCATCAAGACCAGGGTATTTCCCCTGGGGCAAATAATAATAATAGTAATAATAATAATAATAATAAAAAGACCAGGGTTTTTAACTACCCTGAGATGTTAAGGGTTTTAGCATATAACTTATTTATATGTAAATGCATATGTATTATTTATATGTAAATAGATGCAAGCAATTACAAATGAAGCTAAGCACTTAACGGAGAGGAAAATAGCTCTTCCCACACTTCAGGGGCACCTGTGGGGAACCCCAGAAGCATCAATAAAAGGTTAATTTCCATTTCCTCCTCCCTACTTAAGGAAGGAGGGCTGTCGGTCCCAGGCTTGGCTCCCTTTGGTAAGAAATGTGAAAAACAGCCAGCGCTGTTCGAGCTCCCACTTGCCTGGGCGCTCGGCCTGGCAAGACGGACTTTTGGGGCCAAATGATTCTTTGTGGTGGGGGTTGTCCTGGGCGCTGGAGGGTCTTCAGCAGCAAACCTGGCCCCTATCCACCAGATGCCTGGAGTCTGACAACCAAGAATGTCTCCCAAGATTGCCACCCGACCCCAGCGGGACCCCGCCTGAGAGCCAGTCTCTCGTGCTGAAGTGGTCCCAACAACTCTATGAGGCAGACACTACACCCCCATTTTACAGGTGAGGAAACAAGTCCGTCCAGATGGAAGAGGGAGCTGCCCAGGGCACCACACTCCAGGTGAAGGGCAGATGTGGCTCCCGCGAGCAGGAGAAACCCCAACACGCTCCCCCATCCCCCCCACCCGGTGCTGTGGAGACTGAGGTGCTGTGGAGAATGAGGACACGAGGGACAGAGCAACTTTCTACGTCTGTGGCCCTAGCAAAACAGATGGTGGGCCTGGAGCCTCCAGGTATTTGGTGCTCAGTCCCAAAGAAAATATGGTCTGCTGGCTCTCCGATAAGAGCAGTCCCAACAATGTCTGAGAGTCTGAAGAGCCTCCTTCCTCACAAAGCAGCCTGCAAGCGGGGGGCAGGCAGGCGCAGCCAACAGTGACTGCTTTTCGCACAAACATAAGATCATGGCCCTGGGAACCCGAAATACATTTTCTAAATGTGCTTTTTTCCAGGAATTCTGATTACTTTTATGAAACACTCCCCCATGCTCCCTCTTGTTTCTTTTCTGCTTAGAAATCACTGCAGCTGCTAGAAAGAGAAGAAATACAGGGACATCTTTACGTCCCCAAAGGCCGGCTGCCTTCCATCCTTCCTTCCATGAAACTTCGCCAAGCACCTCTTTCCTGCTAGATGCAAGGGTACCCGGGCAGTGGCGAGATCCCTCCTCTTTATAGGTTTGCTTAGAGCTTTGTGGGGAGTAAAACACGTACACACACAGGGCACCGATGGTATTCTAATTGTGAGGTAAAGGCATATACAAGCAGGGCTTTTTGGGTCAAAGAAATGAAAGAACCAATGCAGCAGCAACCAGAGCTCTGGGTCTAAGGAGGCCATCTAAGGAGATCTGAGTCTCAGTAGCTGCACAACTTGAATGACTTACCCAATGTCTCACGGCCTTGCTTCCGTCACCTGTAAAATGGGTTTATGGGTAGTACCTGGTCCCTAGAGTTACTATATTAAAAGTCTCCCAGATAGAGCTGGAAGTAAGTGCTCTAGGAGGATTTGCTATAATTATGAGAATTACTGATCTTAGGCAAGTCTCTGGGGAAATCCAAAGATGACCCCGCCCCCGACCCCTCTCTTCTGTACACCACCCAGCCCCCTCACACCCAAGAAGTGAGACTCACTGCAGGGACCCAGTGCTGTCCAGTCCAGAGCAGGCCAGACACCAGGCAACCAGTGGCTTTAATCCCCGCCCCACTCCCCATTTCCCCTCTTTCTCCTATTCACCCTACAGCCTCACCATCCCCCCGCAAAAAAACATTCACAGGGCAAGAAGGCTGAACCAGTCTGCTGCATCTGGAACAAAGAGGCTCAAGCACCAAACCAGAAACTCACAAGTAAAAGAAATCTAAAATTTGGTAAAATCTACCCCGCAGTCTCCATCTCTCCATTCTTTATCAGTTCCTCTCCAACTCCTAAAGCTTCCACTGTAATCACACGCTCAGTAAACTTCACAGGTTTTTGATATTAGATTAGGGCAAGGAGAGAGGCTAATCAACTTTTCAGCTGCTGCTGTGTAAATCTAAGTAAGTCACTGTTTTTAAGGAGAATAAAAATCTCCTAGGCAAAAATCTTTTTTTTTAAGTGACCAATAGAGCTACAATGAAGTTCAAAGATATATATTAATTCATAGGATATAGAGAAGGTCTTCATGGCTTTGATAACTGGGCCATTTCTTTTTCCTTTCAAATGAAGTCCAAAGAGGCCAGCTGTTTAGAGTCTGAAATCCCCAAACTCCCACTTAGTACCCGACTCCAGACCTCACCAGTTTCCTCACCTGGAAAATGGGACTAATGATACTGATGTCACAGGATCCCCGGGAGGAGTCCTGGCCACAGTACGTCCTCTCCCTGGTATGGACTATAGGTTTGCGAGGGAAAGCAGAAGGCCTGTTTCAAATGCAATAAAGTGCAAGGATAGAGAGGCAGGGAAAATCAGAGGTAAAAAACCAAGAGAATTCCTGAAGCCAAAACTAGAAAATCTTGGTCACCTTGCCTCAGTCCTCTGTGATTAAGGCAAGATAAGCAACAGTGAAAGATTATTAATAATAAAGGGACTTTATACTTCTTAAAAAAAAAAAACATTACATAGTGACAACCTGAACCATTGTGTACTCTACCTAGAGCAAGCAGAAATGCCTGTGACTGGGTGGCAGGGAATAAACTTGTCCCTATAAACAAAGAGGCTGGCAGCCAGGCTGGCAGAAACTGTCTATGTTCATGACAAATGCCCTGTGCTCTAATCCCAAACATACTAACTCCATGATGACCCTGTACTGAGTCTCCTGCAAATGTTCCCTAGAGCTGATCTTTCTCAGGTTGAAATACTGAGTACAACCCACTGTAGTAATGAACACACACTAACTAACCTTGTTTTAAACTCATCTTTACTAATTATAGCCCCATAGGGCCTCGAAGCCCTTACTACCTGTAATTTTAGGAGCTTGAGGTAATTGCTATGCAGCAAAGGTTTGTTTTTGTCGAAAGCACCACATAAATAAGAACTGAATGTGCACAGCTTTATCCTGTTCCAGAATGTTCAACACCGGATTTTGCTTTTAATTTCTTACCCAACATCCAAGTAGCTACAGACACTCAGAAGTTTGCAGAGCCTGCAGAAATGTGGGAATCTCTCTCACTTAGGATGTGGGATCCCTTCAGTCTTTCTGAACAGCCTAATCTACGCTCTCCATTAAAAAGCAAAACATATCACCTGGTAAAGCGAAATGATAAATCAATCTAAACCTAAAAGGACTGGTTGTTAGAAAAATAAGGCAAAGAAAACACACTTTCTTAATCACCTCTGCTTAAGTACTCAGAGCAGCAGAAAACACCAGAGGCTCTCGAACCTCAACTCTGCTACTTCCTTGCCACGCTGTGATCCTGCCCCGCGCTGGGCCTCAGCTTCCTCACCTGTAAGGTGAAGCCACTGTCACCTGCCTCTCGAGTAGGTACAGATTCGGATCTGCGGAAGACAAGTGCTGGGCACATGACCGGGTGCTTGGAAGGGGGTCAACAAACAAAGGGTTAACTCCTCTTCTTATCCTGGGGTTATTAGCCCAATGGGTCAGGTGTTTGGAAACCACCTTCCGGAGGGAAAAACAGTGTCAAATCCAGTTCTCAGTCTGTCCAAGGAAATGTGAGCTAAGGTGACAACAGAATGATAAAGAATGAATGTCCCATGCTGGCTGGAGGTGCAGATAGGAAGCAAATCGCTTGCTCTAAAAGTACCCCGGCTGCCTCTTTACGGAGGCACCGTGTGCTCTCCCGCCAGCCCCACTGCAGAGGTAGCTGGGCTAACAAAGCTTACTTGGCCAGTTACCAGCCTGCCCCAAATGGATCCAGCCCTGTTCTCTACCAGCTTCCCAGCCCCAGGGAACACCCTGCACTGCTTGGTTAACCACTTCTTCCACCAAAGGCATCTGCCAGAATCTGGCCTCCTTTCCTCACTCCCCACTACCTCCCTGCATGATCTCCCCTCTCTGTCAGAAAGTACTGACATCAGTCATTTAAATCTTGATGTCCAGGGGAGCCTGGGTGGCTCAGTCAGTTAAGCATCTGACTCTTGATGTCAGCTCAGGTCTTGATCTTAGGGTTGTGAGTTCAAGCCCTGCACTGGGGTCCACACTGGGTGTGGAGCCTACTTAAAACAAAAAAACCCTGATGTCAAACCTAGTGAATTCTAATTCAAACCCAAGCAAAGCTCCCTTGGGCCTGCCAGTGAACTGAGAAGGCATCTATCCAGGAGAGGCTAGCCAGCGGCCACCTGGCTGCCCCTCACAGTTCCTCATGTGCGCTGTGATTATAAGAGCTCCCAGCCTACTGTAACCCACGGTTTCCATCTCCACCAGACATCAAGCACCCGAAGTCAGGGACCATAGCTTGTTCACCAAGAACTCGGTAAGGAAATGCAGAGCTGTGGTGGTAATAGGGGCAAACAAAGGACAAACAAAACTTGGTGTGAATTTAAGACTGAGGCACTGTCTCTCGAAGGGCTATTGGCTCGGGGGAGCGATGGAGGGCAGTGCCTGACAGAGGAAGGTAAAGGGAGGTTGGACCGGGGGCCCTGGACTGCAAACTCCCATAAGCTTCCCCTACGTGAGGCCAGTCAGCTGTGGTGATATTCCTGTCACATCCCCCCCGCTTTTTTTCTTTTCCATTTTCAGAGTCTTCATGCCATAACCTGTTTCTTGATAATACCAATGTCATGTGACAAAATAAAGTAAGCAATTGGTCATTCAGGGAAAAATTACCCAATTTTCAGTTCCCTTGAACTTTGTTTTTCTCTGCTGATGCCAACCTCTCAGCCATTGCACTGCCCGGATCAGAGAGGGCAAAGAAAGGAAAGGCACAGAATCAGTTGTTGTTGTTTAAAGGTCGATGGCATCTCTTAGATAAATAAATGGGTTTCGGGGGGGAAAGACAATTAAGGAAGCCATTACATTTCTTTAACCACTCCGCACCCCAACTGTATAAGCACGTTAACTGTACCTACTTAAAGAAAGAAAAAAAGAGAAAACCAATAGGGCGGTCTACTCCTAACACAAATCAAAAATCACTCTTCTGAGTGTTGTATACCCTTCTTCTAAATGAAGAAGCCCCTTGCCAACTTTCTTCTCATTTTCCTTCACTTACTTCTAATCACTTTAGAATATCGGAGTTGCAAGCCCTAAGTGAGAAATGTTTCAATAAATTTGTTTGGAGCCACAGATACTTTTTTTTTTTTTTTNTTTTTTTTTTTTTTTTTTTTTTTTTTTGGCCAGCATGCACCATTATATTCACAGTGTAACCACTGCTGTTCAAGCGCAACTTTTCAGATACCAAGAATTCGACAGCATCCTCAAATAAACATTTTTCCCCCAAAATGGCGACAAGATTAGAAAGGTTATAAGCCACGCGATACCATGCAATACCACAATAAGGCAGGCTTCATTTTGTTGGCCTGGTCCAAGGAGGAGGAAAAAAAAAGTCAAAAGTAGGAAAACACTTTCCATATGGTCTTATTCCCAAAGGTTGAGGATTCAGGTCAGGGGCCACCCTGTGAGACCATGCACTCCACATAACCTCCATTCTCCAGCCCAGACAATTAAGACCGCTCCCACAGCGGCCCCATTTCCAGCAATTGAACACAGTGATAGGAGCAGGGTATGGAAGCAGAAGGTGGGAAAAAGAAAATCCAACTGGCAGAACCACACAATTTTTTTATTTTTCAAAATGAATGGTTCTTTTGACTCATGGGAGAGGCTAGAAATGAACTCAAATGTTTCTCTACCTCTGGAGAGCATTCTCTCTTTTTTTTTTTAAGATTTTATTTATTTATTTGACACACAGAGAGAGATCAGATCACAAGTAGGCAGAGAGGCAGGCAGAGAGAGAGGAGGAAGCAGGCTCCCTGCTGAGCAGAGAGCCCGATGTGGGCCTCGATTCCAGGACGCTGAGATCATGACCTGAGCTGAAGGCAGAGTCTTTAACCCACTGAGCCACCCAGGCGCCCTGGAGAGCATTCTCTTAAAAGTCACCTGGCTCGGGCGCCTGAGTGGCTCAGTGGGTTAAAGCCTCTGCTTTCGGCTCAGGTCATGATCTCAGCGTCCTGGGATGGAGGCCCGCATCGGGCTCTCTGCTCAGCAGGGAGCCTGCTTCCCCCTCTGTCTGTCTCTCTGCCTGCCTCTTTGCCTACTTGTAATCTCTCTCTCTGTGTCAAATAGATAAATAAAATCTTTAAAAAAAAAAAAAAGTCACCTGGCTCCTAAGAAAAATGCAAAATAGGTGAACGCCTAAAAAATAAATAAATAAATAAATAAATGCCACTGGTTTGTGGCCAGGTAGCAACATCTGGGTGGGAATCTAATAAAACACCATACTTGGATACAACAGAAAACTAACCAAGATCCAAGCAGACTGTCACAATAGCAGACACTGAAAACATACTTTCTTAATAAAATATATATGATCAAATTCAGTCAATACCGATACCCATGTTCAATTTTTCCTTAGTCCTTTTTCCCTGTCATTTTTAAGATCATCGGAAACGTGGCTAAAGACCCACCTCAACTGTGCATTGCTACTGTAAGGCACCAGTTCCGTAATTCAGATATTTCTCTATCAACAAGAAATACACACTGTGCTACATCTGCTGTGTGATTAAATACAAGCGGAATAAGCGTAAGTCACAAATGCTCACACATTAGCACAAAATCGGCCACCAAACCTTAAGGATCGTGTTAGATTGCTTTCTGGAAGAACAAATCCTCACACTTACAAGCAAAATCATCATCTGTGGCAGAGTCTCCAAAAGTTCATGGATTCCTAAAGTACGTTCCTCCTTTTCATCTGAAATCTTTTCCACATAGGACGAGTCACACTATCACTTTGTTCCTCCTGAGCAGAACAACCCTGTATTATAACCTTGATCCTGCCAGGGCTTTGTGGCTTTAATTCCGACACTTCCCACCTCCTTGACAGAAAGTGCCCAGGCAATATTTACTGTAAACAGAAAGGCAGAAACAAAGCATACTCCAGAAAAAGGCACCATCTGCAGTCTGAGGTTGGAACGCACCCACCAACAGGCTCTCCTGGTGGAGAGGTGGCCTACAGCCCGCAGTCAAGTGTGCCAGAGATGAACTGTTAGCACCAACTGTCCCCACTACAAAAAGTGACTGTGAGAGCAAGCGCCAAAGCCAGGAGGTTCTCTAATGTGGCTGCACATTAGAATCACAGAGCTTCTGGGCGCCTGGGTGGCTCAGTGGGTTAAAGCCTCTGCCTTCGGCTCAGGTCATGATCCCAGGGTCCTGGGATCGAGGCCCGCATCGGGCTCTCTGCTCAGCAGGGAGCCTGCTTCCTCCTCTCTCTGTCTGCCTACTTGTAATCTCTCTCTGTCAAATAAATAAATGAAATCTTTAAAAAAAAAAAAAAAAAAAGAATCACAGAGCNAAATCTTTAAAAAAAAAAAAAAAAAAGAATCACAGAGCTTCTTAATCCCGTTGTCCAGGCTGCCCCCACCTCCCACCCGACCCTCTGAGCGACGATTTCTAGAGATGGGACCTAGGCATCAGTATTTAAAAAAGAAAGAAAGAAACTCTCTACATGTGTGGCCAAGTTTGAGAACCAGTGCCCCAAAAGAATTCTGAATGTGTTTTGAACAGCGCTGGAAGGGCACTGCTTCCTTGGGGTGAACGGTCCCCACATGGTAAACACACAAGTTTTTAAAAATCCTGTGTAACTCCAACATGATAGCCAAGCACCTGTCTAGAGGCCAAGCAGTGATGCAACTTGGAAAAGTCCCTCGGAGAGCAAGGCTATGTGCTATAGGAGAGGCAGGGGCTTTCAGGGAAGACCTGCCTGGACGGGGAGGGCCGGGGAGAGGCGCGGCCACAAGCCCTTTCTCTACCAGGGGCTGTGGAGGCGCACGCCGAGAAATTAAGGAACACTGGGTGGGACAGGGGCTGAGGGGCTGTTTGGGACCTTGGCTTCCTCGCAGCTGTCACAGGAACCTGGCGGTCGAGGCAGGGTGCAAAGGCTGCCAGTCCCTCTTCCCTGCAGGGAGGTAGGTCCCGGAGGCCCACCCCCAGCCCCGACGCCGCTCCCCCGGAGTCCCCACCATCTGTCGGGCAGGGCGGCGCGCCGCGCGGAGGGCGGGAGCCGCGAGCGCACCTTCCAGCCCCGGCCCCCGCGCGCCTGGCGGCGGGCGCCGCACGCTCCCGAGCCTGCAGG
>LNAC01000307.1:1908570-1931566 GCA_002007465.1 Ailurus styani | reverse complement strand
ACCTCTTCCCGCCGCAGCGCACGCCTCAAGCCCGTCTCCTGCGACGCTTTGTCCTCCCCGCGCCCCGGATCGAACGCCCTCCCGCCACCCCTCCGCCTTCGCTGGGTGTCCTTCTCCCCCAAGCCTCCAACTTTCCAAACCGCCCAGCCCGCGCCCCACCCCCAACCCCCCGCGGCCCCTGAGCCCAGTTTTCGCTTTACCCCTCCTGCAGCCCTTTTAACTCTAACTGGGCAGAAACTTAAAGTGTAACTTTTCCACCTCGATTAACAAATATTTATTGAGCACCTACTATGTCTAGACCCTGGTGGAGGGGTGTCAGATGATAGGTGCCACTTACAATCTAACAATAATAAAAGTCTGTCCCTGCTGGGGAGGCGGGGCACTGGAGCGCCCCAGGTCACACAGCTGATGGTAGTAGGACTGGGATTGGAAACCAGATTTCTAGCGTCTGGTTTAGGCCCATTTCAGGGGAAACTGCAGGACGCCCCTGACCAGCTGGGAGAGCTTGAGACCAACCAAGTATGGAATGAGGAACAGGATACGTATCCCACTAGGTTGTGAAGGTTGCCTGAAAAAAATGCAGTAATGTCGGCAACCTGTACTTAGTAAGTCAGTGGTTGCGGACATACTGAATGAAGAAGACACTTGAAAATTCAATAATTTCAAATAACAATATAAGAAGACCTTAAAAAGTAATAGTGAATGGAAGAAAATATTTGCCAATTATATCCCTGATAAGGGATTAATATCCAAAAATATATAAAGAATTCCTACAACTCAGTAACAAAACTGACAAGCTGATTTAAAAATGAGCAGAGGATCTGAATAGACATTTTTTTCAAGGAGGACATACAGATGGTGAACAGATACATGAAAAGATGTAAACATCACTAGTCAAAGGACGTCAGGGAAATGCAAATCAAAACCACAATGAGATATCACCTCACACCTGGTAGAATGGCTAGTCTAGAAAAGACAAGAAACAACTGTTGGTCTGGATGTAGACAAAAGCGAACCCTTGTGCATTGTTGGGAATGTCAATTAGTGCAACCATTATAAAAAACGGTATGGCAGTTCTTCAAAAAATTGTACATAGAACTACCATATCATCCAGCAATTCCACTTTGGGGTATTTATCTGAAGGAAATGAAAACACTAACTCAAAAAGATATACACACACCCCCCATGTTCGTTGCCACATTATCTATAATAGCCAAGATAGGAAAACAACCTAAGTGTCCATCGGTGGATGGATGGATAAAGAAAATGTGATGTACAAAACAAACTGAGGGTTACTGGGGGGTGGGAGGGTAGGGATAGGGTGGATGGGTTATGGACATTGGGGAGGGTTTGTGCTTTGGCGAGTGCTGTGAAAGATGTAAGCCTGATGATTCACAGACCTGTACCCCTGGGGCAAAGAATAAAAAATAAATAAAATAAAAAAAAAGAAAATGTGATGTATATGTAACATACACAAGTGTGTATATGAATAAATGATATATATACAAATTTTCTTCTAGCCATAAAAAAAAAGATGGAAATCTTGCCATTTGCAATAATATGGATGGACCTTGAGGGTATTACGCTAAGTGAGATAAGTCAGAAAAAATATACTACCATATGATCTCACTTAAATGTGGAATCTTAAAAAAAAAAAAAAAAGGAGCTCATGGACACAGAGAACAGATTGATGGTTGCCAGAGATGGGGGGCGGGGGGAGATCTAGAAAGTAGGTACTCAGTAAATATTTCTTAAGTGTCTTAAAAGCATTAATCACAGGCACCTGGGGTGGCTCAGTCAGTTAAGTGTCTGACTTCTGACTTCGGCTCAGGTCATGGTCTCAGGGCCCTGGAACTGAGCCCTATTTCAGGCTCCGGGCTTGGTGGGGAGTCTCTCTCTCCCTGCCTGTGTGCCTCCCTGTTCCCCTATCCCCCTTCCCCTCACTCCTGCATGTTTTCACTCTTTCAAATAAATATTTTTTGAAAAATAAAAAGCATTAATCAGCAATTGCCCCCCCAACACTTCGAGGCAAATATGTTGCCAATAAGAAAAATAAGGGGAGCCTTTGCAGACGAGGAGAGAGACAGACAGGGTAGAGGTTAGTTTATCAAGAAGCGGCTGTTATCAGGTTGCATGCTCAAACCCCTTCAGTCCTAACGGAGAGCAACCATTTCTCTCCAGGCGAAGCTTCAGAAATTTTGAAAGGCATCCTTCTTTTATTTTTATTCAGTGTAAGTCTTTCTATCTTGACTGTTGCTACTGAGCCTGTAGAAAGAGATTTGGGGGCGAGGGGGATTGGGGGTTTCATTATTGTTTTTGTTTTGTCAATTGCAGCAACTTGCCAGAAGTGAAATTTTCAGGAGGAAGAGTAAAGAAGCAGCCTTTTTTCTCCACCAGATTTTGTGTCCATGGAAAACACGATGCAGAAATATGCAGAGAGGGCGCCTGGGTGGCTCAGTGGGTTAAAGCCTCTGCTTTCGGCTCAGGTCATGATCTCAGCGTCCTGGGATCGAGGCCCGCATCGGGCTCTCTGCTCAGCAGGGAGCCTGCTTCCTCCTCTCCCTGTCTCTCTGCCTGCCTCTCTGCCTACTTGTAATCTCTCTCTCTGTGTCAAATAAATAAATAAAATTAAAAAAAAAAGAAATATGCAGAGAAATGCTGGGGTATAAATAACATAGAAGCAGTGATGCAGAACACGGGAGGGCCGCGGGAGGGCAGCTGCATTTTGGACCATGGACATCTTCCTGTGGCTCCCACTGCGAGGATAAGGACATAGGGAATGTGGGGAATAAAGGGAGCGTGGAAGGGCGTCTGTAGAAGGTAAGCTCAGACGTGCAAGACAGGAAACAAGAGGAAGTGAGTAAAGCAGAAAAGAGTAAAGTGGTTTATTGGGTTGACGTGGAGAAGCTCTGCTTGGGAAGAAAGTGGGGGCAGAAAGGAGACAGGGAAAGAGGACTTCCGGCTGGAGCCTTTGGAAGAGTCGACTTAATTCGGATTACCCAGGCAGTGGAGCCTGAGACAGGATATGGGTCCAGGGGTTGTTCCAGAAGGGATGGCTGAAGTGGATTGAGGGAGCAGGGAAAGTGAGAGAGGGAAGGAGGCAGCCACCATGAGGGTGCAATGGTGCCTCTGGAGAAGAGGCTCGATTCTTCCCCTACCCCCAGAATTGACAACCTGAAGGTCAGGGGATTGGTGGGGAGCTGGAGTGTTTTCCCAGAAGTCCAGCAAGGAGTGCCTCTGGGGGCTACACTCCCCATCCCAGCTCCCCAGGGCAAAAGCACTCCTCAGGTGGGCAGCTGACAGCCCTGCGTGACACTGGATTTGCACGGGACTGTCCCAGCAGCGACAGCTCTCACAATGCACGTGGGTCCTCAGAACCTGCCTCCTGCAGCTGTGGCAATCAGGGGCAGCTTCTCTGGGTACAATCCCCCCACACACACACACTGCATCACCCCCAAGCTGTTTCATGGTGGAGCGACTCCCCTGGAACCTTAGAGGTCAGCCATCTAGCAAGTTCCACCAGCCTGGCAGCACAATGACTTCTCTTTCATCCAGGGAGACCGAGCTGTGCCCTCCCCAGCAAGGCCTGGTTCTGAGCCAGAGCAGAGGGGAGGCTATTCCCTGGATGCCCTATCTCATTTCTAGACCATCCACCCTTTCCACATGAGGCTAAGAATCTCTGCCTCCAACTATTCACTTGTCCAAGTGTTCACTCTTATAGGCGCTAGAGAAAGACACTTAATATACCAAACAATTAAGTTTCTCTTTGAAGTTCTAGAGTCCTGTGGGCTGGCAAACTTGCTAGGTCTTCCTTCCACCTCCAGGAAAAAAAAAAAATCTAACCCCTTGGCAAGGTGTGGAAAGCCAGGCAGGCTCTGGCCCAGATAGCCGGAGAATTCAACAAGGGGGGCCATGCTCCTGCTCACCTCACCCCTACACTCTGGGCCTGCTCTCAAGGCTCCTTTACCTAGAGTGCCCTACCCACCTAGCGCCTTATCTTTAAAGGTTTAGCTCAAGTCCTTCCTCCTCTGTCCACCCATGTTGCCTTGCAGAGTTTTAGCACAGCACCTATTTATTTATAACCCAATACCTGCCCCCCACTGCACATGGTGAGCTCCTTAACTGCAGGGAGAGGGCCAGATCCCTCACTGAGTCTCCAGCCACTCACACATGACAGGTGGTCCAGTGTTTGATGAATGAATAAACAAACACATGTTAGTCCCTGTGTGCAGCCATAGCTGTCAGGAAATACACTGAAAACAGGTTCTGAGTTCATCGTTTTGTGGCCAGACCAGGGAATAGTCCAACCCATCTAATTCTAACAAAACTCGCCCCGTGGCCGTGGACTAGTAATTTAATATCCCTGTGGCCCCGATCCCAGGGTCTCTTAAGGGAGGTGATATACATGAACCCCACCAGGAAGAGGTGGAGTCTAATTACTATTTAAAGAACCTAAATAGCCTTTGGAAAAACAAATGTGTTTGTGTGTAGTGTGGAGGAAGGTAATGAAGCTGAGTGTGCCATTAACACATTCTTATTCTGTGGGAGACAGGAAGATAAAGACACAGTCACTTTATTTTTTTATTCACTTTAAAGGTAGGCTGTCCCTATCACATAGGTGAAAATGTTAAAAGAGGAAGAGAAAAAAAAAATGAAACATGGTTGATTCCACACTGCCCTTCTAGAATTTCCTCTAAGGGGACCACAAATTTTTCCTACAGCTGTTTCATTGTGCACAATAAAAAAAAAGAGAGAGAGAGAATAAATAGCAACATTGGAGGGATCCAGCATAGTCAAAAGAATTTTATGTGCATTTTGTGACTTCATTGGCCCCACGCAGGGCTGAACTTTCTAGAAGCTCATCATGCCTGTCTGGAGTAGGAAAGGCAGAGCTCAGCCAATCAGCCGAGGGAGGGACTATTAGAAACAGGACAAGTTCACAATCCCTGTCTCCTCCGTCATTCCAACACCACTGATACGAATTCAGTGAAGATGCATTTGTTAAATATTATCCCCAGAGAGTCCCTGGCTATGTCAAAACAGCTCTAGGATATAAAAGTCTTGCCTTTCCACCACATTTTGGCCAAAGTCAGGATAGCTCAAATTCCAGATTGAAAACAAAACTTACAAAACAATTTTTTTTTTAATTTTGACTCTGTGGGCCACATTTTCTCTGTAGCAAATTAATGAATCCTTTTAGGGGGTTGGATTACTTGATCATAGATCATCTAAGCCATCTTTCGGGCCACATTCTCAGACCAACTGGGCAACAGATGAGACCTGAAACACCAGATGAGCTGTTTTGAATGTTGCATTTTTGTTCATTTAGGATTGCCAAAGCTCTCAAACAAGGGAGTTCTCCTTCCAGAATGCATTTTTCTGGGTGTGTCTGAAGAAAAAATATCAGGAGATTAATTGGTAACTAGTCCTGAAATAACGAAAACTAGAATTTAGTTTATTTTCCAAAAGTCAATACAGTTTATTTTCCTAGAACTTAGGTGTAAGGAGTTAGCATAGGGCTTGTGAGCTGGTCTTCTGAAGAGCAGGCCAAAGTCCACAGGCTGGTGATTCCCTCTGTCTACAGTCCCGTGGTCAAGGAGACAGTGATTGTAGCGGGAACTTGGATTTCTGGGGAAGTCTGAGGAACTTCATGTTTCACATTTAAATGTCAGAATCACCTGGTGAGGTAGATGTTCTTATCCCCATTTTACAGATGAGGGAGTTGAGGCTCAAAAAAGCCACATAACTTGCCCAACACCAGCTCCTTAATGAATAAGTGGAGGAGCAATCTCCGAGGCTCCCGGGTCTGTCAGCTTTGCTGGAGAATCCCAGGCTGTCAGACTGGAAGACATCTAGAGAGATTCATTGCAAGCCTTCCTTCCCTCATTTCAGAACAGGGTCAGTCATTGCCTCTCCAGCACCCAGCACGAAGCCAACGGGCCCTCAGTGCCTGGGCGGCCAGGGGAAGTTTCCAGACACGTGGTTTGGGGCAGTTTTCCCCCTGTGTGCTCGCTCTTTTTCTTCCTTCCTTCCTTCCTTCCTTCCTTCCTTCCTTCCTTCCTTCCTTTCTTTTCTTTCTGATTGTATTTATTTATTTCACNTTCCTTCCTTCCTTCCTTCCTTCCTTCCTTCCTTCCTTCCTTCCTTCCTTCCTTTTCTTTCTGATTGTATTTATTTATTTCACAGAGAGAGCAAGAGCACAAGCATGAGTGGTGGGGAAGGACAGAGGGAGAAGCAGACTCCCTGCTGAGCAGAGAGCCCCATGCGGGCCCCTGGGATGCTGACCTGAGCCTAAGGCAGACGCTTAACTGACTGAGCCACTTAGGCGCCCCAGCTTATTTTTTTTTCTAAAAAAATTGTTAAGAGACTATCCTTTGAGGCTAGGGAGGGACGGCTTATTCTGTAGATCAATTTCCCCAGTAGAGAGCCTGACTCTATTTTATGTCCATCAGACAAAATCTACTTCTCAACATCACAGTGGGACAATGTTTTTGAAATATTAATGAAAAAATTCCCTTTCCTTTCTGCTCTCTGTGGCTGTCCCGCCCCTTCTCAAGCCCCTGTTGTTTGGCTGTTGCCTTGAGGGTGAGATGTGAAGGGGTGGGAGGCCAGCAAGAAAGGAATTCAGAGTGGTAGTTTTCAAAGGCCTTTGAACTTGGAGGTCTCTAGGCCTAGACCAAAAGTTTGGGAAATGTGAGGCATAGCTGGGGATTTATTCTGGAGGAATAGAAAATCTTATTCTAGACTAGAAGAGAAGAGACCGAGGGCAGAGGGTGGTGGGTGGATGTGAAGAAACCATTGAAACAAATGAGAAAAAATAGATGTAAGTGTCACTGCAAGGGAACTGAGGAGTAATTTGGGAGCCACCACGCTGGCTCCCAGACTATGCCAGCTGCCGCTCACTGGGCGAGGCTTCCCTCACTCCATAGGCAGCCCTTTGCCTGGTGACCACCCAGGAGGCGATGCCCACTTGTGCCAGAGATTTTGCATAGTCCCCTTCCCCTGACCCTCCCCGGATGCTCCGTTCCTACCTTATAATTATTCTAGAACATTCTTAAGCTCCAAGGAGGATGGAGTTCTGGATACCATACTCTAATAAGATGGCCTGGCATATTTTCACAGGATGACAAAATTTTTAGAAAATACTAAAATTTTCTAATTTTAGTATAGTTCAATTCATGTTTCATGAGTTGAAACATTGTTTCATGTTACCAGAAACATGACTTACGCTTAAAACTTACACTTCATACCAGAAAAAGATCTATCCAGTCAGTGGTAAAATTCAGACATCTCAGAATTAGAACTTCCGTAGTAGATATAACAAAGGTTGAAAGCACTTTAGGAAGTAAAATGACCTACCTTTGATATTATGGAGACAGCTAAGAAGTATGATACTAAGGGACATTAAAAAAAAACCAAAACACCAATAATATAATGTAACAAACTGAATTTGGCCAGAACATTCTCTGATAAGGGAGCTCTCAGGTTCACACACACCATCTATCTTAATTATATACCTGTCCAAAAGATAGAACACAACAGGAAGAATGAAGTTTTAACGAGCTTGGAGGACTATAAAACGGTTACCTTGTTATAAACTCTGCTTGTTATATACCAGCAGGGACAAAGTATTTTTCTATTTTAAATTTTGGTTTCATAAAGCAAGGAATTTGCAAGGAATGATAAAATAGAGACTTTTCAAAGCAGGATACTTTACTGCTTCTGAAACGCAGCAGCTGAGAGTGTCCACGTCGCTCTGTCTATATTTCTTTCTTTAGCTGTTCTTTTTGAACGAGAGGTACTTAATGAAATGGATAGTTTTCAAAACAGTGTGTTTTGGTGAAAATTTTCTAGAGATGGATGGTGATCGTTTCACAGCAGTGTGATATACTTACTGCCAGTGACGGGGACACATGAAATGGTGTACGTGGGAGCTTTTATGTTTGTAGATTCACCACTATTTAAATAATAATAATAATAATAATAATAAGCCCCTGAGTCCAGACTCGAGGCGGAAAAGTACAAAAACATGGTGGTTTTGCTTCTGTGCATACATATGTATACTTACATATGACAAAAGGAAGAGAGGAGAGAATTTACATTTATTTTTAAAAGAGTTTTCTGGTTACTTGTGTCTGGCTGATGAAAGTATAAAATATGAGCATCAGTACATGTCTAGGATGTTGTGGACTAGTGAAAGCATCTCAGTGGAGGAAATTTGAGTCTGGGTCTTACTTTATGAAATATTATAATTACATGCTAATGAGCTAATAATAAGAAAAAAAATCACAACATCCCTCTTAACATTTAGCGTCTCATTCAAGCCCACCTAGCCATGCTTTCTCCAGTCTGATTCCTGCTCCCTACCATGCAAAGCACTCACAGGCTGAGAAAAAATCCACACCAACAACAAACTCCTCTTCTGAAATCTCCAAAAAATACCAACATGTTTTGAAAATGTTTCTTGTACAAATAAACTATTGGAGGGACAGCAACAAAGCAGTATTAAGATGCATGTTGTAATAAATACTTTATGTTGACCTGGATATTGTAACACAATCTGTTGAAAATGGGATTACTGATGACAAGAGGTATGGTTTTTTGGAAAGATATCCATTACCTAATTCTATTGTTCTCCAACAACTCCACCAGCAATAGAAATGCCCATTTCATCTCCTCTGCTTGATTCTGACACCCATTTCAATAGGTGAGGACCTGGAAAGAGGGGAGAGAGGAATTTCCATGTGCCAGGCTATGCAGGGGTTTGGGTTTTTTTAATTAATTAATTAATTAATTTATCATTTCATCCATCCATTTGAAAGAGACACAGCGAGAGAGGGAACACAAGCAGGGGGAGTGGGAGAGGGAGAAGCAGGCCTCCCGCTGAGCAGGGAGCCGGATGTGGGGCTTGATCCCAGGACCGTGGGATCACGACCTGAGCCAAAGGCAAGACACTCAGCTGACTGAGCCACCGAGGCACTCTTATGCACAGTTTTAAATTCATTGTCTCATTAGTCCAGGCAGTATTGTATGTCCGTTGTGCAAAGAGGAAACTGGCACACAGAGATTATACAATTTTCTCAAGACTGCACAACTAGCAAGTTAGCAGAGCTAGGATTCAAACCCAGATCTGTCTGACTCCAAAGATTATGTGCTTAATCACTGTGATGTACCCCATGCCTGTAGAGCCTGCTCTTTTATACATAATGTTCATCTTAGGATGCATATATTTTCTTTTCTTTTCTTTTCTTTTTTTTTAAGATTTTATTTATTTGACAGAGAGAGAGACACCAAGAGAGGGAACACAAGCAGAGGGAGTGGGAGAGGGAGAAGCAGGCTTCTCGCCGAGCAGGGAGCCTGATGCGGGGCTCGATCCCAGGACCCTGGGACCATGACCCGAGCCAAAGGCAGATGCCTAACAACTGAGCCACCCAGGCATCCCCATATTTTTTCATTCTAGAAATAACTCAGACCTTCCAAGTCAAGATGGCACAGACTGAAACCACTGTCTTCTACTACAGATACAGAAATAAATGAAAGCTGAAGGTCCCCACATACAATGGAAATCTTTAGCTAAAGGGCTGTCCCTGGGAACTCATGGAGAGCTAAGGTCAGATATGAGCCAGGGCCGCAGGCTCCCATGCCTGCTTGAGAACAGGAGCTATAGTCACTTTCCTCAGGGTGAGAGGAGACTAACCTGAGGGGCCTGGTACGAAGCCAAGGCTGGAAATCATGTTTTCTGCTCAAGAATAGGGACTAAAATAGCTTGCGTATTAGACTAGGACCAAAAATATAGCTCTTGCCCACAGCAGGAGAATGACACGGGGTACTTGCATGACTGAATACTGACTCACACCAAATATCCAGAATTTAATCTCTGCCCAGAGAAGAAATGTTAGACCACTACCGTAAGATCAAATTTTAAGAATGTGCAACCAGGAAACCACCCAACAGTGAAGAAAAACTCATTTGAAAGGAGAGTCCTCAGACAAAATGGCAAAACACATGAGTCAATTCAGTGCTATGAACACTGGACCAGGTCCAGCAAATGAGATAATTCATGTTGGCAGAAATGTAGATAACACCACGAGAGAGCATGTATAGTAAGAATATATAGTCCTAAAATCCCCAGAGAGAAAAGAAAGGACAGTATTCATTAATCAAGAAGAGGATGCTGTGAAACAAAAACAGGGAGATATTGAAAAGCACTAACAAAAAAATATTGAAAAGGAAAAATAATCATTTAACTAAAAATTTAGACAGAGGGATATTCATCAGTTTGGACACAGCTAAAAACTACGGCAAATGAATTATAAAATACAACAGAGACAATCACCCAGGACTCAGCCTAAAGAGGTAGAGATAGAAAATAATGGGGAAAAAAGTGAGATCTCCAATTCCAGATAAGAGTTCCAGAAATGCAGCTGCCTGGGTGGCTCAGTCAGTTAACCATCTGACTCTTGATTCCAGCTCATTTCATGATCTGAGATTGAGCCCCTTGTTGGGCTCCATGATCAGCAGGGAGTCTGCTTGAGATTCTCTCTCCCTCTGCCCCTCCCCCAACTTATGTTCTCTTGCTCTCTCTCTCTCTCAAATAAATAAATTAAAAAAAAAAAGGTGTTCCAGAAATGAACAGGGAAAATAAGGGATATGGAAAATAAGGATGAAATGCCAAAGAATATCTCAAAATTGAGGAAAAACATGAGTCCTGAGGTTTACTTTTTTGTTTATTGTTTTAAAATATTTTATTTATTGGGGCGCCTGGGTGGCTCAATGGGTTAAAGCCGCTGCCTTCGGCTCAGGTCATGATCCCAGGGTTCTGGGATGGAGCCCCACATCGGGCTCTCTGCTCAGCGGGGAGCCTGCTTCCTCCTCTCTCCTCTCTCTCTGCCTGCCTCTCTGCCTATTTGTAATCTCTCTCTCTGTGTCAAATGAATAAATAAAAACAAATCTTTAAAATATTTTATTTATTTATTTGATAGATAGAGACATAGTAAGAGAGGGAACACAAGCAGGGGGAGTGGGAGATGGAGAAGCAGGTTCCCTGCTGAGCACAGAACCCAAGGAGGGGCTCGATCCTAAGACCCTGGGATCATGAACTGAGCCAAAGTCAGACACTTAATGACTGAGCCACCCAGGCTCCCCGAGTCCCCTCGGGTTTTAAAAGTCCCATTAATTAAAAACCCTGATTAAAATCAGGGTTTTAAAAATCAGGGATTAAAAATCAGGGATAGAGGGAAAATATTAAAATGTACTAGAAAGAAAAGTCTACTCAGATCAACAATAGATTTTTGGCAGCAATGATACCAAAAAATAGTGGAATAATAATCATGACTGGGCTGAGGGAAAATCACAGCAAATTTCATAAATGAGAATTCTATACTTGGGCTTGTTATTCAAGAACAGAAGTGAAGGAGCACGTGGGTGGCTCAGTTGATCAAGCATCTGACTCTTGATTTCAGCTCAGGTCATGATCTCAGGGTCATGGGATCAAGCCCTGTGTCAGGCTTCACACTGACCATGGATCCTGTTTAAAAATTCTCTGTCCCTCTGCCCCTCTGCCTGCTTACACTCATGCTCTCTCTAAAAAAAAAAAAGCACAACGATGAAATACATTTTAGTTCATACAGATCCTTGCTAAGAGAAATACGTATATTTAATGAAGAAATGGAATGACAGATGAAACAGTAAACAAAGAAATACTGAGCAAAGCAACAATAAAAACATGTCAGAAATCTACATAAATATTGACTATTACAGTGATAAGAGCAATTTTTAAAATTAGGACCCAGAGAAAAGAAGCAGAGAGTTTACTTTCTGACTCATTCTAAGAGGCCAGCTTACTCTAATACAAAACAAGATAAAGATATTACAAGAAAGGAAAATAATAGACCAATAACTTTCATGAATATGAAAAATGCTCAACAAAGTATTAGCAAGTCAATTCAGCATTGTATTAAAAGNGAGAGTTTACTTTCTGACTCATTCTAAGAGGCCAGCTTACTCTAATACAAAACAAGATAAAGATATTACAAGAAAGGAAAATAATAGACCAATAACTTTCATGAATATGAAAAATGCTCAACAAAGTATTAGCAAATCAATTCAGCATTGTATTAAAAGATTAAAAGTGGTGGGCGCCTGGGTGGCTCAGTGGGTTAAAGCCTCTGCCTTCGGCTCAGGTCATGGTCCCAGGGTCCTGGGATCGAGGCCCGCGTCGGGCTCTCTGCTCAGCAGGGAGCCTGCTTCCTCCTCTCTCCTCTCTCTCTCCTGCCTTTCTGCCTACTTGTAATCTCTCTCTCTGTGTCAAATGAATAAATAAAATCTTTAAAAAAAAAAAAGATTAAAAGTGGGAATTATTACAGGTCCCCAAGGCTAGTTCAACATTCAAAAATCAGTTTAATTCACCAGATAAACAAGCTAAAGAAGAAAATCGTAATCGTGTGAATTGTTTAGGAAAAAGAAGCATTTGATGGAATTCAGCATCCATTCATGATTAAAAACTCTCAGCAAACTAGAAATAGAAATTGTCTGAACTTGATAAAGAATATATACAAAAAGCCTACAGTTAACATCATCATACTCTATGGTGAGGAACTGGATGCTTTCTCCTGAAGATCAAGAACAAGACTAGCATGTCACCTCTCACCACTCTTAGTCAACATTGTACTAGAAGTTCTGGCCAGAGCAATTGGAGAAGAAAATGAAATAAAGACATAGAGACTGGGAAGGAAAAAACAATTGCCTTTGTAGGTAATCCCAAGGAACTGACAACAAAACTCCTGAAAATAAGCAATCATAGCAAGGTTACAGGATAAAAAGGTAATATACCTAAGCTAATTGCTTTCTTATAAACCAGCAACAAACAATAGGCATTTGAAATTAAAAGCCCAGCACCATTTATATTGGCAACCCCACCCCAAAAAGGGAACACTTACATATAAATCTAATGAACTATCTTCAGTATCCATATGCAACAAACCTCAAAAGCAATGAAAGAAATAAAAAATATCTAAATAAATGAGAGATATTCTGTGTTTACAGATTGGAAGACTCAATACTGTTAAATTGTCAATTCTTCCCAACCTAGTCTAGAGATTCAGTGCAGTTCCAAGCAAAAGCCCAGCAAACTATTTTGTGTGTATAGACAAACTGATTCTAAAGTTTATGTGGAAAGGCAAAACCCTCCCATATGTCTGTTAATCCCACTTCTAGAAATATATCCAAAGGAAACGAAATCAGGATCGTGACAAAATATCTGCACGCCCACATTCACTGCAGCATTACTTAACGATAGCCAAGATATGGAAACAATCATAGTGTCCACTGACAGATGAATGGATAAAGATGTGAGATACACACACACAATGGAATATTATCAGCCCTGAGAAAGAAGGAAATCCTGCCACTTGTGAAAATATGGATGGAACTTGAGGACATTATGCTAAGTGAAATAAGTCAGAGAAATACTGTATGATCTCACTTAAATGTGGAATCTAAAAGCACTGAGCTAAGAAAAACAATAGAATGGGGATTGCTAGGGGCTGGGAAATGGGGAACTACTGGTTAAAGGGTACAAATTTCCAGTTAGAAGATGAATAAATTCTGGGGATCTAATGTAGAGCATTGTGATTATAAATAACAGTATTGAACTATATACTTGAAAGTTGCTCAAAGTAAATCTTAAATGTCTCACTACAAAAAAACAGAAGGTAATTATGTGACATGGTTGAGATGTTAACTAACCGTATTGCGGTACTCATTTTGTAACATACAAGTATAGCAGATCATCACATTGTAACACCTTAAACTTATACAATGTTATATGTCAATTATATCTTGATAAACCTGGGGGACAAAAAAGAATTGCCATAATCCTTCACTCAAATCTCCTGAATGTTAGGGGTGCCTGGGTGGCTGAGTCAGTTAAGTGACTGCCATCACCTCAGGCCCTGATCTCAGGGTACTGGGATGGAGCCCCATGTTGGGTTCCCTGCTCAGCGGGGAGTCTGCTTCTCCCTCTCCTTCTGCCCCTCCTCCCCAACTCATTCTCTCTCTCAAATAAATACTTTTTTTTTATGTCCCAAACATTAATACCTTACATGGCCCATGATACAATTATAAAACCAGGAAATTAACACAGGCACAACACTACTATGTAATCTACAGGTCTTATTAAATGCTCACCATTTGTCTATCTAATCATCTAATTCCTTTTTCTTCTCCGGGACCCTTCAGGATACCCCACTGCACTGAGATGTTGTTTCCTTGGCCTCTTCTGCTCTGTGATGGCTCCTCAGTCTTCCTTGTCTGCATACATTCATAACGATGTGTCAGATAGCAACCCAACACTACAGGGCTCATGCTAGCTCCCCTTTCTCTTATTTGCAACTTCTTTCTCTGCCAGTGAGAAAATTGGCTTTCAACATCTAGTCTCTACATTAAGTAGTTTCAGAATTGCTAACCTATTTTCCTGTGAGAAATTTACTAGTACCGTATTGGCGTATAATCTCTTGGTCTTTAACCTTACAGTATTTAGTCAAAATCCTATTACCTAAAGGTTTTTGGGTTAGTTCTTTTCTACCCCCACCTATCAGTGTGGTTATATTATTCATCTGTATTGGGTTCATTTGTAACAACCTGTGTTCTATTTGGGGAACACACATCCTGCTTAATTTCTTTAAAAATTTATATGCAGTAAAACTCTATGTGCTTTGTAGTCCTATGGGATTTGACAAATGTCTAGAACTGTATCGATCACCGCCGTCATGAAACAAACAGTTGAATCCCCCCCAAAAAATTCCCTCTGCTGCCCCTTTTTAATTAACCCCTCCCCACACCCCCCATTTCCGGCAACCACTGATCTGTTTTCCATCTCTATAGTATTGCCTTTTCAAAAATGTCCTATGAGTGGATTCGTGTAATAGCTTGGGGATAGCTAGCTTTGGGGATCTGGCTTCTTTCACTTAGCAAAATATGTTCATTTTACTCTATGGGTCATGATCCACTGTCATAGTTATTTATTTTGCTGCTCAAATTCCCCAGATTTGGCTATTGAGACCCCTTTCAAGTTGCCTCCTGGGATCTCTTCACATGTCCCCACCGAGTTTTGAGACTTCCTTACTTTCTGGCACCAGGAGCTGCTCCTAGCTTATTTTCTATTGTCCCTTTTTCAAGGGAAATCCCAGCCCATTTTTTTGAAGAAGACCTTGTACCTGGAGAATCCACTCTAGTGGGCCAGACATCCTGTCCTCCCAGAAAAGGACTTGGGGAGAAACTGACTCATCCCCTTCAGTGCCCAAGAAAGAGGAGAAAGGATTTTTTTCTCCTCAGAAGGCCCTGAGGTGGCAGATTAGAGGAGCTAAGTATAGATATGGGTTTTCTGTGCAAATCAGGCTGTTGGAGGCCTCGTACCAATGTTGACATCACACATCTACGGCTTCTGTGATTCTTGGCAAGATTACCAAAACAGCGCTGTGCATGGAAGCCTGTCCAAGGTTTTCAAATACAACACTAAGCCTAGGATGTCCCCCCTGTGTCATGGGATGCAGTCTGGCTGCCTTTATGCCAGTGTCCTCCGCTCCCAGCCACTGGGAGTCAGTCACCTCAGAGTAGACGACCTTCTCATCAAAGTGCCTCTGCTGAGGAAACCCTGGACATCTACATAAAAACTATGTTTAAAACTTGTTTTAGAGGGCTCCTGGGTGGCTCAGTGGGTTAAAGCCTCTGCCTTCAGCTCAGGTCATGGTCTCAGGGTCCCGAGATCAAATCCTGCATCGGGCTCACTGCTCGGCAGGGAGCCTGCTTCCTCCTCTCTCTCTGTCTGCCTCTCTGCCTACTTGTAATCTCTCTCTGTCAAATAAATAAATAAAATCTTTAAAAAAAACTTGTTTTAGAAATATGTGATCCACTCAAAACCCCTTGCTAAAGCAGTTTGTGTCAGGGGCAGGCTGCGAGAGTTCCCTGAGGTTGCTGTGGGAACTGGTGTCCTCGAATTTCAAGTGCCACCCAGTTAGCAGCTGGCTCTTACCAGCTCTTGGAAGGAGAGATGTTTCACTCTTCTTTGAAAGTGGAACATCTCTTCATTCAGGTTGTGAACCATTAGCCAAGGGGGTTTCACTCAGGAAAGAGATATGCTGTGTGACTGGTCTCCCTCTCAACCGTGGCAGCCCAGAGAGGGTGAGGGGAGTCAGACCTGCTCTCAGAAGGAGACACACCAGCAGATGCTAACGTCTTCTGCTGGATGCCAGGAAGCCACGTGTAGCCTGCAGGGGGAATGAATGTTGCAAGGGCAAGGGGGAGCTGTAGGTGGAGGGAAACACAATAGGTGCTGCAGTGCCTGCTGGGAGTCCCCCCCCCCCCCCCCCCCCCTGACTCCTTCCCTTTAAGTCCTAGGCTGCAGTCCCAATGCCTGTCTCCAGGAGCTCCTGAGGTCATTAACAGTCACTTCCAATGAGTTGCATTTGTTGGCTGAATTGATTCCAACATGCTCCCATCCTCCAGATGTGACCCAGAAGCCCTCGTTCCCAAGAGCCTGACTCCATGTGGTCAATGCTAGTCCCGAGGAAGCTTAGGTGCCTGGGATTGTCAGGCTGCCATATAACTCAGTCCCGGGCCTCACAGCCACTTCTGCCAGTACCAGACCCCCCGGATGAGCAGGTGAAGAGCATCCAGTTCAATTAAGGGCAGCATCAGTGGCTGGGCCAAGGGTATGCTCCAGAGATTTGGTCCACGGGGCAAGTGGGGACCCAGGAACGAGGCAGGTGGGGATTACACCTCACACACGTACCAGGGCTGAAAAGTTGTGAGCAAAACATGAGGAGTCATGGAGAAAGCGGGGCGGTAGGCCAGAGAGGCACCTGTGAGGAGAGAGCAGCTTTCCTGGACCAGAGCCCGAGCGATCCCTGCAGGTGCTGGGTCTGTCCCTTTGGGCTCGTGGAAGACAGCAAGCTGAGGGAGTCTGTAAGTGTCTCCCCTGGGCACTTGCGGCAGGTCTTGGATGCTGAGCTGGCCAGAAGGCCCAGGGCTGAGATCCCAGGACTTTCTGAAAGTGTTATTTGGTACTAAGATAGAATCCAGGGTGAGTTAGGACAAAGCATCTTCTAGTATAACAATCAAGGGCCCAGGGACACTGCGGCTCTTAGGAGTCACCATTAAGTACACTTGATTTTGTAAGTAACAAGGTGAAGAACAAGAGGAATTACTGTCATCTAAGGCAGTGGTTCTCAGCCCTGACTACACGTCAGAACCACCTGGAAAAGTAGAGTCACTTTTAAACCAAATGGTTTTAACCCAGTGTTTCGATGGATCTGGGGTCCAGCTTTGGGTTTTATTTATTTATTTGACAGAGAGAGACACAGCGAGAGGGAACACAAGCAAGGGGAGTGGGAGAGGGAAAAGCAGGCTTCCCACCGAGCAGGGAGCCTGATGCGGGGCTCGATCCCAGGACCCTGGGATCATGACCTTAGCCAAAGGCAGACACTTAATGACTGAGCCACCCAGGCGCCCCCCAGCTTCGGGGTTTAAACACTCTGAGTGATTCTAATGGGTGGCCAAGACAGAGAACTCCTGCACTAAGACAAAACCTCTCTAACCTGAAAACAACGTAGACTGTGTGAGTGTCACACGGAGGTAGCCCGCGATAATTTGGTTTAGTTCTTTACTAAATGAAAAAAAAATTCCTCTAAATTGAATCTGCACTTAAATATATCATTATCATTACTCTCTGCAAACAAAGGTAAAAGGATTAGGAAAACAGATGGCACCGTGACTATCTTCCTACACTTGTGACGCAGGTCTTCTAGTGATGAGAACACAGAGCTTCATTGTCTTCCCATGGATACAGTAGTTGTGCCCCTAACACTGTATAGAGAAGCTGGACCCAGAAGCCACACAGTGCTCGGAGGAAATGCACGATTCAAATTCAAAACTCTACGACAAATATCGTCATGGGCCGGGGGGATGTCCTAGCTCTGACCCTAAGCAAAATTGTGATTTAGGAGTCCCTGCCACATACCTCATCACTGACAATGGGCCAGGGGCTGTCCCAGAGTTTGGAGGATGAGGTGGGCCCAGGCAGCAATGCCTATCTACCATGACTCCCAAACTGAACCTGTGGACAGGGGACTCATGAAAAGCAAGGGGGCTCCAGAGAAGGTGATGAGAAGAGAGTTGACGAAGGCTTCAGGTGCCGACTAATTAATAAATGCTTGGCATTTGAGATTGGTGGTATTAGAATTTCTGGGTGTGACCAGTTGGAAGGGAGAGACTCACCCACTGGTGGCTATTGGGAGAGAAAAGGAAGTTAAGGAACACATTCGTGAGTCAACTCAAAAGTCACCCAAATGTTGGAGGGTGTGAGGCCTGACATCCTTACTTCAGAGACGTGGAAATTAAGTCACTGGAAGGTAAGGGGACTCACCCATAGTCACACAGCCAGATGGGGCCTGGAGAGACCAGATGTCAACTCCGTCATCTTAGTCAGCCCTGTCCATTCTCAAAGCACTTCCTGAGCCCTGAGCATATGACATCACATAGGTGACAGGGGTATAGCGGACACACTGTCGCCAAGGAGGCCACTGTCCACTCACACATCTGGATTGGTTTCCTATTGTGCTGTAACAAACTACCACACATTGGTGGCTTAAAATAACACAAACTTACTATTCTATAATTCTGTGGTTCACAAGTTCGCTGTGGCTCTCACTGGGGCCAAAATCAAAGGGTTGGCAGGACTGTGGTCCTTTCTGGAAGTTCCAGGGGAGAATCTGTTTCCTCACCTTTTTCAGCTTCTAGAGGCCACCCACGTTCCCGGCTCATGGCCCTCTTCCTCCGTCTTGTAAGCCAGCGATGCCAGGCAGGGGTCTTCTCACACTGCCTCCCTCTGCCTTCTTCTGTCCCCTCTTCCACTTTGAAGGACCCTGGGGATGGCATGGTGCTCCCCGCCCCCTCGCTAATCCAGGATAATTGCCCTCCCTTCGGGTCAGCTCATTAAGAACTTTAGCTCCCCTTTGCCATGTAACAACACATTCACAGGTTCCAGGGGTCAGGGCCTGGACATCTTTGGGGGACCATTTACTCTGCCTGCCCCACTTCCCATGAGACTATGACAACCCAGTTAGCAAGAGAAGGGCTGGAATCAGAAAGCTCAGGAGGGCTGGACGAGGTGTCAGAAGAAGAAAACCGCACCTGGGGCTTGTCACAGGCTGGATCGTTTGTGCATAAACAAGGGACTGCATAAGAGAGGCTTGAGACAGAAAGGATCTGTGCACGCCTCCCTCACCCAATCACACACAGGGTGTGTTTCCAGAAAGTGGAAATGTTATGCAGGGTCAGGGAGGCCAAGTTCTTTCTCGGAGCCAGAGGCGTAGTGCCTGGAATGAACTAGAAGTTTAAAAGCTAACCTGTTATGAAGTCAGTCGAGAGCGGAGAAGGACAAAGCTCCTGGCCCTGCCCCCACTGCAGACCGGCTAGCTGCTCTGAGAATCTCCCCCATTTCTGGTGGACTGTCAGAGAATCTTCTACCTGAAAGGATAGATTTAAGATGGAATAGTCTCCCAGCTGCTCTCCCCTGTCTTCAGCTGTCCCCCCACCTCATGGCTGCCCCAGAGATCATTCCAAACAGCCCATGAATGCAGCTTACACCCTCCCCCGCCTCCATGGCTTTGCATACCCTTCACAATAAAGGTCTACACTCCACTGAAGGGCAGACAAGTCCCTTCACCACATCCCCTGCAAGCAGCTCATATTCCCAAAAACACAATCATCTTTTTATCCTGGAGGTTTCTGGAATAAACTATCTTCCTTCTCTTTCTGGAAAACTCTAACTCACCTCTCAAGACCCACTATTACTTCCCCAGGGATTCCCGCAGGAACTGAGCGGCTGCCTCATACCTGCTCTCACTGTTCATAGCCCTGTTTTCCTGCTGAGCTGAGCACGTCAAGGGCAAGAGGCTGTCATTTTCCTCTATTTCCCCAGGACCTACTGAGCAAGGGACCTGGCAGAGCGGGTGCTTTGGAAATGTTTGTCACCTGAAGGATTATAGAAGGCTGGCATGCTCTGCTTTCCCAGTGCCCTAGGAATTAGGAATCTGGAAGTCGAATCTGAATGAGTTTCACTACTGTGTGAAATTGGGCCAAGTCTACCATTAAAAGAAATTGGCTTTTCCAATAAATTGATGGTACTCACGGCCACAATTAATGGCCTCCCTGTAGCCACCCCTTGGCTTCATGACTTCGCAACTCCTCCCAGTAAGAGGTAAAGTATGTTTTCTCTCCCCTTGAATCAGAGCTAGCCCTCTGACTTGCTTTGGTCAACAGAATATAGCAGAAGTAGTAATGTGCCATTTAGAGTCTAGGCCTCAGGAAGCCTTGAATGTGTCTGTTCTTTGCCTAGGACCCCTGCCTTAATCATGAAGATAAGCCAGAACCAGCCTGGGAACAACCATGGGCTAATCTGTGGAGTAAAGCCAACTCATCCTACTCAAGGCCATGTAAAATCCATTAGCTCTAGCTCCGGACCCAACCGGCTGGCCACAGAGTAAGCCCAGGTGAGTTCAGCCAAGCCTGACCCAAATCGCCAGAACCATCCATCCAACCCATAGACATAGGAGCAATGATAAATGGTTATTGTTTCAAGCTGCTAAAATCAGGGATGTTTTGTTACACAGCATTATTGTACAATAGATAACTGATATAGGACAGCTCATGCGTAAGAGGCAAATGAGAAGTGAGTGCATGGCTGGCTGCTGGAGTGGATAGGAGGGAGCTGAGGAAACCCATCTTCTTTATTATTTGAATTATCAAAGTTTCATTCCAGCAAAAATGAGTTCCTTTTCTCCTTTGATCGACATGCACTGAAACTGCTTTTCGTTGGCTTCTTCCTGGTGTTCACTTGGGGACTAGAAGCAGGAATGGGTTCCAACACAGTATTTTCCTGAGTGGAAATAATTAATTCAATATTTCCTGAAATGAGGAAGCCATCAGAGACCTATTTTTGAACCTGCCGAATGGATCTGGTGTTTACATTCTGGGTGCTGGTTTCAGGAAGACGTTACAGGCCTGGTGGAAAAGGTCACTTGAACGCTGTGTTTGGAACCTCAGAAATAAAAACCAAGATAAAGGCAACGTAACCCTGCAGTTTTGACAAATATGAAAGTGAGAAAACAGTCAGGGAGCCAAGGGGCTGGAGTCTGAGGGGATATGAGGCAGGGGTGGTCACCTGGACACATCCCAAGGACCTGGAGGATGATTACCAGTTCGGCCCATCACACCCTCAAGCACATTTACGTCTGTCTTGGACAGGTTTGGCCTGGCTCCTAATGTTTCCTCCTGACTCATGGGGCCTCCTTGCAGGCTAACTTGGCAATTGCTTCAAAGCACACTTCAGAGTTTTCCTTCACCAAGAGGTGGAAGGAGGACAGAGGGGTCGCTCCCGCCCCTGACATGTATTCGCCATTCCAAGCCCACCGCCAATCGCACTGCCTCCCTGGGCTGCTATCCGGAAGGGCTCCCTCCCTCCTCTGAATCCTCCTCATAGCCCCTGAGGGCTGCAGGTCCCCCGTCTTGCTGGCTGGAAGTGTAACTCCAGTGTTGTCTCTCTTGCCAAACCTTCATAATGGTTTTAGCGACTTCAGGGGCAAATGTTCAACATTTAAACTAGATGAATAAATTTGTAAGGGGGACCTTGGGAACCCCACACTGCGTGTGACAGTGCCTCCCTGGGGAACGTGTTCCCTGTTCTTAAACAGCCTGGCCTACAGATGAGCTCTTCCCGGGACACCAGCCATTTCCAGGGTGGTTCATCGTTGAACGAAGGAGAAGCCCACCTCCTCCCTGTGGGGCCTTTTAATTTTCATTAAGCTCTGCATTCAAAGATGCTTGGCCTGCTTTATCTGTTGCTCTCATTCAGTTGACTCCTTTGGTCAGGATTTGCCCCAACCTCTGATCCAGAAATCCCCTTTCCCTTTCCTACCTTGCGGTGAGCTGTTCCATCCTGCTTCGAACCTCAGCAGTTCTTTGCTTTCTCAAGGGCTCTGGTGACGGAAGGGCCAGCGCTCACCATCACTGCTCGGGGACGGCCACACCGTGGCCACATGGGATAGCCCGCTCTTCCTACCTTGGTCCACGGAAGCCAACTTCCTCGCCCCCACCCCCACTCTGTGGAAACGGCAGTGAAGCCAGGCTCGGATGGCCCCCGCCACTGAGATCACTCCCTCCTGGGAAATGCCCATTGGACGGGAGGCCGGGAGGCCAGGGAGGTGCCCCAGGGCAGCAGCAGCCAGCAGACTGGTGGGAGAGAGCCTGTGGGGTCCAGTCCACGGCGGACCACGGCAGACCCGACAGCCACCTCGACCACTGTTTTGCCTGTGACATTTCCCTTTCAATGTTCTCTTTCATATTTACTTTAAAAATAAACAAACATGGCAAGATGGACAAGTTCAAAAACACAAAAGTAGGAACATAATAAGCCCCCCATCCCCATGCCTGGCCATTAGTTTCCACAATTGTCTACTTCTGGCCAATCTCTTTTCATCTAGACTGCTACTCATTTCCCTCTCTCCTGATTATTTGGAAATAATTCCCAGGCATCATTGTTTGTTTGTTTTTTTCTATAGATATTTCAGTAATTCTAAAACAAAAGGACTCTTTTTCCAAAAATGCAACCCAAAAAATGCTATTATCAAATCTGGAAAGTTTCAGTGTAACCGCTATCAAAATTCTAATGGTATTTTTTTTACAGAAATAGGAGAAAAAATCCTAAACTTTGTGTGGAACTACAAAAGACTCCAAGTAGCCAAAGCAATCCTAGAAAAGAAGAACAAAGCTGGAGGCATTGCACTTCTGATTTCAAACTATATTATAAAGCTATAGTAGACAAAACAGTATGGTACTGGCACAAAAACAGACATAGGGATCAATGGAGGCAGAATCAAGAGCCCGTAAATAAATAAATACGTGTGTGTGTGTGTACATATATACATTTATATATATATAT
>LNAC01000307.1:1877045-1899538 GCA_002007465.1 Ailurus styani | reverse complement strand
GGGGAGGGGGGCCGGCCACACTCCTCTGTGCCCGCCGGCCCCTTTCCTGGCCACCCCTGGCTCATGTCTATAGACTCTGGATACAGAGGATGTACACGAGCAGAAAAAGGCTCAGAAAGGGACTTTGATGCTCCGCTTCCTGAGGCAGGATGTGCTTTTTCTCCCCCAAGAAGTCCTGGCTCCAGAGCCAACAGTTTTAGTGGGAGTGTGGCCAGCCAACTTGCATCCTCTGGGCCGGTGTGGACGGGGCGCTGAGGAGACAACCATCCTCTGAGTCAGAGAGGGCAAGCCGGGGCTGCGCTTGGCCACTCGCTCCTGCCTGTCACTCCCCAGGGAAGCTGCTTCCATCGGACCCCAGTTAGAAAGGCGTGTGATGCTTGTCCCTCCTGGGCACAGGGGACTGTGGAGACACAGCTTCTGTCACGCAGGAGGGGGCTTCGGGGAGTTCTCGGTGGCTCAGGTCTGCCCCCCAGCCCTTTTATTCTCAAAGCCCCTCCCCTGTCTCGAGCTCTGCGACCCCCTCCACTGTGACAATAAACTTGGCATGGGGAGGGGCGACGGCCTCCCACGGCCCTCCATCATCTCACGGTGATGACCCCGTGAGCCCCAAAATGCTTCCGAAGAAAAACAAACACTGAAAAACCACCAAAGAACGTGAAATCACCTTCATAATGTGGGCAACGTGATCCCAGTTCTGTTCTGTAACACGTTTTTCACAACTGGGAACTGGGAACACAGAAAAGCTCCAAGAATCTCATTCTGGAGAGGACCCCCTCTCCCCAGTCATCTTGATCAGACCAGGCCTCTTCTGGGGGACCCCCTTCAGGGACAGCTCCTTTCTTGGGGCAGCTTGGGCTGCTGAACCCCAGGCCCCATGGCCTCTCTCCTTGTTTTGGAGCCACCGTAAGCCCAGCCTTAGCCACTTAGGGCCATGCTGGCCCATGGGGCTGGTCCCGCCTGCCCCTCACCCGAGAGGCCCTCCCCTTGCCAAGGAACACTTGACATCCAACCCAGGAAGAGCACCCCTGGGACCGCGGGGTTGAGAGGGCGGGGGTTGGTTACCCGGTTTACTGTGTGGGAGCTTTTGTCCCTCCCTCTGGCCTGATGTGGGGAGGGCAGGGGTCCGAAGCCCTTTCTCAGTGTCCTGCCTTGTGGGCTTCGCAAGCCTCTTCCCATTACCATGTGACTCCCCGACCCCATGTGCGAAAGAGACCCCGAAAGAAATTTCCCTTTTGGCAAATGAAGAAACTGAAGAATGGCGAGTTTATGGAATTTGCCCCAAATCACACAGTAAGTCAGCAGCAGAGTCAGGATGGTTCCTCCGTCCCCAGGCCAGGGGGCCTGTGCCACAGGCTTTGGAGGAGTGATTCTCAGCTCCTGCAGCCTATTAGCATCACTAAGGGGGATCTCACCTGCCCTCCAGGCTCTAGCAATTCAATCAGATCCTCGAGTGTGGCAACTTGGGGGTTAGTCATTGCAAAAGCTCCCCCAGGGATTCTCTGAGCAGCCAGATGGGCTAATGCTTCTAGATTCAGGTATGGAGGTCCCACTCTGCCTTTAGATCATGGGGCTGTGTGATTTTAGTGAAGTCACTTAACCTCTCTGAGTCTCGTTTGCAAATTTCTGTGTAATGCTGCCCATCTTCCCAATAAAGTACAAACAGAAGGATCTGCCCACTGGGTCCCCTCCAGAGATAGAGAACAGGCGTGATGAGATGTGATTGATTCTGAAAGATTTTTATAAGCTTGTCGTACTGCGGTCATCAGATTCACAAGACCGGTTTTCTGTTTCTACTGGTCTTCATTTAAAAAATGGTGATGGCCTTTCTGTGACACAAGTGTCCCCCATAGGGGCCACATTCAAGCCGTCAGGCCACGGTAGTGGGCACACAGTCGGCCCTCACTACACCTTGACTGAGATAATGGGGAGGGAGCCCGTGCCCCTTGAGGGCACTTGCCATGTCCACTTGCCAGCTGGCCTCCCTGGTAGCTGGTGAGTCTAGGCCAAAGTCGGGGAATGAGGCTGTCCAGAGGAGCCTCGCCTGCTCTCTAAGCCTGCCTCACCCCGAGGGACTCTTAAAATGACAAGAAACCCAGTATAGCGCTGGCTTTGTGGTTCAGAGAAGGGTAGAAGGATCATTTTCTTGGGAGGAAGAATTCATTAAAACATGTCTTTCCCTCTTGGCAAAAAATAAGTAATTTCCTCCAGCAGTCTTAGCCAAGATTTTTTGGCAAATAACCACTGGACAAGAACACCTGAGAGTCGTGAGTGATCATGTGGCAAAGGGTCAGCTAAAGAAGAAGACAGCAGGAAGTAGGGAATCACTGTGGGTTCTTAAGTGGGGAAGGGGCGTGATAAGCCCTGTGCTGGGGGCAGATGGGAGAGGACGATAAAGAAGAACATGAGTAAGCCACTGGGGCTCTGGCTCCCTGACTGTAGGAAACGTCAGAGACCTGTGGTCACCTGGGCCTCCTCCCTCTCGAACGGCCACACACTTCCACCCCCAGAGACCACACAGTCCAAATGCCTCTTGGAGGGTATCTCCTACAGATGAACCATTGAGCCTGAGACAGTGTGAGACTGCCCAGCCACAGGCTGTCCCAGTTCTTCTGCACTGAGCCTTGAGGTCAGAGCACCTCCTTATCTTGGAAGATCCTGGGAATGGAGGAAATCGCCATCCTTCTGGGAAGCCTGTGTTCTCTTTGAACACCAGTCATGATGATAACCGTGACTGCCATTGATGAAGAACATCTGTGTGACTCTGGATCCATCCAGGTCCTCACCCTGACTCTGATGTCCCCTGACCTCTCCTTTGGTCACTCTGCCCAACATGCTGGCTTGAAGCTATCCTTGAACTCAAGAGGTATACTCCTACCTCAGGACATTTGCACATGCTTTCCAGCTCTCTGGAATGTTCTTCCTGTCGGTCACCTTCTCTCTCACAGAGCTTCTACCTAACCATACTCCCTCTTGATTTTTCTTTTAACCGATCACACCTGATATATACATTTTTTTCTTTGCCTGTTGTTTGTTATTGGCCACCCCACTCTTATTAATGAGCTTCTGGGTTTATTCCATTCCCATTTCTTCCCCAGAGCTTAGACAGCCAGCTTAACTGGCTGGACAGTCACAGGCACTCGGACAACATTTTGTGGAGAAATTCCCCACCCCACCCCACCCCTGCCGGGAGCTGGGTACAGGAGAGCCATCTGGTTTTACATCAGGGCCTTGGCAAACATCAAACCTCTGAAACCCCGAAGCAGAGTTGGTGACCTTGAGGGTCCTTGCAGTTCCACGACGCATGATCTGTTGGGGGCAGCCTGTACTGCTCCCTGGATCTGCGGACACCGGCTCCTTCCTTCCTTCAGACACAGGCCCTGGTACCTCCCCACGTGGGAGTTGCCCTCGTGGGGTCAGGCAGGCCTGCACCCCACGTCCCATAAGCTACTGCCCCCTGAGACTGCCCGTGCCCCCCTGCCAGCCCTGCTCAGTGCCCTGCTCTGTAGTACATCCTCCCTGCCCCTTTTCCCTACTTTTAATTACCCCTTCTGCATTTGTTTACTTTCCTAAAAAGGATTTTATTTGCTAGAGAGAGAGAGAGCGCGTGTGCGAGCGCATGTGCACACAAGCAGGGGGAGAGGCAGGCTCCCCGCTGAGCAGGGAACCCAGTGCAAGGCAGGGCTCAATGTGGGGCTCATGGGGTGCCAGGCTCCATGCCTGGGCTCAATCCCAGAATCCTGGAATGCTGACCTGAGCCCAAGGCAGACCGTTAACCGGCTGAGCCACTCAGACACCCCTGCATTTGTGTACTGGTTTAGAGTCTCTTTCTATGCAGAGCTGCGCCACCCCTTAGAAAGAGGATGCAAGCCACGAACAGGAGCCGCGTGTGTGATTTTACACGTTCTGGTAGCCATGTTGCAAAACTAAGAAGAAACAGGAAAGATGTTAACAACATGTTTCCTTCAACTCAGTGTCCCACATGATATATAAATTCTGTACGTGACCAATAGAAAGGCAGGATGTTTTACATCTTTCCTTCCTCACTAAGTGTTGGGATGCAGCACGTATTTTACACTCAGGCGCATTCCTGGTGCTCAGTAGCCACAGGTAGCCCGTGGCCACCGTCCGCGACAGTGCGCTCCGGGAGGGCACAGCGTGTCCTGCGCGGCCGCTCCGAGGAGAGCGCGCGCAGCGCAGAGCAGGGGCTCACGCGTGTCTGCTGCCGAAGGACGGTGAATGTCAGCATGCGGGTGAGTCGTTGGTACCCCGGGAGCAGGGCCCACAGTCCACGTGCGTGTGTCCGCGTGCATGAGCATGAGCGCGCGTCAGTGTGCCTGCACGAGAGAGAGTCTGGGGCTTCGGAATCGGACCCGCCTGGTCTCAGTCCCCCCTCTGCCGTCCGCTGGGCCTTGGCTTTCTTCCCCGCGCAAGTGAGGACGGAGATGCCTTCTCTCTGCACAGTGGAACTGGGAGGTTGAGGTAGCGCAGGTGAAAGCAGAGGGCTAGAGCCGGATGCAGAGAAGCTTCCCTTCCTCCCTCCCCTCCTTCCTTCTTTCCCTCCGAGCCCACAGGGCTCCCGGGAGGCCCACGGCCATCACGCCACCACAGAGGCCCGCTAGCGGCAGCCCAGCCGGGGTGACCGCCGCATCGCTCGTGCATTCCGGCCCGGCCACGTGCGCGTAGTGCCAGGGATGTGTCCGGCCCCGTGGGCGCTTTCCCGGCTGTTTCCCCTGCCCCCAGCGCGGTGCCGCTGCTGATATAGGACAGGTGCTCCATGTAAATATTCACTGAGTGAAAGAATGAGTGATTGAATGGACATCAGGAAGGTTGTAGCCTCTGCCACTGTCAGTGCTTCCAGAAGCCGCAGGAAGGCTCCCGCCTGCGGGAGAACCTGGGGAGGGTGAGAAGGAAGGGCCCTTCTGGCGTGGCTGCTTGCATCGCGGCTGGGCATCCCACCTGTGTCACCAGACCGAGCAGCAGTGGCTCGTGGCAGGGGACAGTCTCGAGAGCTGCTCACGCTCCCTGCTGAGAGGGGGGTTCCTGTGAGGGGCAGACCCCCTTCCTCTGTGCTCAGCACACGTATGCCACAGAGAGGCCTCAGGCGTTGGTTGTTTGTCTTTGGAAATGGGTAAAAGGCATCACCCAGATTTGTTTCTAAAATGAGCCTGGAAAATGTTCAGGGAAAGATTTATTTTTGCAAGCAGGCTTCTGCCAGACACAGATTGTATCTTCTGGGAAAATGCTGGGTCCTGTTAATGAGAGAAAAGAAACATGAAGCAAGGCGGGATGTTTAAATTCAAGGCCATTGCTAAGCAGGGCTGGGGTCCCTGAGGCCACAAAGGGCTGGGGACCCAGTCCGTGAGGGCTGATTAGGGCTTACAGGGCATGGCCTGAGCACTTTTCTCCCCTCTCTCACTTGGGGTAATAGGGCCATCGGCTGTACCCACCACGCCCCCAACAGCTCTTCTGCAAAGTCAGGTGGCAGGATGCTAAAGCCCATTTCAAATGCACCAGGAGCCCATGGTCACCTGCCTTCCAGGGCAGAGCTACATGATAGCCCCCACTTTCCCACAGGAACGAGAAAGGGGTCTGCTAAGTCAGGGAGCCCCTTGGGCAGGGGTTCTTCTTCCAGGACTGTGGCGAGCCAACCACAACCTAGAAGGCCACTAGCAAAGGGGCCCTCAAAAGCTCCATCAATAGCCAAGATAGCTGTAGAATTGAGTTCACTCCCCTCCCAGTAGCTCATAATGAAAACTCAATCAGGGAGGTGTGGGGAGAGGAGCCCAGCAGCTTTCCCGTCCTGTCCACTCCCCAGCCCCCTTCTGGGTGCAGAAGCGCAAGAGGTGCAGAGAGCTCCATGTTTGGCCTCATCTGTTCACCAGGATCTGCTTCCCCTAATCCAGGGAACCTAAGGCTTCCCAGGGACTATGGCCACTTGGCCCCTCACTGTCCACACTGTCTGTGGGATCCTCACTAACCACCACCTACCTCCCTGACTTCCTCCAACCCTAGGCGTCTTCTTTGCATTTCCACACACAGCCCTACTTCCCACCCACCCTGCCCTCTCTGAAAGCAGCGAGGGGGGTCTGCAAACTATTTTCAAGATTTCAAAAAGCCCAAAGGAAATCATACATTTACCTCAGTGAGGTTCCCAGACTAAATAAAACATTAAGTTTATTTGCTTTTGGCTAGAGTCATATCAACTCAGTGTGGTAACAGTGGTTATCTTGCCTGATCAGAAGCACTAATTGGCAGTTATACGTCTTTGATGAATAAAACTCAAAGAAACAAATTATTATTCAATAAGTGTAGTTTGTTGGGTAGATAAAAGCTTTCAAAACATGGAATCCCTTGAGGAAAGAACTAAAAAGGATCTTTCGTGGTGAAAAGGGCGGGAACCTCTGATCTACACAAATGTCATATTTTCTTTAGAGCAAAGCGCACGCATTTTTCCATCAGCCTTTGATGCCAGATTCCTCATTAGTGAATTTGACTTCACAGGGTTCCTACAAATAAGACATCATTCATGGCAGCTTTTCCCAAAGAGTGATTCACCAAAGCCTGTTCATAGGTGTTCCTTGGGAACTCCTAGGAAAGGGTTCGTGACCAAAAGAGTTTTGGAAAAAACTAGTGAAGCAAGATGAAACCAGCAGTTATGGGATTTTTCAGAGCTCTGAACAGATAATATGAATCAAGAATCCCCAAGAGGGAGGCGGAGGGTCCAGCATTCCCTGCTGTCATGCTGTCGATTTTCTGAGGCCTTAAGGAACACCTTAAGGAATACCTTAAGGAACAGGTATTCCACAGAGAACACTTTGGAAATCATGAATTTATGATGACAAAGGTGACCCAAGAGCCCATTGG
This sequence comes from Ailurus styani, assembly GCA_002007465.1. Classification (NCBI taxonomy): domain Eukaryota; kingdom Metazoa; phylum Chordata; class Mammalia; order Carnivora; family Ailuridae; genus Ailurus; species Ailurus styani. Next base: position 1,892,674 of record LNAC01000307.1, on the reverse strand, counting down.
CAGCCACAAGAACAGACAAAAATGAAGGGAAAAATGAGGAGACAGTGGAGGGGCAGAGGTGGGGAGGCTCAGCGTGGAGGGGAGGGTGGGGTAGGGTGCCGAACGAATGCCAGTCATGCCAGCCCTTCCACTGTGACACTCCCCTCCCCCCTGCAGAATGGTGTGCCTTGGTGTGTGGCTGGCAGGACCTGTGACCCCTGCAACCTGGATCAAAAGGCATAGCTCCAGTGACTTGGGAAAGCCCAGCTTAATTTGATTTCCAGCCCTTGGTGTCGCCCGTGAGGACAGCAGGAAGTAGGGACTTTAAGATCCGTGTGTCGGCAGCCCTCAGTGAAACCCTGCACTCACTAAGATCCTCCTTGACTCCTCACTTCAGGCGCTGGGGTGTCCCTCTTCCTGCCTCTGGGACCACCCCAGCCACCTGAGGAAGTCACACGAAGCCTCCTCTTGGCTTGCCAGCAGCACAAACGCTACGATTCGTGGTGTGCCGTGACGGCTGTGGGACACCTCCAGATGCAACATGGAAACCGAAGTGACCCCCCGAGGCGCTTTCCCCGCACAACTCCAAATGTGGAGACTCTGGGACCAGGCAGAAAAGGCCAGCATGGAAGTCCAGGAGGCAGCCTTGTGAGGACTTTTCCAGAAGGATGCGTGGACCTGTGGCCGAGTTTGTGTTCCAACCCCCCGGGGAAAGAAAGCAAACCGAGCACCGAATCAGGAGAGGAGACAGTGCCTTGTAGGCCACAGTGCGGGGAGCAGGGGAAGAAAGCAAAAGGGAGAAAACCCTATATCCAGCTCCTACGGTATACCTCTCTTATTTCATCCTTTTGTATAGCCAGTAAAGGATATAAATCGTCTCCATTTTACAGATGAGAAAACCAGGGCTTGGCAAGGCCCATGGATAACTAATAAGCGATCTATCTGGCCCACGGGCCGCCCCTACGCTCTGCTGCTGCTGCTGCTGCTGCTGCTAGGGGTTCAGGAGACCTGACTAGGTTTACAGAGAGCTGTTGCCCAGCCAGCGATTGTGGGAGAAGACACAGCTGAGACACCGTGAGGACAGTGGTGTCAGGAGGAAGCCCAGAGGCTCCTCTACGGCCCCCCCGCTTCCCCAGGGTCGCCGGCAGGGGTCGCGAGGCCGTGAGTGGCAGCACCGGTGGGAAGGCTGGCCAGGCTGAGCCCCGCGGGTCCGGCTGGAGAAAAGACCACTGCCCCCGGGGGTCGTGACCCTTGAACTGGCACAGGCGCCACAGCAAGCTCGTGCTTCATGAATCCCTAAAACTGTGGCTGGAAACGATTGAAAAGCTTCATCAGAGACAATCTAGCAACGATTTCCACTAGTGCTTTCTACTTTGTAGGGCAATTTCATGTGCATACTCTCATCTTTGCGGGTGAGCTGTCCTGGGAGGGAGGGCTGGGGAAGTAAGCAATGAGTGCTTCCACCTGACAGATAAGCAAAGTGTGGCTCAGGGAAATAGGGAAGAGGCGTCCTTGATGCCTGACAACTGGTGATTGCCAGAATTCCTTCCTTTTCTACACGTTTGATACAGCGCAGTGGCTAATCGGGAAACACCTCTGAGATGAACCATCCCGTGTCTTGATCTGCTCAGCCCCGTTAACACCTGTGGCAGCGCTAGAATTCGAGTCTCCTGGCACCAGAGGTGTGGTTTTCTCCCCTCCCGCCACTTGCTGTTTCTCGGCTTTCGGTAAGAAGTCACCTTCCACAGATTTCCAAGGCTTTCCACACCACAATGGCCTCCTGCCTCGGGAAACACTTGCCGGGGTACTCAATGATAGTCACCCAAAGTTGCATTGACCATGATTCGGTGACTTCATGCACAAGCTATCTTGAGCCCAAGCGGTCTCTGGAATTTACCCAGGGGTCTTCTGGAACCACAAGCAGATGACCGTTAAGCAAACTGACCCTGGCATTAACAGTAAATTTAACGCCAGCGCTTCTTCCCAGTGACCTCATTTGTTGAGTCAGACTTAATTCTATCACAATCCCCTGAGCTCCAAGGTCCAAGTCATCGGGTGGCACGTCTCCGAGGCATTCTCAGACGGGGCAGTGCACTGGATCGCCTTAAGAAAATGGGAAAAAAATTCTGTCAATCAACAGTTGCTGGTTTTCAGTGATGTATCCATTTGGCTGCCTCCCCCCGCCCTTCTCTTTTTCATTTTTTACGCAGTGAATTCAGCCAGGTACTTTGGAATGCACACATTCGTTCATCATTAATTTTCAGTTAATGTTGTCATCAAATGTCATAGGGTTGAGAGAAACTGAAATATTATTCTGAGAAGACCATTCTAAAATCTCTGCTAGGAACAGGCAGCCAATTTAGGGCAGTTGAATTTAGGGGCTCTGTGCTTTCTGACTGCTATTGACACAGCTTCCGTTCTGTGGGAATAGAAATGGGCTGATTATAAAGTTCATTATTATGTTACCTTGGTGACAGAGACAATGGCATTTTAAGACAGCAGAATAGAGAGTTATAGAGTTATCAAGTCGCTTGGTTAAGATAAGGAAAAAAGAAACAAGATCTGTTAAAATAAATAAGCATGGTGAGCCCACATTCAGTAAACAATTCTTTTTAATTAAGGAGGAAATTTGAAGCATGAAAGAAGAGAAAAGGGGCTTAAAGACAATTTCTGTCAGTGTGAGGTATTTTCAGGAAAGAATTAGGGCAACCAGGGATTATCATTTTCTTAAGCTTTTGATTGAAATCTCAGACTTTCATCCTTCTGCAGTTAGAAAATCAAGAGGCGAGTGGCACGAGCCTCACGGAGGGGAACGAGAGGCCAGAAATAAGCTGCAGCTGTTGATGTTCCTGGGGCAAAGTTAGCAGGAGGGAGGTGGCCGCTCACCCATCCTTAGAGGAACCCCGCTTTTCCCTACTTAGCTTCATGTCTTGGGTGCCTGCTTGGCTTAGTCGGTAGAGCACGTGACTCTTGATCTCAGGGTTGTGAGTTCAAGTCCCACATTGGGCATCTCTCTCTCTCTCTCTCTCTCTCTCTCTCTCTCTCTCTCTCTCTCTCACACACACACACACACACACACACACACACACACATGCTGACTTGGCTTCATGTCTTGGCCACACTACAAATCAGATCATTTCCAACATCAGTGTTTCCCCTCCCACGTGGTCTCCCCGAGGGCTGTGCCCTCTCGGGGGTCGGTCAGGCCTCTATCCTGCGTGCACATCGTTCAGCCCTCCTCATAGGGCTGTGTGTGTGGAGGGGGGGCTGCCTAATGGCAGGAAAGCAAACTCCTTGGGACAGAATAATTTCTTTGTCTTTACCAACAAACTCACAGAGGGCTGCTGGTCTTGGCTCTTGAACTGTCCGGGTAGTTTGGTTCCTTGCCAGATAAAAAGAATTCACTGAAATCTCACGCATTAAAAAAAAAAACTATTTCTATTTTGCCATTGGGGAGAAATCTCTTAGCCATGTAGGAGCTAGCTCTAGGCAGGCCATACCATGGAGCATTCCACACTATTAAAAAGGAGAAGATCTGTATCTGTTCAAGCACAGGGATTTTCATGATGCATTTATTGTTCAGTGGCTGAGAACTGTATTTGATATAACCCCATTTTGCACAACAGTGACTCAAAAGGAGCGACACCCTTTCTGTGTCATTCTGTCTGAATGCACAAGGAGAAAAGCACACATTTTCAGTCCCCTCTACCTGGGGTTATGAGCGCAGGTAAAGGGCCTGGAGGGGCGTAAGGGAAGATGTTGTGAAGAAAGCATTTCTAAACAAGCACCAAAAAGTAAGTATCTGTTGCCATTACAGGTTCTCACGGAGGGGTAAAATGAAAAATAACAGTGGCTTTCAAGTTGAACCTTAGAGTTTTAGTTAAAGTAACTGTGGTAGGGCGCCTGGGTGGCTCAGTGGGTTAAAGCCTCTGCTTTCGGCCCAGGTCATGATCTCAGGGTCCTGGGATCGAGGCCCGCATCGGGCTCTCTGCTCAGCAGGGAGCCTGCTTCCCCCCCCACTCTCTCTCTGCCTGCCTCTCTGCCTACTTGTGATCTCTCTCCCGCTGTGAAATAAATAAAAAAAATAAAAATAAAAAAAATAAAGTAACTGTGGTATAAATGCACACTGCAGGCCTCCTGCCTGCAAATGAAGACAGAGGGGCGCGGGGCAGGGCACTGGTGTAAAGAGCAGGGACAGTCCCACGAGGACAGGGGACAGGCGTCCTCCTCCTTCTCCCTCAGTCCCTTCCCCTCTTCCTGCTCTGGCCCTGCCACACTTCCCCCTGACTCCTCCTCTCCCCTCTCCTCTCCTCCAGCTCCTTTCTTCCCCTCCCCCACAGGTTCCCCTCTGCCCTCCCTGCCTTGCCTCCCCCTTCTCCTCGCTTCCTCTCCCTCCTCTTTGTCCAGGAAACTCTCAGCGGTGGTGCAGCCCGCACTTCACCCAGGGCCCCATTGACCCGAGAGCCCTAAGCCTCTGGAGAGGACAGCTCTGGTTCTTCTAGCTTCTCTCCTCCCCAGGATCTGGTGAGATAAGTGACCTATGGAAGGTCACAAAATTTGTCACCCCTCCAAAACTGGCCTAGGAGGCAATTCCCCCAACTCCAAGTGGAGTCTTTGTCTCCCGCATCAAGTGGCTGGACAGGTTTTTTGATGGCTCCCCACAAGGTGGACGGGGGGAATCCCAGCCAGTGGATTGCCTGTTTGTGGGTCTCCTGCAAGGGAAGGTGGCAGCCACGGGCCGGGCCAGCGGCTGAACAAACCTGGGTGCTCCCCGCCTCCGGGCCTCCTCCCATCTCCAATCCAGGAGCGCAGTGAGCAGTGTGGGCCACTTGCCAAGCCCCGCTCACCAACCCCCCACTTGGCCTCTGCTGCTGAGAGCTGCGAGGGGCTGAGGGGGGCCCAGAAGAAGAAAGTCCCCCCTGTCCCGGGAAGGTGCAGAGATTCTGCCGGATCTCCCCGGGGCCTGTGTGCTGGGACCTGCTTCCTGCCCCTGACATCATGTCGTCCCCATGCTCCCTGTCTCAGGGCATGCCACCCGCTGTCTACTTGCATAATCCAGAAACTCGGGGCTCAACCCCGTACTTCTTTCTCCTTCATCTACATGGGAATTAATTACCAAGCCTGGTCACTTTCACCTCCAAAACATCCCCCAAGTTCCTCTGAGTCCCTCCATTCCTAAGTTGCTCTCACCTCCTAACTGCACCCCTGCACGGTCTCCTACTGGGCCCCCTCTTTACTCTCTCCTCCCTCCAGACCCACTGAATGGGGAGGTCCTGCCAGAAGGCAGAGTCGGGTCCTTCTCACACTTGGTGCTCCCAACACGTCTGGAGCGGCACCCACGGCCCTAGGCCACCCTCCACACAGCAGCCAAGATAATTGTTCCAAACCTAAATGTGATCTGTCACTCCCTCCCAAAAACCCCTGAGAGGCTTCCCAGATAGCTTCCTTGATCCAGACACCCTCCAAGGGGTGCCTTCTGCGCATTCACCCACCCGGCAGCTCACTTCGCCCTGGCCCCTGATCTGGGAGGCCTCCCCCTATCCTGCCCTTCCCTGGCTTCTGCACACGCCTCCCTCCTAGCCACACCTCCTTTCCTGCCCACCTTCCCCTCCCCCATACCAAATGAGCCCTCAGGGAGCCCTTTTCCTCCTCGCACTTCTCCGTGTGCAAACACACATTCAAGAACACGATCATTTGATTAGTGCCTCCCTCCCCACCCCCTCCACGAGGGCAAAGTGTGTCTGAATTTGTCATTGTCACAGCACCTGTTCATCATTCAGGAATATATGTTGAACTCAATGACCAGGTAATCACAACACGTATTCAGGTGAAGGCAATGATGGTGGATACGGGATTGGAAAGATCACGAACCCAAACTCAGGATTCCAGAAAGACCTCCTGAGAGAGGTGGCAACAACAGAGAGCTAAAAGACTAAAGGGATGTGTTCAGGCCAAGGGACTGGGGGTGGGAGGAGGCGTGCTTTGTAAGTAGAGGGTATTAAACACGAGTGTTGAAGCTGGGTGGCTGGAACACTAAGTAATCCACAGGAAGTAGCAAATGGGAGATAAGACTGGAAAGATGAGCTGTGAGCAGATCACACAGATCCTTGAGCTGCCAGCAAGGAGCTTGGGCCAAATACTGGGGGCCACAAGGGAACCCTTGCACACTAACTTCAGCGTGGAGAAGGTTTCGCTAACATTTCCAGCGCAGGGGCGGTATTTAAGCACGTCATCTCTGGAAGGATCCAAACTCGTTCTAGTCCCACCCCTACAATTGGCAGGTGAGAAGGTTGCAGCCCAAAGAGGGATAGTGACTTCCCCACGGTCAATAGCTGACTCCCAGTACAGTGCTCTTTCCAAAAGAAAAGGATTGTTTCGATCGGATTTCAATCTCATTTTAACCCCTCATTACTTCTTTCTGTTGCTCGGAGAAGACAACCTCCTTTTTTTGCCCGTATTAGGAAAGAGGTTGGGTCATAAAAGTATTCCTTCTGCTCTGCTGGCCACAGATGTTTAGAAGGCCTGGCTTCTGGGCCTAACTCTGGACCTTGCTTACACTGGGACTTGGGTCAGCCCATCCTCTCTGTGGACCTCAGTCTCCAGTCTGCTCTGTGAACCCCAGGCTTTCTGGAGAGAGTCAGTGTAGGGAAAGCCCTCTGCCCAGCCAGTCATAATGTAAATGAATGTTCAAAGGCCCTGTGGAACCTCAGGCTAATAACTTCATCCAGCTGGGTAGGCCCAGAAGTGGCCATGAAGACTCTAACAGTAACTCCCCAGTGAGCCTTGCTGGGCATTTCTAATATTTTTAACATCTGCCCTCAGATTTGTGAAGAGGCAAAGGGTGGTGTCAACTAGAATTCTGGCATCAACTAGAATTCTGTGTGCAGAGCAAGGCTCTGAGGAAGCTGCTGGTGGGCCCTAACCACGCACAGGGATTGAAAAAGAAGAGGAAACATGCACAAACCAAAGCGGTCATCGTTCATCTTTTAAACATTATTACATCATGTCGTCCCCAGGGACGCACTCTGTTCGTCCTGAAAGAACTTGTGAATCATTCTTTTTTCTTAAAACGATGACTCTACAAATGAAGGAATCCCCATAGCAACAATTTTCTGTCCTCGGAGGCCTACAGAGGAAGTACAGTGAGAGCTCTCTGCATCTTCCTGTGATCTGAGGCCTCCCGTTTACAAGAGTCCAAGAGACAAAGAAATTGGCCTAATCTTCAGATTTCAGCTGAGGTAGAAGCTAAAAGGAACATCTAAGAGGAAACAATAACCAGGGATGTCGGCGTTGGAGCCAAATCCACGTGCCTTCTGAAGAAACACGTGGGAAGCACAGAGGAGCAGGGCCGGGCAGCTGGGGAGGTTTGCAGGCAGGAGAGGCCGAGCCATCTGCTCTCCTCAGGCGGTGGTTGGGCCTTGGCTGCAGCCCAGGCCTTTTCCCTGAGCTGCTTGAGGAGAACTCCTTCCTTTCTCACCCCTCCTTTTCCGCCTCCCCTTTTTCCCTTGAGTGGGGCAGCGTCCCCTTCCCTCCTGGCCAGAACCGCCTCAGGTCAGTCTGGGCCTCCAGCACTCACTTCACAGGGGAGACACTAGGCTGGGCGCCCTCCTTCCAAGGGAGCAGCGATGTAGGGGGTCTGCCGGTCCCAGAAGTGAAGCGGTGCAGATGTGTGTTGTGTGTGCGCACACACTCCCACGTGGCAGTGACTGTCAGGAAGCTTCTAGCTCTCAGGAGAGCATTCTCTCTTCCTCACACACCCCGTAGCTGCTCCTCTTGTCCTTCCCATCCACAGGAGCCTCTGTTGGAGTGAATTTGGACAAGCACCTATTTATAGCTGCAGGTCCCTGTCAGGCAAGCCGCCAAGCTGGGGTTCACCTCCTGACTTGAGGACTATCAACACCTCCCCACGTCCCAGGCCTACTCTGGATCCCCAAGGCACAGAGAGGCAAAAAAAAAAGGGGGGGCTGGGAGAGGGTGGAGGCTCACCCAGCCGGATACCATGGTGCTTGTCAGGGGCTCTGTCCTGCCTTCTGGGCCCCAGGATGGCATTCTCTCTCCCTCCCTCTCTCTCTCCCTCTCTCTCTCTCTCTCTCTCTCTCTCTCTCTCTCTCTCTCGGTTAAGAGCCTTAAACCACCTGTCATGTCTACACCATCCACTTCAGTGTCCCGTTCAAGGCCTGCCCTACTCACCACTGTCTAGGAGTCCAGAGCCTCTTCTTTCCTCTCCAACCCCCCTGCTTTAAAGCTTCACATTAGGAATGCAGCCTGTCCGGGACATGGGCCTTCCAGGCCTGACTCCCACCCTCCCCCAGGCTTCCCTCTCCAGCTGGTGGCAGCCAACAGCTGCCACCCCTGTGAGTGCCAGCAGCTTCCTCTCTCCCCAGAACAGACCTCCTCACCTTCCTCGCCTTCCTCCTCACCCATAGTCAACGTCCACCTGGGGAGGGTGAGAAGGGGAGCAGGAGGGAGGGGAAGCACAGCCATCCTCAGGGGAGGGATAAATCCCAACAACTGTGCCTGCCTGTTTCCTGCTGGGACCCCAGCATTCTGGTCAGCAGGCCCTGGCCGTTCTCAGCGATGGCCACCCACGGTGGGGACACTGTCAGAACAGGGCATCCACCATTCACGGCTCGCCACTCTAGAGAGAAAGAAAAACAAAGCACTCTCACTCCCCATCCAGGTTTTAAGGGGGAAAATTGTGCAAAGGATTCACCTGTGCCTCTGTTTCTGGCTCTAAGACCACAGCGGTCTCCCTCCCGGTCTGCCAGTACCCCTCCTGCGTATGTGTTCCCGGGGCACTTCCCGGGCACCCATGCCGAGCCACGGCCTGTGTCTGTGGCTGGAAAGACCCGGCCCTCCAGTCAGAGCAGCTCTTGCCGGGAGAGGATCCTCAGGGAGGGTGTCGTCAGGGTCCAGATGAGCGAGGGGGCTGTCTGCCACCTCCCTCCTCCCTCCTGCCGGCTTGCTCTTCTGGACTGAGGGTTCAGGGTAAGGTTTTCACCTGCTGGATGTCCTTTGGGCAAAGCCGGCCCTGGGTTACGAGAGAAACAGTGTTTATATACATGTTACTCAAAATTCCACAGAAAAGGGATTCTTCCCTCAGGCCGAGCACAGCTCTCTCTTGCCCTGGTGGCAGACGGCTTCCCCTGCTACCCTGAAAGTCGCCTGAAAGCCCGCTCCCTACCTCTGCCCCACAGCGCCCGAGGAGCCCCAGGGGCGAGCCCCGTGCCGGGCACAGAGGGGGTTCACGGCAGTACCCCCAGCCAGCAGAGGCGGGGGCCCTGCCGCTTGGGCTCGGGCCTGAGCTTCCTCATCCTTCCATCAGAGACACTCACGGCCTCCCGTGCGGTTTTGCTGTGACGGTCACAGACTGTGTCTATAAAACCGGAACCACCAACGGCCAAGGGCCCTCTTGTAAGGGGTTTTCTAGAGAAGCATTTTGGTGGGGCGTTGAAATGTCCAAGAGAGAGGTTCCTCAGCCCGCAGGTATCTTCGGACCGCCTCCGCCAGGTGCCAGGGCCGCTCGGAGGACCGAGGAGGAGGGACAGAACCGCGGGGCAAGGAAGGCTTGCGGAAACGGGCGGGCGTGGGTGAGCTCTGCAGGCCGCCTCGGGGAGCCAGCCGAGGAGCCGGGGACACAGCCACAACCAGCAGTCGCCCGACCCAGGCACCGCTGAGTCACGGGGGGCACCGTCTCCTCTGCCCTCAGATGGGGACCGAGGGGGCGGAAGGGCTGCGGGGACAGTCACCGACGGGCTGAGCCCCGGAGGATGTGGGTGCGGCCCGCGCATCCCGTCTGCCCGCGAGGAGGGCGGCACTGAGGCCGAGAGGCAAACACTCCTACGGGCAACACCGGGAGGCAGGCGCGCAGGGCATCTGAGCTGAGAAGGCAGGATGTCCCAAATCCCAGGCGGGTTCCCCGGAGCGGAGAGGCGTGGCCACAGATAGCACCCCCAGAAACGGCTCAGCACGGCCTGAGCCAGGCATGGCCGGGCCAAGGCCACCCTGGCATGCACCTGCTGGCAGGAGGGCAAGGGACAACTTGAAGTGCCACCAACAGGCCCAGGGAGGCTGGCAGGCACTGAATTTTCCACTGAGCAAGAGCCTCTCCTGGAATATAAATCCATGGTATGTCCCGTCCACACATAAGCCCGGAGGGCTTTTCCTGCTTCCAAATGAGGTGAAGTCATATCTTCCACAACCAAGAACTTCCACATCGATCCTAAGCTCCTCTTTAAACAGATGACGTGCTACAGTTCAAATGTGCATCAGTGCACGAGGGTATTAATGAAACAGGCCTATCTACACCGCAGAGGACCCTTCGGCCACTAAAAGGCAGGAGGACTGACCCTTGCTGCAGCAGGGACGGACTCCAAACCTCATGGGCTGCGTGAAGTAAGCCTGACACAAAAGGTCCCATAGTCTAGGATCCCGTTTGTGTGCACTGCCCACGGGAGCTAAGTGTGTGGAGCCCCGGGGAGGGGAGGGGCGATGTGGGAATGACTGCTTCATGGGGAGGGGCTTGTCCCTGGGCTGAGGAACGTGTTTTGAAACTTGATATAGGCAGTAGTTGCACAACATTGTGCATGTCCTAAAGGCCGCTGGATCAGCCGCTTTAAAATGATTCATTTTAGAACACCTGGGTGGCCATCGGTTAAGCATCCGCCCTTGGCTGAGGTTATGGTCCCAGGGTCCTAAGATAGAGCGCGGCATCCGGCTCCATGCTTGGCAGGGAGCCTGCTTCTCCCTCTGCCTGCCGATCCCCCTGCTTGTGTGGGTGCTCTCTCTCAAACAAATAAATAAAATCTTAAAAAATATAAAATGGTTCATTTTATGATTTTATGTTATGTGAATTTCACCTCAAAAAAAAATTTTTTTTTAGTTGGCAGATGAAAAAGATGGACCACTGTCCTGGATGCTGTATTGGTCAGGTCCCACCATGGGAAGGAAGGAGTGACTTACTCCCCAGACGGCTGGGGTGCTGCCCACAGAAGGGGCTGGGTTGTCAGCACTGCCCCCTCAACCCCTCCCCGCACTGCGGGGCACCTCACCCACAGTCACCCTGGGTGGCCCACACCCAATGCCTGACTGGGGAGGAGGAAGGGGTGGATATCAGGGCTGACCCCCTTTGCCCCTTGGGGACCACCCAGCCTCAGCGCAGAACTGTCTGCAGAGACTGCACCCAGCGCCACTCCTCCCTCCGCCCACGCTTGCCCCCTCCCACCTCTGCCCTTCCCTTCCCAGGCGTGGACCCTGGCCCCCACCCCCAGCTCCCCCAGCAAACTCCTGCCTGCTGCCCACCATCTCAGAGCCCCGTTGGTGGGCCAGGGACCCCCTGCAGTGGTCTGAAAACTTGCTGTACCCACACAAAGCAGTGGGATGACAATCCGGACCACTTGGGGCCCAGGGGCCAGAAGGTTCTCTGCGTCATCAAGCAGAACAGACTGTGAGGGTCCGGGGTGCCTCCGGTGTTTCTGTTTTTATCACCTGAGGAGCAGGTTTGCAGAGAAGGCTCTGTCGTGGCATTTCGGTTTCACAGTTGCTCTGGGACCCCGGCCAGGACAGGGCCTCTGGCTGGGAGAACTTTGGAAAGACATTCATCCAACTGCCCTGAGCCCCCAGGTTACTTGTTTCCAAGGCTTTTAAAAATAGAAGTGTGAAAACCATTTAATTGCCAAGAAGCTGTGGGGTTCCATGCTTCTGTGGCCGTGGTCAAGTTGGAAGGCAGCCTTGGAGATGTATGAGGAAAACAAGGCCCTGTTTTTCCTGCTTGCCTGTGACTCAGACGGGGCCTCGTGCCAAGCAGTCACGTGCTGGGCAGCGGGCACTGGACAGGCTGCGTTTGTGCTCCAGTTACTCAGGGCGGCGGAGGCTCCCGGAGCTGCCCCCCCTTCAGCCCCCCGCCAGAGCAGAGGGGAGGATTGCCCAGTGAACGGGGTACGGATGGGAGGTGGGGATCCTGGGAACTCAGGCAAGGAATGAAATCAGAACCTCAACATTTCTGCAACTCCTCTTCAGAAAGAGAACATCAATGTCGCCTCTTGCCACAGGTCCAAGCAGGTTTCTTGAAAAAGCGTTTCAAGCCAGATAACGTATCAAAAATTTACTTAAACGTAGCAATTTGAAACATGCGATATTTTGCAGGATCAGGGTTGACGTTTACTTTGGTGGATTATGAGGGCAGATTCAGCTGAGCAAAGGAGGGTGTAAAACCAGATATCGCCGCAGTGGAGAAGAGACAGGCTTTTCCAGAACCATAAAAGTCTTCCATTTCAATATAATAACTGATAAGCCGATGATAAACCATTTTCGCATCTTCGTGAAAAACCCCGAGGGAGTTTTCCTGCCTGGAATGTATCTCCCCTAAACTTCTCCACGCCCTCGAAGCAATAAAGCTGTTGAGTTCAGAAGATGTACGTTCAGATTTCATTTTACTAGTTCAGTGAGGTTTCTGCCACGTGAGTGAGACAGTGGTTGGTAAAATGCTACACCAGTTATTGAAAATAGTAATACATTGATGATTTTGAGAATAATCTGAAATCATATACATGACGTTATTTTAGGCGAAGGATTAGGTCAGTTTGGTCAGTGGAATGCAATCTTGGGACTCAGTGCCCTTGGCCACGTTCCCGAGGGGTCACACTTTTGTGACGTGGCCCATGGCAGTACGTGCGAACGCCGATACTGCGTCCAGTTCCTTGTTGAGGATCAATTACAGTGTCCACCGGGAGGATGGGGGACACCAACAAGCTCCCTGCCTTCCTGACACTGTCCCTCCGGGGCTTGGACCTGACTCTCCGTGGGGGTGTGGGGGAAGCAGGGAGCTGCGGGCGCATTCCCCAGACATGTGACTTGGAGATGGCCTCTTTCTTCTTCTCTCCGGGGTCCCTACTGAAGACTCCAGGCCGAGCTGACATTGTCGCACCTTGAAGATGCCTTCCCTGTTGCCGTTTAGCTCTAATTAGGAAAATGTTCTCCAGTTTCTCACCCTTGGCTTTGAAAAATGCTTACACACGCACACACACACGCATGCACAGAAAGCCTCTGCTTTGAGGAAACACTGGGTAGTTATCTTGGTGACTTGTTTAAACATCACCTCTTTCTTTCACTACTATAGAGCAGCATCTGGGCATATGACCTGGGCAGCCACCGAGCCCGGGCCCAGAAGGGCCCCACACTTGGCTCAGCACTCTGCTGTCACATTGGATGATCCTTGAAGATGTTCTGCTCAGTGGGATAAGCCAGACACAAAAGGACAAATGTCGCCAGCTTCTACGTGTGTGAGGTACTGAGAACGGTCATGTTCATAGACACAGGGGCATAGAGTGGTGGTTGCCAGGGGCCCAGGGGCTGGGGAATGGGGAGTTATTATTTAAGGGGTACCGGGTACATTTTTAAGCTATCTGTGAAATATTTAAGATATATATTAATTTAACTATGAAATGCAATAGGTACTTTTATTATCCCAGTTTACAAGTGGAGAAACTGAAGCAGAGAGAGGTGCCTTTTCGGGAACTCTTCTCCCTGGTGTCGGACATACCCACAGCACGAGCAGGGTAGACTCTGGCTCTACTCCACAAGGCATTGGCAACACCCTTGTCATGTCCCTGAGTGCCTGTCACATCATAGAGGTCCGTAATACTTCATTACTGTTAGCATCATTCATTCCTTGATGATCTGAGGGGAGGCTGGGCCACACTGCAAGGAGTGTCTCCCTTGTTGGCCATAAGCTGGCAGAGGTTGGGGGGGCCTTGGTGGAGGGTGCTGGGTCACAGCTGAGCTGGCAACTTCCAAATGTCTCCTATTTCAAGATTTCATGATTCGCTGAAGTCACAAGGGTTTGCATACCGGATTCATGGGGGGCCTTCTGGGGGGCAGTGATTCCTGCCGGACTTCTGATATCAAAACCATGAAGAACCCAGGCTGGTGTCAACTTTCCACCAGGTGCCCCGGGGATAGCTCTGGGGTGTCAGGACCACCAGAGTTGGGAAGCGTCTCCAAACAGAACTGCAGGTGAGGGGACCCCCAGCAGAGCCGAACCCTGGGCTCCAGGCAGAGCTCCATCGGGTGTGTCTGTGGGCCAGCAGCCTCCAGGACTCTGTACCCTTGGCTGTTCTGGGTGAGGAAGGAAGGAAGCGGTAAGTGTGTTTTGGGCGGACGTGTGTGAGAAGAGACCGAAGAAATGGGGAGTGGAAGAACAGCGTGGGGCCTGTTTCCTGTCTGCCCCAGGAACTAAGTCCGGTCCTTGTGAAGATTTATTTATTTATTTATCTGAGAGAGAGCACGTGGAGACAGAGAGAGAGAGAGAGCCTGAGGAGGAGCAGGCAGAGGCTGAGGGAGAAGCAGGCTCCCCACTGAGTGGGAAGCCAGGCGCAGGACTCGATCCCAGGCCCCCGATATCAGGACCTGAGCTGAAGGCGGATGCCTAATCCACTGAGCCACCCGGGCACCCCCCACCCCGCCCCCACCCGTACTGTGAAGATTTTCACAAGGGTCTTGGGGGACCCAGAGCCCAAGTAGAAGCCCCCGAGGACAAGAGAGGGAGTGGGAGGGGAGTCTTCCTAGCCCCACAGAGCACAGTGGGACCCCTCGGCTGGGGTCTCCAAGTTGGCGCCACACAGTTTCCTTCCTCCGGGCTTTCCCACTGAAGAGATGCAGGCCCAGGGGGTCTGCACACAGAGGCTGGGAGGGGGCTGCGCTCTGTGTCTCTTTGTCCACACACGGGACCCCCGGGGGTCCACTGAAAGGCCTGTGGGCGGGCCCAGGCATGACAAGGTCTGGAGGCTCCCAAGGGGACCTGGGCGACATTTCTGGGGAGCCTCTGAGGCCCCGAGGTGTGCAGAACAAAGTGGGACATGTGAGCCTGTATGCTACCGCAGCTTTCTGGGTCTGAATTTGCCCGAGTGTGTTGGGTTTGGTGAGGAGAACAGGGGCGCACCATGTGCTTAGGGAGGTGAGACACAGAGGCGGAATGAGAAGCTCTTACACGAGTTCCAGAAAGGCTTCCAGTCTGTTCCAGGCGCTTCCGGGAAGAGAACAGGGCAGCAGAGGAGGCTGTGTTTCGTTTGTTAGCGGAGGCAAGGCAGCAGACAGCCAGGCTCCCTGGGGTTTTAACTCCCCCGTGCGGGGCTGCTCGGGGCCATCGGTATTCTGTACCAGGGACGTGGGGTGGAGCGGCCGTGAGGCTGGGATTTAGTGTTCTTCCGAATCCCGGTCAGCATCTGGAGACCGAAGCAGAGAGGTTTGCTGTGAAGGAGATGACACGGCTGCAGGGGCATCCCTTCCCTCACCTCCCTCAGCTTAAACCCCTCGGGGTGGAAGGGGTAGGGGTGGGGAGGAGGAGGGGGGAATGTGGACTGGGTTAAGGGAGGGCCAGAAAGGCTCCCAGCCAGAACGGGTAGGATTAAGAAGCGATCCTCCGGCTCTTTCTGATTTTACTAGCAGAATTGATGGACTCAGAACAGAGATCTGGAAGTGTAGTAATGGAAAGGAGCGCCAGCATGGAAAATGCCAAACAGCATTTTATCTTACAATATATATGTATGCTTAATTTGCATTTGGCTTTGGAGTCCTGGGAATAATTCTTTTTGGAAAAGATTAATCTTCCCCTACTTTATTCCTCTTCTGGCTTTTTTTTTTTTTTTTTTTTT
>LNAC01000307.1:1663832-1876990 GCA_002007465.1 Ailurus styani | reverse complement strand
GAACACTTTAAAAAAGGGGGGAGTGGGGAACCCTCTTTCGGCCAAGGCGGTGTTTCGGGGGAGCCGCCTTTTTGGTTTTTTTTTTTTTTTTTTTTTTTAGATTTTATTCATTTATTTGACAGAAAGACACAGTGAGAGAGGGAACGCAAGCAGAGGGAGTGGGAGAGGGAGAAGCAGGCTCCCCACGGAGAAGGGAGCTCTATGTGGGGCTTGATCCCAGGACCCAGAGATCATGACCCTACTGGAAGGCAGATGCTTAACCAACTGAGCCACCCAGGTGCCCCAGGAAGTTAGCATCTTTTCAAAAAATGTTCCACCCAAGCACTTTTTACAGACTAGGTCTATAAAAGATTCCTCTATGAAATAATTCTCTATGAGATTCTTCATTAATTCAATTCATCAATTTGGAGTTTTAGCAGTTGAATAATTATTGGAACAAGGATCTGACCTTTTGGTTGGAAAAGCAAGTAATGTCTGGGTTGAGGTACTGGGGGCTGGGTGGGGCTGGGGCCTGGGGGGCTGCTGCTTTCTGTTGCAATTTTTACACCGGAGTAAAAAGAGTATCCATCAATTTAGATCAAGGGGTACTGAGTTCTTCCCATTGATAATAATTATTTCACAAGCATCAATTTGCAGTCTTCTCAAGGGCTAGCCAAATGGACCCATCTGAGGAGAACCTCCTTCTCCCCCAGGCAAGGGTCCCCTTGCCCAGTCTCCATGCTGGGCACGCGTCAGCAGTGTTTACCCTGTTAAAAGCCATAGTTCCCATCATTCTAACCTATGGCCCCCAAAGATGTCTGTCTTTCCAGTCACTTATCACATTGTCACCCTTCACAAGCTCAGATTCTGTAGTTCTGTCAACCATTTCTGTGTATGGAGATGGAGGTGGTGGGGGGTATTATAGGCTGAACTGTGTCATCCCCCTAATTCATACGTTGAAGCCCCCCCTCCCCCAGAATGTGACTCTATTTGGAGATAGGGCCCCTGAAGAAGTAATTATGTTAAAATGAGGTCACTGGGGTGGGCCCTAATTCAATGACTGGCATCCTTCTAAGAAGGGGAGATTGGGACACCCATATGCAGAAGGGTGGCCATGTGAAGATAGAGAGGAGAAGTGGGCCAGCGACAAGCCAGGGAAAGATGCCTCAGAAGAAACAAACCCGCCAGCACATTGATTTTGGGCTTCCAGCCTCCAGACTTGTGGGAGAATAAATTTCTGTTGTTTAGCCACAGAGTCTGGGGTACTTTGTTACGGCAGCCCAAAGAGACAGACACAGTGGGGGAGGTAACAAAGTGGATATGGGAAGAAGCTTCTAGAACCCTGAGATGGCCAGGGCTGAGGACACTTAGGAGGGTGGCCTGTTAAAAGAAGATAAGCCTCCTCGGTTGGACTGGAGATGGCCTGGGGGCAGGTCTGGGATCTGGAGGAAGAGCAGCTGGAAGGCAGGGCCAGGGTTCCAGCTAGATCAACTGGGGAGGGAGCGCTGGAAGGGCTTGCCTGCTCACTCCACCCACCAACGTCCTGATATACTGTCCCTCCATTCCAAAGGGGGGGGGGCGGTCGAGCCTATAACTACCGGGAACATGAAGGAATAGCCAAAAGTACACGAGAACCATTTCCTCAGATGTGAAACACAAGCCAAGGTTCTGTTTGTTCTCTGGCAACGTAAACATTACACATTTTTATTAAGAGAGAAAATAAAAAGCAAAGCTCCACATGAGGCTCTCCAGAGAGAATCCTATCATAGCCACGTTCAAGGAATCTGGCCTTCGCCAGCACCATAGCCCTGCTGGCCCTCAGATGGGTGCCCAGGTGGACAGTCATATCCGGGGGCGCACTAGGACTTTGGGGGGCCCTGGGCACTTTTGCCTTCATGGACCCTTTTCTACATCACAATAATATTCAGAGTTCTATTTTACAACCGTGTTGGTATAAAGATGAAAGTGCTAATATTGTATATCAAAGTATTTTCTTAAGCCTAAAAGTTTATGTCTTCCTTCTGATTTTAAAATAAATGAAGACATCCCCGGGGCCCCCTCCAGTGTGCTGGGCCTGGGGCACTGAGCCTGCTCAGCCTCAGGGGTGAATAGGCTCTGTTCCTGGTGTGGGGGCCTTGGAGCTTGGAGGGGACAGGCTGGGCGCGACGGCTGGAAGACGGAAAACCAGGCTGGGTTCTCGGCGGAGCCCGGGCAGAGAGTAAGGCGCAAGGGGACGAGCCCGGGACCCTGTCTCGGCTGCGGCGTGGGCCCAGAGCAAGCCAGAAGCGGAAGGGGAGCCTTGGCGCGACCTGCCGGAAAGGCCCCTGGACGCTGCCTGGCCTGGCCTTCCCCCCTATGGGGGCGTCGAGTCTCCCTTCAGAGGGGCGAGGCCGGCACCGAGCCTGGGGGCTCGCTGAAAGGGGGGTCGTGTGTGTGTGGGGGGATGGGTGTGGAGCTTCGGGGCAGCGGGTGGGGAGGCGCACGGGATGTGGTGTTGCTACCCCACCCCCCAGGCTGTAACCCAGCAGAGACTTACTCGGTGTCTTCCCCAGGACCCAGCACGGTTCTGGCCTGTGGACCAACGGGAGGCTATTTTTGATGGAGGCCACTAAGTTCGTGTCCACATGACTGTGAACTCAACCAGCCCCCAGACCAAACCCTCTGCCCAATGGTCACGACAGTTCCGAGCAGCAGGGGGCGCTCTAGCGCTGGAAGGTAGAGCTGGCTGGGGCCGGGTGTGAGCCTCGGGCTTGGGTGGCCTGAGGAGGGCAGGGGCTCCAGGAAAACGCCAGAGGGTTCAGAGACTGGGATATACCATGACGCTGAGGCAGCAGCCAACGGAAGCAGCTTCGGTCTGGAAAGCCCTCCCAGGCAGGAGAGGGCCAGTTTATAAAGTCAGATGTTCACAATAACTCATTATGCCCCTCCTCCCAACCCCACCTCTGAAAAACCCTTTCCCATCCTGTGATCTCTGTCCCCAGACTCCTTGCTTCCTCCCTGAAGGGCAAGAACAGCTCTGCGTCAGTCCAGGAACACACACACCAGGGTCATGAATGATTGAGTGGAAAAGCCTAAGCTAACTCTCCCTTCTTGAAGGCTTTGAGTCCCGACAGCCTTTCTGATCATGGCTTCCCTTTGTCAAAACATAAACAAGGAGGGGCACCTGGGTGGCTCAGCCGGTTAAGTGTCTGTCTTCGGCCTCAGGTCATGGTCCCAGGCTCCCTCATGGGGCTCTGTGCTCAGTGGGGAGCCTGTTTCTCCACCCCCCTCTCCCCCTGTGCTCTCTGTCAAATAAATAAAATCTTTTTTAAAAACCCAAACGAGGAAAAGGATACGATCCCCCCCCTTCAGAGGGGCCACCCCTGAGGCCTGCATAAAACTGTCCCCCCCTGGGGGGAGTCCGCATGGCTCTGGCAGCAGCTGGGGAGCAACAGGAGGGAACATTGCGGTGGGTGGGGGGCCAGTTAGGAAGGGGTGCAGAGAAGCAAAGGGAGTCTGTGTAGGAAGCAGAGGGCAGAGACAAGCAGAGCAAGTACTGTAACTCTAAAAAACCTCCAACAATGGCCCAGTTCTTTCATAAGCTCCCAGATTGCTGCATTTGCTTTGGAAGCGTGGTAGGGAATTAGGCTGGGTGAGGAAAAGTGGGGTGCTAGAGGGAGAAGTGGGGGTCAGAGCCTTACCTCTAAGGCCTGGGCCTCGTCCTCGTCTCTCCTCAGCTTTCTCATAATCTACACAGATGGACTATGAAGCCCCGATGAGTTCAGTAATTTGCTCAGGGTCACACAGCAAGTGGGCAGAAAAATCTGGGAAGCAAGATCCAGATAACTGGCCTTGCAGGCTAGCGTTCTTTGTTTCGAGGCATGGAGCCGTTCAGAGAATGTAGAAAGCTCACTTCCGATACTGGGCTTCATGGTGGTTTCTCCCGTGTTTGATTCCCACCAGCTTTTTATCATTTCGCAAATCAGTCCACACACCACATCTCAGCTGAGCCCCTCTGCGGCTCTCCCCACCTGACTGCCTCCCTCTCTGCCTGCAAGGCTGTGCCTCCGATGGACTTTTGGCGTTCTGCCTCCAGACCTCCCTTTTCTTCTCTGGGTTCAAAGGACAGAAACAGGCTAACACCAGCCCGGCCCCAAACGGCCCCCTCCAGGGCCTTCAGTCCCTGGGTCTGGCGGAGACCAACACCAACAGCCGCACGGTGAACCTCGAGGTGACCCCTGCAGGTGGTTTGATGTGTTTTTGGATCATTCCTGATCATCGGATTTAGCCTTTGCTGGTGCTCAGTACTGTCCATACATACTAGGTAAACCTTCCAGCAACACTCTCGGTTGAGGCCAGCTGTTACCCTCACTTCACAGATGAGAAGCTGAGATTTAAAAGGATTGAGTAGAGGGACAAGGGACAAATCTTCCTCACAGAAGAATTCCAAATATAAATCTGAAGACTCTTCCTTATAAGGGGTGTGGCTGAATTCCCTTGTGCTCAAAGATGGACTGGATTTAGTGACTGGCTTCGGAGTCATAAAAGGTGGAAGGGGAAATGGTAACTTTGCAGGGGAGACGCTGGCTAACAACACTTTGACCAGGCGGTCAAGATAACATCACCAGGGAGGCCATGTTGATGGCAGGTAACCCCACCCATGATGTGATGAGGGACTTCGTCTCCCTGGTATTCTTCCTCCAAAGTGGAAGAAAATGCCAGAAAAATCCAAATCTAGGAAAGACTGACAAGTGGTCATAGATTGGACTGGTAAAATGCAGCCCATTATCATGATTTTTGGATCATGGAACAGAAAAAGGACCTAAGTGGAAAAAATGGTGGTGTCTGACTAAAGTCTGCAGTTTAGTTACTCGTAATGTTCCACTGTTAATTTCTTAGTTTTAATAAATATGCCATGGTTATGTGGTTATGTGATTTATTAACATCAGACAAAGCCGGATAAAGGATCCAAGGCAACTTTCTGTACTATATTTGCAACTCTTCTGTAAATCTAAAATTACTGAAAAGAAAAAGGCAAACAGAAAAAAGAAGCCCAAGGGCCTGAGCAGAATTCAAATCCAGAGCCCTGACTCTCTAAATAAAGCCTTTGATCTTAACGACCGCCCCTAGTATCTTCAAATAATGTTACCTGCTATTTATTGAGTGTCATGTTTTAGGCACTCTTATAACAATGATCTCCCAAGCACGTCATCCCTTGTTAGGCAGGCATTTCCCCCTCTTTTTTTTATTTTTTATTTTTTTATTTTATTTATTTCACAGAGGGAGAGAGATCACAAGGAGGCAGAGAGGCAGGCAGAGAGAGAGAGGGGGAAGCAGGCTCCCCGCTGAGCAGGGAGCCCGATGCGGGCCTCGATCCCAGGACCCTGAGATCATGACCTGAGCCAAAAGCAGAGGCTTTAACCCACTGAGCCACCCAGGCGCCCTAGATTATATATTTTTTCATGTTTAAAGTTCTTTTATTGAACCTATCCCCTTACTCCATAAAAAAGTGTTTCAATTCACATTTAAAAGTGCCTGTGGGGGATGCGGCAGCTGAGGGATGGACATTAGGGAAGGCATGTGATGTGATGAGCACTGGGTGTAATACAAGACTCAGGAATGACTGACCTCTACCCCTGAAACTAATAACACATTATATGTTAATTAATTGTATTTATTTATTTATTTTTTTAAAAAAGATTTTATTTATTTATTTCACAGAGGGAGAGAGATCACAAGGAGGCAGAGAGGCAGGCAGAGAGAGAGAGGGGGAAGCAGGCTCCCCGCTGAGCAGGGAGCCCGATGCGGACTTCGATCCCAGGACCCTGAGATCATGACCTGAGCCAAAAGCAGAGGCTTTAACCCACTGAGCCACCCAGGCGCCTGCATTTCCCCCTCTTGTGGATGGTACATTCATCAAGGGATGGAGCCTTTTCAGTAGGAGTAAAAGTCCTCTCATCCAGATTCAGACAAAGCCTGGCTTGTTCGTAGGCTCTCTTTCCCTCCCTCTCTCTCTCATGCACATGCAAAACACAGTCTCGCACACACTCTCTCACGCACACACTCTCACAAACACAGCCAAACAGGCAGATGTGTGCTTGGGATGGTACGACTTCCCTCTCCTGTTTTCTAGAGAATAGGGGATCATCCTGCTTCCCAGTCAGAAGAGATATCGGGGTGCTGCTGTCCCAGTCAAAGATGCAAATAAGGACATGTTTTCCTCCAGAACTTTTGGTTCCTTAGAAACAGGGGATCCCATTTGGGATATCGCTCCAGCCATCGGTGTCCCCAGCAGCCCCTCCTGTCGAAGGCAGGGCCTGGCAGCCCAGTAAGGGAAAGATTCCCTAGGAGCCTTTCCTTCGTGTTGCGTCCAGACCCTAGCTGGGTCCTTGGCTTTGCCAGGGCTTTCTAGAGAGCAGTGTATTTGAAAGCAATGACCGGCCTCCTGTTTAAACCAACTGGGCTGTTGGAAGTGTTGCATTTGTTGTTTTCAGATCCATCGGGGAGGAATAATCTAACCTGCTGGCTGGTCTCTTGACAGGAGGCTTGGAATGGAGACCCCTAAGAGTAGATAATATTTCTGGGTAACTCCCCCCAATAAAGGTAAATGAAACACCCCCATCTCCGTGCCATCCCCTCTCCATTGCTCTCAGCTTCCTCATCTCATCTCACTGTGTTTGCCCTCAGAGGAGGAGAACTCACCTTCTTCAGGGCCCTGTGTGGGCCAAAAAGGCAGAGTTCTCTGCGACCACATCCCTTTCCCCAGGGCACGGCGTTCCCCAGGCGCCTCCAGTGTGCCGTGGGGGGCTGTGAGGCACAGGTAGGGATGTGGAAAGAGCTTGAAATTCCGAGACCCCCCCCATCTTGCTTTCCACAGGCCTTTCAGTCTCTGGATGAAGTTGAGACTCATTTATAATGTTGAAGAATGACTCTAATTTATTTAGTTAGTGTAAATAGTCTAATATACTTAGTCTAAATAACTAAATTCTCTGTTCAGTGACTGAGATCGTATGACCTCCATCCATACCCATATCCTAACTGACCTCCTTTTCTAAGCCAACTAAGAAGAGAGATTTCTGTTTTTAGCAGGAAAAAGGTTGAAGCCAGCATCCACTCATGCTTAGGAGTCTCATCAGCATTGGGCATGGGAGGACTGGAGGGCAGGTCAGAAGGCCATGAGGTAGGGGGCGCCGAAGACAGGATACGGTGGGGGTGGGGGACTTTCAGAAGTAAAGCAGGACCACCAAATTCCAAGGGGGCTGAGCGGTTGGTCCTCGTTGGTGCACGAAGGAACATGAAGGAGGAGTGTGGGAAGGAGGATTTCTCCCTCCAGGATACATGGGATCAGGGTGCTGGCAACAGAGAGGAGGCTGGGACAGGCCTCCTGGAGGGTCCCCCCACGAAGGGTCATCTGGTTGCATGTCACTCTGTGGTTCTGGCCTGATGCTCTCTATCTGATTGTCGCCATGTTGGTCCTCCCGGATACCTTCTCTCCTGAGTTAATTGCTCCCTCCTCAGGTCCCAGAGCCTTGGGTCCCCAGCCTGGTATGGTGGTGGTGGTGGTGGGGGCTTGCTGTGCTGCTTTATAAATTCTCATTCATCTCTTGGCTTTTCCTGCTGGTCTGTGCCATGACCCTCTTCATTTCTCAAAGCACCCAGCGTGGCACCTGCCACTTCATGACAGGCTGAACGTTTGAAGGAGTGGGGGGAAGCACAGGGAGCCCTATCAGCTCAGCCTCGCTCCCCCAGCTGGGAATGGAGCTCCAGGGGACTGGAATTTGTTTTCGTGATTTTTTTTATTATGAACCATACACAAACATAGGGACAAATCTTCATGTAGATTCATCCAGTTTCAACGATTATCAATATTCTGACATTCTTGTTTTATCTACTCTGTATTTTTCCCCCCCTGGAATATATATAAAAAAAAAAATCCCAGCTATCATATCATTTCATCTGAAAACACTCCAAGAATGTGAGATTGTGATGCAGGATCAATGAACTTCAGGATTAAATGAACTTCAGAAGTTATCCTGTGTTCCAGCAGGCCGGCCTGGGCTGGCAGTCTGGGCAGTGGGGGCCAGCCCTGGGTACACCCCCGCCCCCGCCCAGGAGGGCGTCGGATGCACGGTGCAGCCTGTCATCAGCTCTCTGCTTCCTTTGCTTCAGCTGCGCTCTCCCCCTCCCTGACACCCTCGTGATTAAGGGACTATAATTTCCACTTTACAAGCAAGGTGGTTTATGCTTAGGCTGTCACTTGCCCAGGGCCACTCACCCCGACGTTGGGGGCCGAAGCTGGATTCTCCCCCACTTCTTTGGAACTCCACAGCCGGGGCTTGCTTGACTGCACCACCCGTTTGGGCCCCACGTCGTCTTCTCAGTTTACCAAGCAGGGAGCAGTCGCCAGCGCTCCCTTCCCAACAGTGAACAGTGGAGTTCTGTGTTTCTCCTGGTTGGTGGTAAATGGTGCTTTCGAAAAGGTGGCTTGGTCAGGTTAAATCTTAATCTGAGAGCTAGGTTTTAGTTAGAGCATGCAATGAGTGGGAGATGGTTTTATGGGGGGGCTTCAAAGCGCATCTTAAGACACACACGATTGGGAGCTCACCGCCCTCATGCCCAGGACTGCTGGGTCTCCAGTCCAGCCCTGCCCACACTGCCATGAGCCTCGTTCCCCATTGTATCTCCTGGTCTTTGATGTTGGATAAACCCAATTCATCTCTTTCATATCACTACAAAGGAACCTCCTAATTACTTTGTTTAGACAGCCTCTTTCCCAAATATTAAACATTTGGTCTTCCCAGACCCCTCAAGCACTTAACATCATCCAGGTTGTTGCAAAATCCACTTTTCCCCAAACTGGTTGGCAGATGCTTTCTTCTCCATTACCAGCCTCCCCAGGCAAATCTGGACACGTTACCCCCCTCCACACACACATTCTTTCCCCCGTGCAGGTTGCTCTAGGATACAGCCCTTCCTCTGGGACAGGGTCAGTGCAGGAGTGTTCTCAGTCCTGCTGGAAACCTCTGGAGAAGTCTCAGGGAAATGGCAATGCTTTCCTCACTCAAGGACTTAGGGGTGGCCTGTCATTTGTGAGGAAGCCTCGTGGGAGAAGCTTTGCCCTTGGTGGTGGCAGGTCCAAGTCCTAGGCCTGGTGGGGGAAGAGACATCTCCCGGAGTGCCCTATGTCTCTCCAGATACCACCTGGTTGGTACCTGGAGGTATGTAGGCCCTCTTACTCCTTCAAAAAAAAAAAAAATCACTCTAATCCTGGATCACCCTCTCCTCAACCCAATCTCAAGAGCCCTGCCACCCCTCCCTAGGTAGAGAAGTCGGCTCACACTGCTTCCTCCTTGACAGCTATTAGTTGTCTCCCTTCTAATACCTCCCTCCTGGTCCCATGACCCTTCACCAGCAGTGTCACATGCACCACCTGAGCTATCCTCCTCCATGTCACCCTGTCCTTCTGTCTCTCCATGATGTACACTGATCCCCAGAGCGGGTTCCTCGGTTGGGGCTGCTCCCTGGATGTCTTTCCTTTCTCCACATGAGCCTCGTTGCTCTGGCTGAGCAGAAAACAGCCTGCTCTCCCCCTGCCAGTGCGGGGAGCAGGGAAGCTGTTGGAAAGGACACTTGAGCAAAATCTTTTTCCTTCTTTCCTTCACTCCCTTCCTCCTTCCCTTCCTGCCTTCCAGCCTTTCTCCTTTCTTTCAACTTTTTACTATGAAAAATTTCAAACATCACATGGGCGCCTGGGTGGCTCAGTGGGTTAAAGCCTCTGCTTTCGGCTCAGGTCATGATCTCAGGGTCCTGGGATCAAGGCCCGCATCGGGCTCTCTGCTGAGCAGGGAGCCTGCTTCCCCCTCTCTCTCTGCCTGTCTCTCTGCCTCCTTGTGATCTCTCTCCCTCTGTGAAATAAATAAATAAAATCTTTAAAAAAAAAAAAGAAAAATTTCAAACATCACAAAAGCCAAGAGCATAATGAAACCCCACATAACAACTGTCAACTCAAGCCAGTCTTGTTTCATCCAAACCTCCTCCACTCCCACCACTCGACCACACTGGGGCTAATTCCAGGCACCATATCCTTTCATCCGTAAACACTTCACCGGGTATCTCTAAAAGGCAAGGACTTTTAGAAAAACAACCACAATATCACTTCTAAAAATATAAACACTTATTTTCTTAATAGCATCAAGGGTCCAGCCCATGTTCAGATTTCCCCAAGTGTCTCATAGCTGTGCTTCCATAGTTGCTCGGTTTGGATCAGGATCCAGATAAAGGTCACACATGGAGTAGGAAGACTTGAAGAGGTTGACGGAGATCACATTTTGGTGTGGACGTGGGGTGGTCTGGGGTAGGGAGGGGGCGGGGCATCTTCTCCATTCCCACTCTGCTGCTAACCCTCCCAAGCTCATCACCAGCTCACCCTTGAACTCTCTCCTCCTTTCCTGGTCAAACTCAGGTTGTGGCATGGCTTCTTTGGTCCCCACGCTGGCAGTCACCCCTGATCAGGGTCCTTGTCTTTCTGTACTGAAATGGTTCTTTTGCTATCTCTACTCCCTTCTCGGGTGATTAGCCCCTCCCCATCCAACCTTTCTCCCCCAGCCCAATGGAGCTGAGTTCTCCTCTGCTGGCGTCCTCAGTCCCCGGTGGATGAACAAGCCTAGAGCAGGTACTTCAAAGCCTCCTGCTTAATTGTGTCTTCCTGGGCATCATTAGGCGGGGAGCAAAGCAAGAAAATTAGACACACGTTTTCAGAGGCGACCCTTGCAGGAAGGCAGCCCTTCCTCAGCGTTGTTTGTCCTCATGAGCTGGTTGCCCCAGGTTGGGACCAGGCAGGAAGCACTCTGCTGCTAGGACCTGTTTACCTGCTTCTTCCTCGGTTTCCTGCTCCTCCTCCTCCACCCCGGACAGAAAAAAGGTCGGTAGTTCTAGGCAAAGAATAGTTCCTTTGTGTTTTCTTTCTTTTCTTCCTATGCCTAATTAGGCATTATGCTTGGGAATCAAGCTAATTAATCTCTGCCAGCCCGGGGTGAGATCAAGCTCCCCACACTATCAGTGCTGATCAATAACTCACTGCCGAGAATCTGAAAAACAACTCGGCCCCTTTCAGCACGGGCTTTAATGAGGATGAGGTGGAATGGCCTGGGGGAGGCTGGAAGGAGTAGGTGCGGTGGCCCAGTCGGACAGGATGGAGGTGTCAGGGAAGAGGATCCTCTAGCCTGCACCTTTGAGTGTGAGGTGGCCCCCATTGGGCGAGGCTTTCGAATGCCCGAGGTCCTACAAGGCAGAGGTTGGAGCTTCATTATTTTGCTGCTTCGAAACACCACCCAGTTTCTCTGAGCTGCAAGGGTGGTCACTGGGAGCACTCGGAAAACCATCACGGCAAATGGCTGAGTCATATTTCAGGTCAAGGTGGTCCCTCCTGCTTGTTAACCAGAGGCCCTGCCACAGCTTGCTCCCAACACTGGGCTGCCACCTCCGCCCATCAAGGACCAACGATCAAGGAGAAAAGACTCAGGCTTGAAGGAAAAATGGGCTGTTGAAGGCCAGGGAAATGGGAGAAAGGAAAAAAAAAATCTCATAGGGCCCCAAGGGAACCTGGCTGGAAACAGGGGAAAAGAGGGTCTGTTTAGAGCTTCTAAAAAAATTCTGTGCTGTCCCTGGGGGTCCTCATGGCCTAGGGACTAGGTTAGATCTTGATAGATACAGAGATGGGTTTTGCTCCAGAGGGGAAGACAAGTGTTCTGTTACTTCCCAAGGAGACAACCAAGAAACAGAGAAGAAAAAGTGGTAACTGAAAGAGACTGTAGAACTGAAGAAACCCAGAATGTTTTATTTTATTTATTTGACAGAGAGAGAGAGAGAGAGAGAGAGAGAGAGAGGAATGCAAGCAGGGAGAGTGGGAGAGGGAGAAACAGGCTTCCTGCAGAGCAGGCAGCCCCATGCAGGGCTTGATCCCAGGACCCTGGGATCATGAACTGAGCCGAAAGCAGAGGCTTAACGACTGAGCCACCCAGGAGCCCCACCCAGAATGGTTTTAGGACCTTTGGAAGTCCTAGTCTCTATCATATCAAATATGCTAAGGGGCGCCTGCCTGGCACAGCTGATAGAGCATTCGACTCTTGATCTCAGGGTTGTGAGTTCGAGGCCCACGTTGGGTGTAGAGATTACTGAAAAATAAAATCTTGTAAATCACTCCCCCCCAAACACATACATTAAAATGAGCTCAAATCCCACATTAAAAAGTAATTTTATTCTTCTATGAAATTTTGAGATAACTTTTATAATTTTAAAAATTTTCATTTTTGCTTTTTTGGGGGGAGGGGAGAGTTCATGCCACAGAGGTGAGGGGAGGGGCAGAAGGAGAGGAGAGAGCAAATCCTGAGCAGACTCCCTGCTGAGTGTGGAGCCCAACACCAGGCTTGATCTCAAGACCCTGAGACCATGACCCTAAGTTAAAATCAAGAGTTGGATGCTTAATGGACTGAGCCACCCAGGCACCCACATTCTTGCAGTTTTTTTTATCTTTAAGCTTCATAATATTTTTTCAGGTTGCAAACGTTTTCACAGGCTTTGAAGGGCTTGGAGGCCTGGGTGTTTACAGTGCCTAAGGATAAAATGGCCAGAGAGCCTGGAGAGTTTAGCCAGGACTCTGTCTAGCAGAGTATTGACCCTCAAGTGAGAAAGGAGTGAGAAAGGAGAACCTGGCAGTATGCAACAGTACCCCGTATCAGTTTTTGGAAAAGACTGGAGGTCTAGTGGTGCCTGGGTTACTCAGTCAGTTAAGCGTCTGCTTTTGGCTCTGGTCATGATCCCAGGGTCTTGGGACAGAGCCCCACCACCGATCCAGTAGGCAGGGACTGTCGCAATGTCCTGTGAACATCAGAACACTGGACACAGCAACCTGAAGAAGTTCAGATTCAGACTGTACCAGTCTGCATCATAGCTCACAAAAATGGAGGAATGGGATTCATCCTTCTCAATAACTCTTGTGGGTTTACTTGAATGTGGAATGGCCGGAGTTAAGAATGGCAATTTTTCAAATACTGATCAGCCTGTTGAGATCCACTACAGTCCCAGCGCCTGCTCCGCAAACCCTCTGGGTTTTGCCAGTTTGTAGGAATAGCACTGAGGTGCTGTGGACACCGTGGCGGGCCATCTCCACCTCCCCTTGAGAACCTGTTGGGGGTGTTCACTCCCAGGAAATGCTTCTCCACAACAGGGGTGTTACTACCTTACCATTTCTGCCCAACACAAGACCCGCAAGGAGCAATCTTCGTGGACTCCATCAGACTGCTCAGGGACTTTCTCAAGGCAGCCTGAAGCTCTTCCTACCTAATCCTTTGTCCTTCTCCCTTTCTTTCACAGATGTCAGATTTCCCTTTTGTTTCCCACTGGTACTACCGCCAACAAATCCCTCTAACTCCATGTTGGCATCTGCTTCCCGAGGACCCAAACTGATGTAGCTGCCAACCCGCACAGTGTGACTGGCCAGACCCTACCAGCTCACTCTTTAGAAATGTGAAGGCTTAAAAAATAGTCCTCATAAAATGTAGCCATAGGAGGGTGCTGAAAATAAATGTTTCTTTGGATTGCCCCAAAAGAATGACCCAAAGATGGGTCAACATCTCTTAGGGTTGATTAGACCACCATTACCTCTCACAGGATGGCTAATGAGGATTCATCCTGGGAGCTGGTTTTAAGGAAAGCTACTATTTATTTAAAAAATATTTATCATTTATTGAGTACTTATGTGACAGGAACCATGGTAAGAGCTTTCCATACATTATTTCATTTAATACTTAAACACAATTCTAATCCTATCTCCATTTTTCAGGTGAGGAAATGGAGCTAATTAGATGAGCTTGGATTTGAACTAAGGACTGTTTGATGCCAAAGCTAATACTCTTTAATCTTGACGCACGCAAACAGTACACATGCATGTATACATGATGCGATTTAAACTGAGTTTCCATAGAAGAAAAAAGCATACGAACCAGAGATGATGTAAAACAAAAGAGAAAAAATGTGATAGAGGAAACAAAAACAAAGCCCCTGAATAAAACTGGCCTAAACATCGATAAAGAGAGAAAAGAAAACAAAGGCAGGGATGTTTTGCTAAAGTTTTAAATGTCCTGACCTGCTACTAATTATGTGCTCTTGGAGACATACAACCTCTCTGGGCCTCAGTTTTTATAATCTACTAATGAGGCAGTGGATGAGATGGTCTCTAGATGTCATTTCAGCTCTAACATTCTATATTTTCTTCTTAGAGCTTTTTATTTAGTTTACTGTTTTGTATAAAGAGAAGTCAAAGTACAATGTTTAATTGCTTTCACCATATCCCACAATTAGTAAAATGATCTGTTGGGCCTCCAGTGTGAACAGTGGACTTTGCCAGGATCCCAAGAAGGTGTGATCACAACCATGGGTATCTTACATACAGGCCCTAGAGAAAGTTTGTCCAAAGAAGTTTGTCTACAGTTTGTCTCAGGTTCTTGCTTGGCATTAAGTCCTCATGGATAGTCTCTATGCATATTTTTGGTGGTGATGGGTGGGTGACATTGTGTGACTGAAAACCTAAATGAAAACAGAATATTTTATCTGAAAACAGTAAATAATACCAGTCCCTACTGGGGATTACCCTACTGGGTATTGTTATGACAGAGGCTTTTTGGTTTTTGTTTTGGTTTTTTAAATATTTTTTAATTTATTTATTTGTCAGAGAGATAGAGAGCACAAGTAGGCAGAGTGGCAGGCAGAGAGAGAGAGAGAGAGAGAGAGAGAGAAGCAGACTCCCTGCTGAGAAAGGAACCCAGTGCGGGACTCGATCCCAGGACCCTGAGATCATGACCCAAGCCGAAAGCAGATGCTCAATGACTGAACCACCCAGGTGCCCCTCAACAGAGGCTTTTTGTAAGAAAAGGGATTTTAAAGGTGAATTATTTTGAAAACTTAATTTGAAAAGCCTCATTTGAATGTTTTCCCATCTTTGCTTTTCTCTCAATCTGTAAGAGAGCAGATTTTAACTACTAATCACTGTTTGGTCAACCTCCAGAAAAAGACTAAAAGGCCACTATCCGTAAAGAGGGCAAGGGGAGAAATAACACAAGCCAGGGCAACTACAAAGTAGATTACCAATTTAGTTCCACAAGCCTGATTCTGTCCCGATGGGCTTCCCAGATAATGTAGATAATGCAGATAATGAAAAGCACTGTCAGCCTTAAAAATTCTCACCACACACACAAAAAGCAATTATGTGAGGTGCCAGGTATGTTAACTAAACTTACTATGGTGAGTCATTTTGCAATATATACAGATCTCAAGTCATAATATTGTCCACCTTAAACTTACACAGTATTATAATATCAATTATATCTTGAAAAAGCTGGAAGAAAAAAGAAAAGCAGTGTGGGAGGAATGAGATGGAGAAAAGAGCAAAATGCATTTTTCTTTAAGAGAGGAATGTAAAAAACTCACTAGTTTACTATGTTAAAAAAAGATGGCACATTTATTGCTACATAAATGTTATATACATATTGTGTTTTCTGTTACAGTGACAGAAAAAAATTTTGAACTTCTTGCTGCTGGTTGAAAAGGTTTATCAATAATACCTTGAATTTGACACAGGATACAAATCTGCAATAAACCAACAATGGAAACTGGAGAACAAGATGAGAAGCAATTCATCTCGGACAATTAGCTCTTACAATACTCCATAGGTACTACACGGTATGCTAGAATCCTACTATGGTCTTAAAATGCTATTGTAAATTTCTGATATTAATGAACAGGTTATGGTAAATAACCCTACATTTTTACTACCTAATATAATAAAATAAAGTAAGAAACTTTTTACTGAAAACTTTTCGATTTCAAAAATCTAGAAAGAGTAATATTTAGAATTCAAGAAATTTTCTTACAAGATTATTGTATAAAAGACTAGCTACAGTGAAAAATAAGCCAAATGTTTTTTTCTTTCTATTTTATGAAGGAAAGCTTCTGGGCATACTGCAAAGTCTAATATAGCGAAAAAGACAACAAGCTCTGAAGAAAAAAAGGCCAGGCAGTGGCGTATGTTCACTCACACATCATAAGCAACAACTTCTGTTTAGCTGATTAACACTGAAATGAAGAACAAGGCCACAGATAGAGTCTGATGTAATTGGAGAATATATGCAAATTAAAGTAACCAAAAAGTCCACTAAGTTCACAAAAGACGGATTTGTTAGGAATCATCCTGATTGGAGGATCTGAAGTCCTGTCTTAATTGTTTTTGTTCTTTCAAATTAACAGAAATCTTTAAGTTACAGAGTGATTTGGGTCATTTCTTCTGTGTGCTGACTGCCTTTGTTGATATTGGCCATAAGGAATTATTAAGCCAAGACAACCTTGTTTAACATGTTTTTCTCTCCCAGGGCTGTTGTGGTGGAAGACAGATTTCATGGAAGTTCAAAGTGATTATGATATCTTAAAAAACAAGTCTGAAGGATTAGAAACAGAGGGGTGCCTTAATGTACTGTGCTAAGATGGACTGACGAGCACTGGTTTACGGCTAATCTGGCTCATCTTCTTGGGACAGGGGCAGATGGTTTGCGGTTGATTAAATCACCCACTGAATTCCTCCCCATTGACCAGCCATCCAAGTGACAGAGAAATAAAGGCGAGGATAAGGAAACACAGTGACCATTGCTCTTGTATTCCATTAGGTAATTAGCCTCAGAGTGGTGTGTTCATTTATCACACTACCTGCCTTGGTGACTACTGGGTTTTGTTACGGTCACCATAATCACAGCCTGAAAATCTTCTTTGAATTTTAAATCCATTTTGTGCTTACTTTACAGCTAACACTTTACAAGTACTATATGTAGTACTTACTGCTTGGAAAACAAAGCAATTTCTAAGAAGTAGATTCTTCCTTTGTAATTTACACTCTTGCTATTACAAGCTTTACTATGAAATCTAGAAGCTTGAAAAGTCTTGGTTGTTATTAGAAAAAAAGCAATGTTTATTTTGGGGACAATCTAGGGGACAAAAATTCCCCCTTGAAAATCTTAGCTAGGCTATGGTCACAGATGGTCTCTGTTTATCTTTGTAAGGTAAATATGCAAAGCACATAGGGCTACATGATTCTGGATTGTGACCATAAACTATTCAGATTCAGAGACCAAATAAAACACCCACAAAGAGAAAATAAAAATGAATGAAAAAGCGAGAGCGAGAGAAATGCTATACCAAGTAATATTTTCCTATTTCATGGAAAACACTATTCATATGGCAAAAGGATAGGAGAGGGCAAACAAAAGACTTTTCCCTTCCTTTTTAAGACACTAATAGGTATGCCGGGAATGCTAAGGGCCAATGGTTGTCACTGCTTTGTTCTGCACGTGAACAGCTTTAACGAATGCTGGCATCAGCTGAGTTTAGATCAGCTTTCCACATTAACTTTTTCCCTTTATATGTAGACCTTACAGTTCCATAACAATAAATAAAATTTGTAGTTACAATGCATTTGTCAATTCAGTTTAGGCACAAGGCAACTTCCACGATGAGTGGAGAGATCGAGACAGTCTCTGATTGTGCAGAAGCGACACACTGCTTGCAACAAAGTGATATGTTGCAAACATTTCATGGGCTGACGTTCTATCTGATGAGCTTCCTATCTTCACTTCTGATGGAAGTGTTGACCAGTTGCTTTGATCGTAGGATTACATTTGAGTTTCTTGCTTCAAGTGTTTTGTTTTTTCTTCTCCCTCCTAATAGGTTTGTGTCTTCAGATAATCTGAGTTGTCCAAGTCCTTATGAGGAGAGGTCACCTTCTATCTAGCCTACTGATAACTCTGGAACTGTGGCAGGGAAAGCCAAGGGAAAGAACAGAACCAGTTAGGACATCATCATTAAAAATAAATACTGCCCCAGAAAAAAACAAATTGATTCTGACAATCCTCATTTAAACCCAGGTTTATACTAAATTAGCAGTCTGCTAAGTGACTTATATAAGAGCTTCAGAATTTCTTTTAAGGTGTAACTGAAATGGTATGGTAAGATTTTTAAAGGAGATAATGTGATTACAGAAATCACAAGATATAGGATTATACGACAGCTGGGGCAATTTTGCAAACTTCTATTTTGGCAACATTCAAGTTGCCAATACCTGAGCTCTGAGGTTCCACTCATCTGTTTTTCAGTGGAGAGACAATGGTAAAGCATACACTTACTGATAATACATCTAGACTACCATATTGTCTTGATAGTTAAGTCTTCTTTAAACTGAAAGTTTCTGAAGGCCGGACCATTGGTATTTGTTTTCACAATGGTCCCTGCTCCTGGTCTACAGAAGGTCTTCAATAAATGTTTGTTCAATGAATGAATGAATGATTAAACTTTACTGGTATTAGTACAAATCTTATACACTTGCAGTCTCAATATACATAGTAGTAAACACTGTAATATTCCATTTTAGCCACTTCTGATTAATTTTACAAAGAATCATACCTCTCACTTCTTTATTAAACTATAACCACAGTATTATTTTATAATAGAGTTATGCTCTTAGAAATGGATAACTGAGATAGTCAAAGCTACCTGGCCTTGTATCATGTGGTGGCAAATTCTGTACTTTTATAGTCAGTCATTCTGTGGTCATTTATCAGCCATTTTGGTTCTAGCAGTCATTTTTCTGCTGCCCAGTCTTTTGCTGGTTTTTAATCTGTTATTCGGTTCTATAAAGAACTGAAGATTATAAGGTGAAACCAGACAACCACTTTTACAAAATTAGCAACCGTTAAAACATATGTTAATAAACATAAACCTATAAAATTTTATGGAACCAAGTAAATTTGCTGCATTTTTTATAACCCTGAAACTTTTTTTTTTTCTTAAAGGAATCTTCATCTCTTTTTGACCTGCTCCGTTTCCGACCTGGGCCGGTTCACCCCTCCTTAGGCAACCTGGTGGTCCCCCGCTCCCGGGAGGTCACCATATTGATGCCAAACTTAGTGCGGACACCCGATCGGCATAGCGCACTACAGCCCAGAACTCCTGGGCTCAAGCGATCCTCCTGCCTCAGCCTCCCGAGTAGCTGGGACTACAGGCGCGCAGCACTGCGCCCGGCTCTTCATCTCTTTTTGATAGGTGAGAATGCCCAGGTTTAATTTTAACTTAAGTGGGGGAATTTCCTCATTCTCAAGATAAGGGTAGAGA
The DNA here is from genome assembly GCA_002007465.1 of Ailurus styani. Taxonomy (NCBI): domain Eukaryota; kingdom Metazoa; phylum Chordata; class Mammalia; order Carnivora; family Ailuridae; genus Ailurus; species Ailurus styani. Next base: position 1,857,826 of record LNAC01000307.1, on the reverse strand, counting down.
CATGAAAGCAGTACTAGATATAGAGGCAGTAAAAGAACAGGAAGTAAACAGGGGAAGGAGAGAGATGTGAGATAGGGAGAGAGACCAGGAAGAGAGTAAGAGGAAATAGGTACAACTAGAGAGAAACACAGTCTCTGGGATAAATGTGACAACTCAACATCAAGTGCTCTTCATAGCCTGGTGGCTACCTGGGACCTGAGCATAACAAGCTACCTCTCACCGCTCTTCTTTAAAATGAGTTGCCAATTTAGAAACATTGAAAAATAATGGCATGTTTTTATTTTAAAATGTTAAAGTCTATTTTTGAACAAAAATATCTGTCTTTTCATGACATCCTATATTTTCCACAAAATATGAAACAATGTCTTGAGTTTTAAAGGATCTGTAGGGGCATCTCTTTGGCTCAGGTCATCCCAGGGTCCTGGGATCAAGCCCCATGTCGGGCTCCCTGCTCAGCAGGCAGCCTGCTTCTCCCTCTCCCACTCCCCCTGTTTGTGTTCCCTCTCTCTTGCTGCATCTGTCAAATAAATAAATTTAAAAAATAATAATAAAGGATCTGTAAGTTAACTAGCTCTTGCCTGGTCTCTTTGACATGCATAATCTTTTAGGTTGCTGGGTTCTGTTTTGTGAGGGAGGTGGAAGTGGGTTAGTTTTCTCCAGTGTGCTAATGTTACAAGTATAACTGACACTTAAATAATCACATTAACTCTTCTTCCTTTTGTCCCAAATTAACTCTTCAGTTTTGGTGTAGTTTGATCTTAGGAAGGATATATACAGAGGTGGTAGGAACCAAATTCTTCAGGAAAAGGTGAGTTAAGTTTGTGGTTTACAAAACATTCTATCAAATTTCAGACTTTCAGCTGAGAATGAGATAGCTACAAAGCCGAATAAATGAAATTACCGAAATAAATGATTTTTTTGTGCTCCACACCTCCCATCCATTCACCTTTATTTACCACTTTTAATGTGCTAATGAAATTAGGAAAAGAACTATACACTGCTGCAGGCAGATTATAAAAATGAAGTTCCCAGATGTATTCCTAATCCATGCTGCTAGTTAAAATACTTAATTATATTTTATATTAACTTCTGCCACCTAAATAATAACTACAACTTAGGTTGTTACAGATCATGTAAATGTATATATTTAAGAAAAAGGATGATTCACATTACTTGGGCAGCAACTTCATATTACTGTTGTCACATTGTTAAAAACAAAAAATCATAAGGAACTGAATTGTGTTTAATCCATGAAGGGAGAGAGAAAAAAGAACAGTTTTTCAATACGTAAAACTCCAGAGAGAAGGACACTGAGGTTCTATCAGATATGATACCTTTACATTCATTAGCAGATTCCAGAAGGTATAACTGATATGCTTACGAAAGAAGATATATATTACAAACTTGAACTGTTGATCCAAATGGAAGCAAGCAGTAACTCTGTGTATAAAGATTTCATGACAAGACGAGGTAGATGCTTAAGAGAAAACTGGTTGATGATACAGATGAATATTTCTGAGTAGAGGAATGAGGACTATGAATGGTAGCAAAACTTATTTGACAGATTAGTCATTGCACTATTTTCTTCTTGGATCAGAGTAGTAGTCATGTGAGAGCATATATATGATGATCCAGAGCAGGAGAACCAAAAATTCTTTGTAAATCACAGAATACTATCATACTCTGAATAGTAATTTGATATTAAAGGACAGTGGTTCTTTAAGTATGGTTATACAACAGAAAGGTAAACTGTTGGGATTTCAAATTACATGTGACTTTTAGCATGACCACTGCGACCAGAGAATTCTGTTCAAAGGTTCTAACTTAGTTTAAGATGAATCGGGTAATTTCCTTGCACTTCCTTTTCATACCCAGACTTACCTGGCTGATGTTTACATATGACCCATAGGGTTGGTAGTTTCACTAAGCCCAGGATGGGTTCCTGGCAGTGTGGTTGGCGGCTCTGCCGATACGGCAGAAACTTTTTCTTCTTCCCTTCTCTTAAGGCAGGCTGCTTTGGGGTTAAGGTTCCTCTCTGAAACAGAAAAATAATTTTTATCGTTACAGTCGTTAAGTTATGAATTAGGGACTCTTAGTTCTTAAATTGAACTTATGTTTTCTTTCTAAGGCGATTACCACTCTCTGCAATTTCATTCTGACACTGAATAACATCACACAGAGGCTACAATGATGTGCTCACATAAACCCTCAGATTAAATAAGCCTCTAGAGGCTTATATTTTTTAGTGAGTATTTGGTGTCTTCCGCTTATTCTACTTCTGATTTAGTCTTCTGGGTTTGGTTTGATCTACATCAACATCTAAAGGTAAAGGCAGTTCTTTTACTGCTTTACTCAAACATTCTGGCAAGTGCAGGTGTTAGTCTACCAAATCTCCTCAGTGTTCTGCTAAGATATGGTACATGGATTGATATGAATGCTGACATTCTCTTATGTGTACCTGGAGAGAGACATCTGTGCTTTATCTAGAATTTTATCAGCTTAGAAAGTGATAAAATAGATACCTTCAGCCATTCCTCTATAAAAAATGTGCCAATTCCTCAAGGGAGAGAGGTAGCTGGCACATTATCTTGCTTTTCTACATTTATATGTAGAACACGATGACTGAATGCATCTTTCTACTGCTAGAGGTGTAATTAAAAGGGTGATAAAAACTTTCTCTACTGCTTTGTATATAAGATAGCAGAGGCAACTCGATGGGATTTTTGAAGTGGGCATTTTCAAGAGTAGGGGGTCTTACTATGTGAAATAAAGGGAAAGAAAATCCACTGGATTGGAGACCCACTGGATCAAAATCTACTTGGGAATTATTTTTCATGATCTCTTTTCCTTAAATGAGTATTTATTTTTAAAGATTTCATTTATTCATCTGAGACAGAAAGATACATACAGCATGAGCAGGGGGAGAGGCAGAGGCAGAGGGAGAAAAAGACTCCCCGCTGAGCTGGGAGCCTGATGCAGGGCTCCATCCGAAAACCTGGAGAGCATGACCTGAGCTGAAGGCAGACACCCAACCATCTGAGCCACCCAGGTGCCCCCTTAAATGAGTTTTAAGCACAAGATATCCAACCCATGACAGCTTCTAGTTAAGTTTTTTGTTTCTGATAATATCATAAGGTATAAGTGAAAATGTTATATATATTTTTATGAACTGATTAAAAATGTCCTAATGAATGTAATAAAAAAAAAGGATCACTTAAAATTAGTCTGTAATGAAGGGGTGCCTGGGTGGCTCAGTCAGTGGAGCATGGGACTCTTGATCTCAGGATTGTGGGTTCGAGCCACACACTGGGTGTGGAGATTACTTAAAAATACAATCTTGGGGAACCTGGATGGTTCAGGTGGTGGAGCACAGGACTCTTGATCTTGCTGTCATAAGTTCAAGCCCCATGCTGGGTGTGGAGACTACTTAAAAATAAAATCTTTAAAGAAAAAATCTGAAAAGTTAGTCTATAATGAAAACCATATTTTGTAGAAGATGTGAATTTTGTTAGATTTTCTTGAAATGGTAGCTGAATGTAACATAGTAGGACTCTTCTTTCTTAATGTATTTTCCATAAGCCAAGTAAAATGTATTTGAACATGCACTTACAATACATATTTATAGTCATTTCTGAGTTTAAGAAAAGTAGATAAAAGACTTTATTATGGTAAACTCAGCTGATTCTATTGACTATTACTCATGGAAAATGATAAAATTTCATTTTAGAGTTCTTATTTTCTCAGCCCCTCCATTTGGGAAAAGATATAAAGCCTCTTCAACTATGAGGAAGATCAATGAAGAAAGAAAGGTACACACTTATTTATTAGGATAAGTAGTAAGATAAAAAGGCGTGTTTATCATTATGCAAAAATATCAGGAATTGGTTTCTTAACAAGTAAATGTGTACCTCTAACTAACAACTAGAGTTCTTTTATTAGGTGTCATGTCCCTTTGCTGTGCAGGGAGCAGTCTCCTATAATGACTCGAAAGACTGAAAAGAGGGCATAAATTAACAAGTTAAATCCAAAGAGGAGAAAGTTTTCCAGCTGAAACAGGTTCACATTTATCTCAAAAAAACAAAAAAACACTGCTCTTAGCTAACTATGACCCCATGTCACACAAGGATGATCAGAATAGCTAGAAAGGACCAGAACCAAAAACTCAAGTTAGGCAACATCTTACAAGATTTCTACGGTCAATCACAAAAAGAATACTCAGGGCTATAAGAACCAAGAGAGTAAGTGCTAGAAAATGTGAAGTGAGCTTTGATCCAAAAAAGACAAATGCTAGTGTTGTCTTTTAATACCTTCTGGTGTGTGCGAGCAGCCCATGGCAAATGTATTAAGTACCCAGAAGGCCTGATGTACAGGTGAGAAGACATTACCTGCAGGGCACGAGAAGTGATTGTTTTTCCCACATTTCAATTACAGTAATTCTATTAATTGACTTTCGGTATATAATTGAGGACTTGGCTCTCTTAAAATACCATCTTCTCAATGTATCTAAAGCTCAAATTTTGTCTAACTGCATAGTCACTTCTTATATTATTATGACCAGATAAATATTTGTTATAATAACTATGTGGACATACTTGCAAGTCAAGAATTTTATATTGTTTCCTTCCTCATATGACTGTTTTTCCTGTAGTTAACAGTTGTTTTGCTTTTCATTTGCTAGTAATGCTAATTTTGTTCCCCTGATCCATGCTCCAAGAGTTCTAACAAATGTCTGTCAACATTTTCCCCCCTAAAATCGCAAATATAACCATCATTTCATCTATTAATTCCATTTTCTTATCCTGAAAAGAAAATTGGGAAAAATCCCTTTCTTTCTTCTTGCAGCTAACCAACTATTTTTTTTTTTTAAGGTCTTATTTATTTGAGAGAGAGACAGAGCGAGCACAAGCAGGGGGAAGGGCAGAGGGAGAAGCAGACTCCCCACTCAGCGGGGAGCTTGATGTGTGGCTTGATCCCAGGATACTGAGATCACAACCTGAGCTGAAGTCATATACTTAAGCAACGGAGCCACCCAGGTGCCCCACGATCTTCTATTTTCAATGTGTAGGCACACTGATTTTCTAGGCCTACTAGATCTTGTCATGAGATTTCCTTTTGATGCTCTCTTTTGTTAGATTCTTTGTTTCTCAGATCACATGCCTTTATCTTTATGCCTTATTTATATCTTTATTGATTATGTCCTTATTTGGCTAAAGCATATATTCCAGAAGCTTTCTGAGAACATGTACACAGGAGGTAAAATTTTAAAGTCTTTGCACTTCCAAAATATATTTATTTTATCTCCACCCTTTGATTAATGGTTTGGGGAGATATAGAATTCTAGGTTAAAAATGATTTTTTCCTCAGAATTTTGAAGGCACTGCCCTACTATCTCTCCTGGAATCCAGCATAACTGGTCTAGAATTGTGATATTTTGACTCTGAGGGATCCACCTTTTTCATAGCAGACAGATCTTTGCTTAATCTTCCTGTTTTCAGGTAATGCCTTCTCCAGTATTAGCACCTCCAAAGAATGGGGCCTTTCAGGGGCTAGGAGTTTTGTGGGACAAAATGACCTGCTTCTTGTTGGCATTCCTCCTGCTTCACTTAATTTCTTCTGTCTAAATAAGTCAATTACCACTACTATGTCTACTTTCCATCTTACATACATATTTTGCTGATTTGGATGCTATAATCTTTTTCCAATTGTCCTTGTAGATTAATACTATTTTTATTCATTTCAGTGAAGATTTAGTAAGGAGTATTAACAATGAGTATGCTAAGACTACCATGTATTACCATATCACTGCAACTAAATTAAAATCTCCTGAGGGTAGCAGGGTCTGGAAATTTGGGAAAAGGAAAAGCCTCAGGTGATTCTGGGACCAGCCAGATTTGGGAACCATTGTCTTAGCTCATTCATCTTCAAACTTACTAAGAGACCAGGAAACTAAAATCCTAGTAGTTCTACTTACTGTCCCTAAATTATTACTGGAAGGGAAGTAAGCTGATTGAGAGGACCTAGGAAAGTTTGAGGAGGCAATGTCTGACTGCTAACCTTTACCTTAGTAAAGGTGAGAGTAGAAAGGTGAAAGTAATATGTAAAATCTATTGAAGATTAGTAAAATTGTAATGTTGATATTACAGTTGTCATAATGGAAAGGCTTAAACTGGCAATGGCAGGGATCAAGTAGAATTTGGTATGTGAAGCACAAGGCACAGAAAGTGCTCTGGCAAAACCTGAGGCTCAGAAGAGAGGCCACTCCTCCTGCTCTTCTCCAGAATACATTGCTGGTTGTTCTCCTGATATAGCCACTTGTCCAGGGATAACAGGTTGTGGACAGCCAGATACAGTCCTGAAGTACTATCCCAAACCAGATGAGGAAAAAGAGTGCAGAGAATGCCCAAAGTAGTCATGTAACAAAAATGTACCTCTTTACAGAAACTGCTGGGCCCAGGGACTGCTAGGTAGAACAGTGGTAGGGATGAGGAAGCTCTCAGAAGTAAATAGGTTACTCAAATAACTCAAAACTGCTGGAGACAATGCCCAGAGAAGACACTGGCCATGCTAAACTCTAAAGGTGCTGCCACAGCAAGGCAGAGGTATGTGGCTGCATGAAGGGTTCTAAATTCACTTTGACAGCCATCAGAGTGCCTTTCAAGAAGGATCTTGAATGAATTCCAAGGCTTTTACATTAAAGACATAAAATAAAAGCTCTGGGCTTTGAAACCCAGAGTCTGAGGATGGGAGGATGGTAGGCTTTTATGAATACAAAAGCAGCTCCTAATTGAAGTTACAGTCAGTGTATTTTAAATTCTGTTCAAACTCTAATCAATGGCTCCTTATATAGAGCTTTCCAGAACTGCACAAAAAAGTCAGTACCCATTAACGGTTATCAGAAAGTTATCCGGCAAGTTGGATGAGCTTAACTGTTACCTCTTCTCTCAGACTCAGCTTTTCTGTCCTAGCTACCTGCATGGAACCACTACAAAGTCAAATCTTACAAGTGAATGAATAAGATCCACCCACGCATGGTGGAATTTACAACTTTTTTCAAACACAGAGGTATTTCTCATTTTGATGACTTATAATCTGAGAGTCAGTACCTCTGATCTTAAACGAGATGTTTTTAAAAATAAATGATTCTGTATTCTTGCTCTAATAAACAATGGGAAGGAAAGCTATACAGGAATAAGTTCTGGCACCATTGCTGTCCAAATAGTCCAGGTGGTGACAAGAGTCTTGACAATAAATGGCTAAGTAGAGTCAGGTAGAAAATATCTTGGGTCTGCACAGCAGAAGGATGAATGTACTGGGACCACTAAACACAGGTGCCTCACTGCCTTCAGAGTGAGAAAAAAAGTGTCAGACACAATGAAAAAAAAGAAAAACTGATAAAGTGAGAGCAAATATTGAAGGCTCAAGGAATCACTGATCCTACAACAGATGAATGGGCAACAATCAGACTGTCTTTATGAGCATCTCAAGGGAGTCTCTATATGCTTGAAAATCAGGTTTCATTAATATTTATCCTTTACAGATATTCCAAGGAGCAAGTATCTGGGTTTAATGGTATACTGGTTATGCATGAAATAATCTATTCATCATTTTTATTAAATATATTGGAGGGAAGTGGATGGATCAATTAATCACTATGGTGAAGTGTTTCTGCAAGTGTATTCAAGATCTCTAAACTCTGGTTTCCTTACAGTGTTCTTTCTGTGACCAATGCTGAGGGTCCATTGGTTATAGTTAAGTGTCTGCTCCACTCCACTCTATTCTTTTTTCTTTTCCAACTTTCTTTAAATAAAATCCCATATAATCATCCATTAAATAAGAAAGAGTTGTTCTTAATGAAGAGAAGCTAGAGGTAGGGTTTGGAACCCAAGGGCACATCTACAATTCTTTGCAAAAAGACTTATGATAAAACATTCATAACTTTGGATAAGAAGACAAAGAGGTATATGAAAAAAATAAAGCTCAATGGTAAAAACTTTCAAGGGCAGGAAGCTTGTATTAATTGGTAAGATAGGGTCTAGCACAGAGGTTGATTTAGACAGGGGTATGCAATAAACAGCTGTTCAGAAAATGAAGTTTCAAAGCTTCTTCAAGATTCCATCAAACTTCTCGAAAGATAAAACAATTGGGGCACTTATCTGAGTCACCAGTGGATAAGCTTGTAATAAACCACACTTTTGCCCACACACAAGCATGTCAGTGCATATTAGGCCAAGAAGTTCATAGCATTCCTGATCAGGGATCAACAAATAAGCCCTGAGACCATATTAACCTGGGTATAAAGAACAGCCATATGAAGTAAAGCCAGAAGGGGCTGTGATCAGGCATCCTATTAATCAGCAGGGCCATTTTAATAGATAGCCCAGGGTAAAGCAGGAGAGAAATTCAGTACAGAGAATGGGGAAGACAGGAAGGAGCAGGGAGGAAAACAGGCCTGGGCAGGTAAATTCAACAGTGTGGGAGACCAGACTTAACACGAACAAGAACAAAGGGGTATAAAGCACTAATGCTGAGCAGCAGGCAGAGGCTGGTTATCCTCTGCAACATTTCAAAGGACTGTGCTGGTTTGTGGGAAGCATCAGGCCTACAGATACTGACAAATACTATGAAACAGAGGTGAGAGAACTACATGATGCAGTGGCAGAAGTACTAGTTGAACTTAACAAACAACTTCCTAAGCAGAAGAGCAAGTGAAAAAAGAAATGTCCTAAGGCAGAACAGTTATTTATCTTTGCTGAACCTACTTACCTCTGACTTGCTGTTCTAGACTAAGGATGACTGCCACGGCCTGATGAAGAATAAGGAGTTTTGTTTGGGGTTTTTCACTCTTTAAATGGAGCTGACACATTCGACCAAGCTCTTTGAATGCCTCGTTAATATCCCGCACACGTAAACGTTCTCTGGCATTGTTAGCCATCCGCCTTTCTTTCTCCCTTTCTATCTTCTGTTCTGGGTTCAAATCCTCATCTTCATTAGTACTGCTAAAAAAACGAAGTAACAACAATGTCTATCAAATCCCTATAAGATATGCTCATTGTAGAACATTATAAAGATGGAAATGAAAATTACCTACAAATTTTACCAAACGGTAGAAATAGTTACACTTAACATGATTATATATCTTTCCAATCTTTCTTTAATGCACATATATATCTACTTGAAATTACATCACATACGTTTTCAAAAAATTTATTTATTTACTTAGTTACTTAGAGTGAACACATGTGTAAGTGGGGAAAGGGGCAGAGAGAAGGAGAGAGAGAATCCCAAGCAGAATCCATGCTGAACATGGAGCCTGATGCAGGGCTTGATCTCATAACCTTGAGATCACCACCTGAGCTGAAATTAAAATTCAGACATTCAACCAACTGAGCCACCCAGGCACCCCACCACATACATTTTTAAATGCATTCTCCATTGCATGTTCAGCATAAACACTTCTCCATACTACAGCAACTCTTTATAAACATAATTTGAATGACTACATAATATTCTAGGGCTTTGGTACTCAGAATGTGATCAGCAGCATCAGCATTACTGGGAGCTTGTTAAAAACACAGACTCAAGTTCTACTACAAGCCCACTGAATTGAAAGCTACATTTTTTTTTTAATTAAATTTTTTTTTTTTTTTTTTATTCATTTGACACAGAGAGAGAGATCACAAGTAGGCAGAGAGGCAGGCAGAGAGAGAGGAGAGAGGAGGAAGCAGGCTCTCTGCCGAGCAGAGAGCCTGATGTGGGCCTCTATCCCAGGACCCTGGGATCATGACCTGAGCCGAAGGCAGCGGCTTTAACCCACTGAGCCACCCAGGCGCCCTGAAAGCTACATTTTAACAAGATTCCTGGCTGGTTCATATGTACATTAAGGTTTGAGAAGCACTGTCCTAATACACTAATGTACTATAATTTGCCTAACTGTGCTCCTAAATATATTCCAAATCATCTCTCTCAAATGCCTCCCTCCCCACCTGATGATGAGGAAGAAAAGCTTAAGACACAGAATGAGGAAGTATCTCAGGAAACAACTACATTTTGTTTCAGAGAGAAATATCATCAGTGGCGATGATTCTAAAACATGACTCACGGGATGCCTGGGTGGCTCAGTCTGTTGGGCATCTGCCCTTGGCTCAGTCATAGTCTTGGGGTACTGGGATCAAGCCCTGTGTCAGGCTCCCTGCTCAGCAGTGAGTGTGCTTCTCCCTCTCCCTCTTGTGCTCTCTCTTATGTATATACTTTGATTCTCTAAAAATTGATAAAATCTTAAAAAAAAAATGAATTAAATAGAACGATTTTTTTGAAGGACAAATTGGCAAAATGAACTCAAAAGCCTTAAATTGGAGCGCCTGGGTGGCTCAGTGGGTTAAAGCCGCTGCCTTCGGCTCAGGTCATGATCCCAGGGTCCTGGGATCGAGGCCCGCGTCGGGCTCTCTGCTCAGCGGGGAGCCTGCTTCCTCCTCTCTCCTCTCTCTCTGCCTGCCTCTATGCCTACTTGTAATCTCTCTGTGTCAAATTAATAAAAAAAAAAAAAAAATCTTAAAAAAAAAAAAAGCCTTAAATTGTTCTTTATATCTTGATCAGCAATTCTAAGGATGATTAGATGATTAGAAATCATCCTAAGGATATAATTAGAGATGTACATAGGAATGTATGTAAAAAAGTTGATCACAGAATTATTTACTTTAGCAACTAACTGGGAGTCCAATAATAGGACACAGGTTATAAATAAATCACAGTACACCCAGACAACTGTCTACTATGTAGTCTCTAAAAATCAGGCTGCAGATTGTGCTAATAAGTAAAAGATGCCAGACACAAGACTACATACTGTAAGATTTACATGAACCTCTAGAAAAGACAAAGCTCTAGTAATGGAAAGCAGATGAATGGCTGTCAGGGGATGGAAGAAGGGTACTGATTACCAAGGGGCATAAGGCAACTTTTTGGGGTGGTAGAAATATTCTGTATTATTAATGTTGTGGTGGTTATAAGGCCATATACATTTGTCAAAGGACAAAAACTGTACCCTTAAAATTGGTGTATTTTATTATATATATGTGAATTAAACCTTAATAAAGCTGGCTAAAAACAAAGGAAGAAACATTTGAGAAAACTCATGGACAGATGAAAATATTAAAAATACACTGTTATATGAAAAAGTTGATATTGTAAAACTTATATCCAGTTTAATTCCACTTTATATTTATGGGATATCTACTCCTTAAAGAGTAAATAGTAGTGTATCCTTGATATTTCAGTTTCTTGTGATTTTTGTGTTCTTTTCTGTATTTTCCAAATTTCTGTAATGAAAACAGATTAAGTAATCTGAAAAAAAAACCCCAAGCATTTGAGGGAGATGATTTGGAACAACTTTTAGAAAATTCTACTTATATTTCAGAAATAAATGACGGAGCAGTTTCTCAGAACCCCGAAATAATATCCGCAAAGAATAGACATTTTCTCTTCTCCAATAAACTTGAATACTATAATAAAGATTAAGTACACAAATTTTTTCTAGATAATTGTCAAGAATTACATAAAAAAATTCTTTTATAATAGAATCACTAGTTCTTTTACTTCAAAGGAAACTTACAGATCATCTAGCCCAAAGGGTTCCAAATGTGGTCACCCATCAGAATCTTCAGGAGTACTTGAAAAATACAGGCTTCAAGGGTCACACTACCAGAGATGCTGATTTACTGAGCTTGCGTTGGGGCCAAGATAACCTGTATTTCTAAAATATTTCAGGATTTGGTGCATTAGGGCTGAGAACTACTGCCGGATCCAGAGAGATCAGTGACTATCCTAGCATCACACAGCTAATTAGTGGCAGTGTAATGACAAGGACCCAGGTAAGTGTTCTATGGACAAGGCTATACCACATACCTAAAATCATCATCGTCATAATAGTAACTATAAGTACCTTACTACATGCAAAAAAGTGGCAAAGGACTTTATATGCATCATTTTCAGTTTATTTCCATAAGAACCCTATAATAGAAAGCTATAATAGAAAGTCTCTTTTTAGAGGAAAAAAAACTAAAGTTCAGAGAGTTTTAATAAATTGTCCAGGGTCACTTGTCAAGTATGTGATGGAGCCATAATTCAATCCCAGGTTAACTTTATTTATCTAGGATCATGTTATTAACCTATTAATTATCATTAATTACTAAGCATTGCTGTTATTAGTAAACTGTTATACCTCCTCAGTATCTGATGACCTATAACAGGGTTTAGTAAACTATGGCCCATGAGCTGGCTCCCTGTTTTCTTACATAAAATTTTATTCAAAGAACCATGCTCGGTTGTTTATGTATTGTCTTTGGCTGCTTTTATTATAATGTCAGAGTTGAGTACTTGTGACAGAGACCCAATGGCCCACGAAACCTAAAATAGCTACTGTCTATTCTTTACATGGAAAGTTTGCTGAACTCTGACCTTTAAGATGAAAAGATGAATAAGAAAAGAAAGATGAAAATTATTTCTCTTAAAATTCTATTTGAATAATAAAACTATTAAAGAATTAAAATGCTTCAAAGGAGTAGTCTCTGGATTCCCTGACCCAATTTTTACTTCTTCATGCTTCTGTACAAGTGAGTATAATGCATACTAAAATGACAATATTAAGGGACACCTGGGTGGCTCAGACAGTTAAGCATCCGCCTTCAGTTCAGGTCATGATCCCAGGGTCCTGGGCTCCCTGCTCAGCTGGAAGTCTGTTTCTCCCTCCCTATCTGCCCCCTCCCCCCAGATCGTGCTCTCTCTCGTTCTCTCTCAAATAAACAAAATCTTCAATTTAATTTTCAATTTAATTTTTGTTATATCTACCATACTCATCATGGTCTCATTTGCACCCTAATTTAATATGAAGAACAATGTTTTAAATATCTATATGTGATATATATACATTATTGATGCCAAAAAATAGGATATGCCAAAAATATACCAAACCATCTAAATTTAATGTAGAACTACAAGAAAGATCTGAGGGAAGAACCTGAACATCACTTGAAACTAATGTACTATGTATCAATATCCATAGTGAAAAGCAAGGTCAAGTCTGATTTCTAGAAAATCTTCCCCAACAACATCAGTCCCCCTGGAGTACTTCCTTTTCCATACTCTTCTCAAATTATTGTTTAAATCAGGAGTTGGCAAACTTCCTCTGTAAAGGGCCAGATAGTAAATATTTTCAGCTTTGTGGGCCATCTGGTCTGTGCTGTAACTACCCAAATCTGCCTCTGCATTGGGAAAGCAGCCATAGACCAAATGCAAATGAATGGGGTAGGGCAGTGTTCCAATAAAGCTTTATTTAGCCCATAGGCCATGGGCTAGATTTGGCCCATGGGCCATAGTTTGCTGACCCCTGGTTTAAATCATACAGTTTTACCATAAACATAGCGTTAAAATAATATATTCAAATATTTATTGGTGGAATGTATCTAAATGTCTCCAAATGTACAATTTAATTTGTTTTAATTATTTTGTGCTCTAACTGAAGGGAGAGATATAATTCTTTTTTATATGTAGCCCCTAAAATACTGTGGTATAATGGAATACATAATTTTGGAGTCAGCATCATATGCCTCCCCTTTTAGGGATGCTGTGAGCACTTGAGGTAATATGAGGCCTAACACAGTATCTAGAAGATAGCTGACACTTAATAAATGCATAATACCATTCAATTTTCCAAGTATTTTCACCCATGGCAACTGAGTGAAATGTAATACCTGGATGCTAACAAATACCTTGTTCTGCCTCTAGATGAAACCTTGATATCTTTTTGGGAGGATTCATCATCTGATTTCATGTCATCTGATGAAGGAGGTTCATGAAGGTTTTCATCTTTTTCTTTGTTTTCAGTCTTGATTTCTGCTGGAACAACAGTTCCAGACTGACTTTGCAAGCCACCTAACAAAGAGGCAAAGAAACATCAATGTCCAGAGTTAAAACTAAGACAGTAAAAAGTGTTCTAGATGGTGAATGCTTTTACTTGTTACAGGACTGTAATGGGAATCTGAAGATGTAGGATAATATACTATTTAGAGTTGGAAAGAACAGACCCACATACCTTAGAGAAAATTATTTTTAAAGCATCTGTATTTAAAAGAAGTAGTCTGGGGTGCCTGGGTGGCTCAGTGGGTTAAGCATCAGACTCCACGTTCAGCAGGGAGTCTGGTTGAGATTCTCTCTCTCCTCTCTCTCCCTTCCTTGCCCCCACTCCCAATAAATAAATAAATCCTAAAAAAAAAATAAAAGAAGTCTGAGCTTGATGGTCACCCTAATGCTTACTTTAAGGCACTATTTAACAACTGAACAAGTATGAGAAACTTTTTTTTTTAAAGATTTTATTTATTTATTTGACACAGAGAGAGATCACAAGTAGGCAGAGAGGCAGGCAGAGAGACAGGGAGAGGAGGAAGCAGGCTCCCTGCTGAGCAGAGACGCGGGCCTCGATCCCAGGACGCTGAGATCATGACCTGAGCCGAAAGCAGAGGCTTTAACCCACTGAGCCACTCAGGTGCCCAAGTATGAGAAACTTGATGCAGTTTAGAAACTGACTGCTAAGATGCTCCTAAGGTATAGGAAATAAGCTTTAACATTTTCCCAGATAAACACAATAAAATGGGTCACATGGTTAAAAATAACTGGGAAAACTTTACTTTGATGGTCTTAACATTAGTTATATATTTGTACTTATAAGCTCTATTATAACATTCATCAGTTGGTTTTTATCAGAATTGTCTCTCTCTTCAATTAAATTACAATCTTCTAATTTAAAGCTACCATAATTTGGAGCCCTCAACATACTCAGAAAAATTCCTTACTGCCTCTAGGGACTATAAGGGCTCAATCATGAGGGGAAGTGATTAGGAAAGAGACATGACAGAAGCAGGAGCAGGTAAGATGACCAGTAAATGCTGAACAGTTTGCATGTGGTTGTATCCATCAATAAGTATCTACAATTGGCTCAGCCAAATGGGAAAACTGGAAGTAAGCACCTACCCTCTATATTCACTAGTATTGCTATTTGGAATTGCCCCACCTAAGATGATTTTTATTTGTTTGTTTTTTTTTTTAAAGGTTTTATTTATTTATTTGACACAGAGAGACAGTGAGAGAGAGAGAACACAAGCAGGGGGAGTGGAAGAGGGAGAAGAAGGGTCCCCGCAGAGCAGGGAGCCTGATGTGGGGCTTGATCCCAGGACCCTGGGATCATGACCGGAGCCAAAGGCAGATGCTTAACGACTGAGCCACCCAGGTGCCCCCTAAGATGACTTTTGATTCACAGATGTCAACCTGCTTGTAAGAAAGATGACAGTGTTCCAAATGATATCTCTGTATGCATTATTGCTGAAACCAACAATATAGTTACCTCTATAATTTTCTTGAGTTTTATGGTTCAAGTCTGTGCTTGAAGCAGTGACTGTACTAGACAGGACTGAATGATTGCCATTGAGACTGACAGAGTCTTCTCGATGAGTTCCAACCTAAAGTTAAAAAAAAAAAAAAGTCAAGACAGTTTAGGCAATAATTGTTTAAACTCTTTTAATGAGTTTAATAGAGAAAATGAAATCTATCTGAATCTCATCTGAATTTAACAACTTTTTTGGGAGGTTACTCTTCTGATTTTTGGATTTCAAAAGACTTGATGGTACCATTGCTTCTGAATGAAAATAAAAAAATTCCAATTTTCAAATTTTATATTCCAGTGAAGGTTGCTGTTTGAAGTGAATGAGCTAACAGAGATAAAGCACTCTATAAGCCATAAAGCACTACACATTACAGCATCTATTAATAATCCTACATCAATCAATCTGAAAATATATTTCATATGCATATTCCATATGAATTTGCATTTAACAAAATATTGCTACACTCCAAATAATAATAGTATTTATCTTTACTTTGCTACATCCTTTCCTCACACACACATATAGAGCTTCTTTTTTCTTCTTCCTCTGCCTCCCTCAAAAATTTTAAAAGAGCAGCAAAAATAATGCAAAATGAAATTAACTTAAAAGTTCTGCATTGCCAGGCAACAAATGACATATATTTTTATTGTTTTAATCAAACTTACATAAATCAGAATCAACCTAAAATTAGAAGGTAAGGCATGTAAATACCGAGTATTTTAGCTATAGTAGTGTTTTTAGAAAAACTGGTTACAAATAAAGCTTTTCATTACAACAGTAGCACATGTGTCAACTACAAGATTAAGTCTTTACTTAAAGAGGTTTATTGCTTGGAGTTATATATAAGAATCATTGTTTTTCAACAAACTCTTCAATCCCAACAAACTCTTTTGGTTTGGATTCCTCTTGAGTAATTAATATAGCTTTTATCTTTCATGACTGTACGGATTTTACCCTAAGAGATATAAAAGCCCCTATGCAAGTTTATCCTGTGGTTTCCTGTGAAC
This sequence comes from Ailurus styani, assembly GCA_002007465.1. Taxonomy (NCBI): domain Eukaryota; kingdom Metazoa; phylum Chordata; class Mammalia; order Carnivora; family Ailuridae; genus Ailurus; species Ailurus styani. The sequence continues at coordinate 1,841,391 of LNAC01000307.1, read as the reverse complement.
CCAACAAAAGGCACCAAAGCAAAGTTTTAAGCAATAGGCCATTTGGTACTGGACTTGATGAGAACACATCAGGTTTTTCACCATACTTTCTTTTTTTTAAAGATTTTATTTATTTATTTGACAGAGAGATAGAGAGTGAGCACAAGTAGGTAGAGCGGCAGGCAGAGGGAGAAGAAGGCTCCCCGCTGAGCAGGGAGCCCAATGTGGGGCTTGATCCCAAGACCCTGGGATCATGACCTGAGCCAAAGGCAGCTGCTTAACTGACTGAGTCACCCAGGGGCCCCAAACAATTTTTAAGAAATGTCTGTTGTTCTCCGTCCTTATTCTTATCTTTTATGTAGTTTTCCTTTTTTAATTTTTCCAAGGGGGGAGGGTGGCACAGGAGAGGGGAGTAGAGGGAGGGTGGGAGAGAGAGAATCTCAAGGAGGCTCCACGCCCAGCATGGAGTCCGAGGTGGGGCTCTATCTCTCATGACCCTGAGATCATGACCTGAGCCAAAATCAAGAGTCACTTAACTGACTGATCCATCCAGGTGGCCCTTTAATGTAATTTTTAAAAACCCACTTAATGTATTCCCTATCTACTTCTGAATTTATTTGAGGATTAGTCATGGTGGAGGATTAGTTGCTTTCTTTGCTTGCTATGAACTACTTAATGATCTAAGGAGAAGGTCAGTTCAAAAATCCCATTTATAAAAATAAATATAGTATAAATACAATATATAGCTGCAAAATTTTGGGGACTTTAAGAGCCTAAGCCTATTCTAAAGATAAATACCACCACAATTTTGACTGGTTGAAGAAATCATTGCAGGACAAAATAAAAGAAGCTCTGTGTTTGTGTTTATAATGTGAACTTAAAACAAAACTTCCTGTGATCTTTGGTAATATGTGCTAAATTTTGTTCTTATCTACTATTCTGAGCTATCACACAAAGTAACTTAAAAGAAAATAGTCTTATAAAACTTAAACTTTTAAACATATGTATATTTACTCTATACTGTATCTGTACAACTCATTTTACAGCTCTGTAAGACAATACTATCCAACAGTCACAGACTGAATTTCCATCCAAGCAATAAGTGATGACACATCTTCTGGATTCTTCTTTTTATTTTATTAGTAAAAATAGTTCTTTGATTTCCTGAATCATTATCTAAGTAAATCTTAGGGATTTTGCCTTTATCTGAAGGAAAATCAGACGGTTGATCAATTTGTTTTGGGATATAAACACCAGCAAATATTTTCATCTCTGGAATACTACAAACTTAGTATTTTTTTGGCTTCCAAAAAGAAAAAAAAAAAAACCTTTAAAAAATGGCCTCAGACTAGCAAAAAGCTTGAAGTCTGGAGTTTTTCATGTTAATGAAGTTAGCAGGAACTTTTTTTTTTTTTTTTTTGATAACTTGATTCTCCTTGCAAATGGCCCTCATTTTATTTTCTGGAGAATTTGACTTTCACAGTTCTTAAAGTTCTATTTAACCCTTGCTCACACTGGCTCCCATGTCCTCCTTTTAATCTGCAGCTACCCATTCAAATGGCTCTGTCTACAGACACAACAGGTGTATAAACAGTTCTTTGTCTGAGCTCAGAGACTGGGCCAGCCAGATAGGACCCTATGTTTAATTGTTCCTCTCGTTAGCATACAGCTGACAGGCTGCTGCTACTGGGGGAGTAGCAGGGGAAGGCAAACCCCTAGGCCTGCTATGCTCTAAATTTCAATTATTATGAAGAGCTCTATTTCAGAATAAAAGGCCCATCTCATTAAATGACATCATCCTGCATTCTGAATCTTCACAATCTGTGTAAGGCCTTATTTTTGTGGAAGCACCCAACAAGGGACCTGTTTTCATTTAATTTGGCCAATAGCTTTAGCACCCACAATAGAAAAATGCTAAATCTAATTAGTTGATGAATAAGAAGTCTTGTGAATTAAGGAGCAGACTGAAAAGTACTGAGTATGAATTCCTCTCTGATTCTGAATTCTATTCTAATAATTTGTTCCATTTGTACTGTTCACTGAATACTAATGATTTAAATTAATCAGTATTAATCTACAGACTGATGAAAGGATCTTTATGTTCTGTATGTATTTTGTTTTACCTAAAGAGGGGTTTTAGGCTAGAAACTCGGTAGAATATGGTGCCTTTTTAATGATATTGCCATATAGATATAACCTATATGGTTTTTAAACTTAGAAAAATTTGGAACAATTCTGTTTAAAAAATTGTATCAAATCTCTTAAAAACCACCATAATGTAGTTTTAACAACAACAACAAAATTAAATTGCTCACTCAGGAAAAAATTGGTTAGAAAAAGTAAAATAGAGTTAAAATAAACTCCTTCAATTCATGTGAAACCTAGACATACAATTTCTATAGCACACAAACCTATACTAAAAGTTTAACTGCTGTCTAAATGTAAGGTTAAAAGAATTCCAAATTTGCTCTGTGACAAAAGTGCTAACTTTGAATAAATATTACTTTATTTGCCTGTTAGTCTTTAATAACTTCTCTTATGTCTCTTAGAACTATTCTCTATTCTCTAACTGCTTTAGGATTTAGAAAACAGATATAACTTATATTTTTAAATCCTTATATAAGAAACTTTAAATCCTACAACTTAACATTATTTATTCTGCTGTCACACAAGAACACCAGACATCTCCAACCACGGCTTAAACAACAAAAACCCAAACAATTAAAAAAAAAAATTAAAAGAAATGGTTCGATTAAATTTCATTAGTAGGGCGCCTGAGTGGCTCAGTGGGTTAAAGCCTCTGCTTTCGGCTCAGGTCATGATCTCAGGGTCCTGGGATGGAGGCCCACATCGGGCTCTCTGCTCAGCAGGGAGCCCGCTTCCTCCTCTCCCTGTCTCTCTGCCTGCCTCTCTGCCTACTTGTAATCTCTCTCTCTGTGTCAAATAAATAAATAAAAATCTTTAAAAAAAAAAATAAATAAATAAATAAATAAATAAATTTCATTAGTATTTATAACAAAGAAATCAAAAGACCTCATGGATAAAATTCTATATCATAAATAAGGAACTTTTTAAGATTTGCATCAAACTTCCATTAATACAAAAAGCTTCTCCTATAACTTAGTATGATGTTGAAATCACTGTTAGAGGAATGAGTACTTTCCATTAAAGATAAAAGTGATGTCATGAGACATCTCACTAGGCCTCAGTATTCTAAATGTTACACAGCCATAAACAGATATACAATAATTTTTACACTGTCGAGACCTCTTCACAATGCCCAAATAAAATTAACAATTCTAGTCCTTTTGGTATTTTTTCCTGTCAGCAGTTTATTCCAAGAGTTTATTCTTACACTAAATAAGTGGGAGCAAAACTGAAGTCTAATGCTGGCATATTAATAGTTCTAAAAACACTGATTTTAAAATTTAAACAGTATACCAATCATATCCTAGGAAAGAGTATCTGAAAAAAAAGTCTTAAGTTTTATATTTGCATTCAGCAAATATGGAGAAATCATCAAAAATACTGAAAGGGAATATGAAATTAAGTAAACGAAAATGTTAACCCCATTTAAAAATAAGAGCAAATATTAAAACTATGTCAGGCTGGCTATACCAATTATATTTCAAAAAGCAGGAATTATTCATTTCTTAGTTTCTTTTTCTGATATAGTAATCTCTAAAAATTTAATTTTTATGTGTATTAGATAGCTAAAATAATGTTAAAAGCTTTCTGTGGTTGAAACCTCATTTAATTCTAAACTTTGAGGCTGGTCACATTCAGTTAAAAGTAACAGTCAAAATTAAGTCTTTTGATTTTGGCTCCTATTAACATATGTTTCTCGCAGCTGGTAGTCTTATCTCTTTGGTGTGAAATATAAAAATCTTATTCTGGAATACCAATTATTTCATCTATAAGACAAGAAGATAGATCTCTCACAAATCAATCCTATCAGCTATGGATGACTGTTACTGATATAATCTTCTTACAACTGAAAACAATGTAAAGAAAGTTTATCAGCAACAAGTTATTTCCCTGACCAAGGGACACTATTTTGATTAAACCTGTCTACGTGGCCTTATATGACAAGTAATCTTAATAGCATTGCAAGCTGAGAGCTGGGCTGTCTGTACCACTTTCATCTTGACATCAACTCTTACTCTTCTACTCTAAGTGTATTCTGGCTTACCTCAAATATTCCAACTAGTTCAACAAAACTCCCAAACCGATTTCATTCAAAAAATAAGCAAACAGTTACAAGTCTCCAAGAAAAAGAAAAAAAACTTGCTAACCCTCATTACCTGCATTGGGAAGCTAATTTATGTTCTAATTCAAAAACTAGCAAGGTGTGAACTGTTGGTCAAATCTGGTCCTGTTTTTTTACAAATTAAGGAGCTCTTTCTTTGGTAAATGAAGTTTTAGTGGAACACAGCCACACCCATTTGATTTCATAATGTCTCTGGCTGCTTTCATGCTACAACATTAGAGTTAAGTAGTTGTGACACAGACCGTACAGCCTGCAGAGCTGAAAATATTTACTATCTGGCCTTTTACAGAAGTATGCTGATCCCTCTTCTAAATGCTAGGAGAGAAAGCAATATCATATTTAAAACCCGCAATTAGGATGGTGACCTACAGTAAAGGCCCATGAGGACAAAAATTTTATTTGAATGTCCTGTGGAATTCCTGAAATGGTATTTATTAGAATAGTTCTATTTTCTGCAGAAAATAAATGGAATGATGAAAATTACATACTTTAGAGAGAAGCTGACCTTACAAATTCTATATGGTGATACAGAACTGTTGATAAACTGGTATTTCTGTGGTTACTTCGTAATTTTGGCCACATAACCTCCATTTTTAGGAGCCTTTGAAACAAATACTAATTTATGTTAATGTAGAGGAAAAGTATAATAACTACCAGAAAGTCAAACAGGACCAAAAAGGAAAAGAGATTCTAGAATGTAAAATTGTATCATTTCTTAATCGTCATCAGAAAACAGAGGGGCAGGAGGGAATAATAAAAGCAGCAGATTAATTCTTGAAGATGGCTGGCAGTAGCTATAATAATATGTCCCCCCCAAATCACACACCTTCCAATAATATGAAAAGAGCTGATTTCATATAGGTGGGTACTGTGTGTTTAAGCAGGGGGCTCCTGCACTACTGATGTCCTCAGATATCTTAAGAGCCGCCAGGATATGAATATTCCTCAACAGGGTGCCTAAGACTTAGCTGGGAGAGCCCCTGGCTGACTGAGCTTCATTCATTCTAGCCTTGGATCTTTTTGCTGAAATTGAGAACTGAGGACTCAGAGCTAAACTGTTCATTTCAGAAGGATGGGAGATGGACAGTGAGTCACCTGACAGTCTCAGATTTTTTTTGTCGGTTAATAAGTTTTGTATTTGGAGGGTAAGTCAAGCAGAAACATGCATGGATCTACCTCCACTACTGACTGTCTGGATGGGGTGCATCGAGGAGATGATGTCTGGCAGATGTTCACCAGCTCCACGTCCTCAAAGATGACCAGAACTGGAGAGAGGACCTCGGTAGACACACGGAGCAACAGCATGAGCTTAGCTGCTCTAGCACTGCTGCCTCAGACCAAGCCAGATGCACTTCCCGGTGAGAAGACTTTTTTCTAGACTACTTTTTTTTTCCTTTTATTTTTTTATTTTATTTTATTTATTTATTTTTTAAAGATTTTATTTATTTGACACAGAGGTAGAGATCACAAGTAGGCAGAAAGGCAGGCTTTCCGCTGAGCAGAACGCCTGGTGTGGGCCTCAATCCCAGGACCCTGAGATCATGACCTGAGCCGAAGGCAGAGGCTTTAACCCTCTGAGCCACCCAGGTGCCCTTTTTTTTCCTTTTAAAAGAATAGTTCTGGCAGCCTTTCTGTTGATGCTCTGAAGCAGGCAGCATATTCCTAGAGGATATAACAGAAGCTAGTTTTTAAATTAAAAGCTTTAGGGTAATATCTAATGAAACAATTTTCCCTCCAAAAATCCTTCTAAAATGCACTAGATTTCTACATGGCTTTGTAGGGCTGGATTTTGAAAAGTCTCTTTCCAACTCATATCCAAAGTTCATAAAACAACCTCCCAAAGACAGAAGTTCCATTTTACATAAACTCAACATTTAATTGGGAGGAGCCAGAGATATATCAAATATTATAAAGGAGCAGTGAGCTATTAACAGGGAAGAATCAAAAGACAATTAAGAGGTGAAGGAGTAACTTCAAATGTTGCAGTTCAGACAAACTTGGGATTTAAATATATTGATTTTCAAGTCATTCTTCTAAAGAAGCATAAGCAGTTACTTCAACAAAACAATAATTATTTCACATTCTACATTTATATTTGCAACAAATGCTACCTTACTGTACTACTGATATTATTTTATTATTACTACTAACAGTGATAATACCCCTTATATTTCTATGACTTTCATAATTTTTAATGTTTTCACATTTAATTAGCTTATCGAATGCAACAAAAATTTAGAAGAAGCCTGAATTTCAAGATTTTCTGACACTGAAAAAAAAACCCCCAAACTTGTTGTTAAGATATGCAGGCATCTAATGTCACCTATGCTGCTGAAAACACTGTACTCAGGAAACTAGGCAGCCGTGTTTGATGTTTACTTCAGCTGCTCCAAAATGAATATAAATGGCTGTCTGACATGTGAATGTGAAAATCTGGAACCAATCTTATTTTATAGAACACAAGCCTTCAGCATTTGGGGTACCTAATTATTTCGATGATAGGTGAATTTTACCCTTGATCACATGCCTTACAGCTAGAAATCTGTTTCATAGGAGAATATTTCATAGCATGCAATAAATTCTAAAAACAATGCTATAAACATTCAAACACATGGCATCAGTTAAATTGCAGGTTCAAAAAGAGCTTCATTCCTTTAAAAGACAATCTGGATAAAAAATAACAGGACATACAAAAGAATTTTTGATTTGCTGAAGAATTTTACTTTTTTCTCTCTAAAGAATTATTATGTTTTTAAAAAGATGGATTGAATTGTCTTATTTTCAGAATTTAATTGAACATTGTTTTCCTTTCATTGTCGCTTAAATTACAGCTATTCTTAAAACTACTCCATATTTTCTTCATTTGGTAATAAAGCTTAAATTTGGACTGGTACAAATAATTTCACATTCCTTCTGCTTTTGAAGGCTGGTTCTGAATTATAACAAACAGCCAGACCCCTTAAAATTCTATCTCGCTTTACTGTTTTTTGGTCTTCAGACTTCCTATACACTATTTCAAGGCAAACTGTTCTGGCCATGTATCTGAAAAGAAAAAAATCTAAGTTTAAGCTAAAATGAACTTAGAGAAAATTTTAGCTCTTTGCACATGATTGCAGCAGGACTTTAAGGGCCAATGCTCAGCCAGTAACCCTGCCCAGTAAGTGTTTTTAAAAAAGAAGCACTCTCTCTAACAAAGATTTCATGAAAAACATTTAGGACTATAGGTTTTAGTGGTCATTACAAAAGAGATGAGCACTATTTTACCATTGAAGCAGATCGACTGCTTGTAACAAGGCTTGATCCACCGTAGTTTGAATTGAGGCTTCCAATTGGTGCATTATGGGATGGTCCCAATAAACTATGTATATCACTGTGACCAGCAGGCAAACTGGTAGACGGTCCCACAGCATGGTTCCGCAGCACATGGATGGCATCATCCAGTCTGTCTAAACGATCCTCCATTCGAGACTGCTGTAGGGATTGAAAAAAGACATGGAGGTTACTGCTGGTATCTGTTAAATCATTAAACTGCTATGCTTCCTACTTTGGGATATATGGAAGACAGTAAGTAAAATGTACTATCAGGTAGCTTCAAAAGCAACTACCTGTACTACAGTCAAGAATCAAAGAAAGGATATTTGTTGACTATGCAAAATTAATAATGTTTCAGAAACAAATCACTGCTTCATAAAAAATCTATTTACCAATCTACCATGAGGCTATTTCTTTTAGCTTCCTACAAAACATGGAGGCTATTCTGCTGTGTCTGATAATTACAGGTGATAAAAAAGATAATCTGGACTTTAATCTGATCTTTGAAATGTAGGCAATTTAGGGAAGTGTCCTCAAATTCATCAAGTTTAAGTTGTAATTTTGTTTTAAGTGAATAAAGCACACCTATCTGAAATGGTGAACACATCCAAATATGCTCTTTCACAAAACTGAGGAAATGATATTGTCTGTGGATACACACATGCCCCATATACAAACATATTAGAATTTTAAAAATCCAAAGCACATGCCAGTAGAGCTCTTTTAAAAGGAATCATTCTCAATAACATGAAAGAACAAAAGTCTATTCTTACATACTGTACAAAAACGAAAACGGTCAATGTTTGGTTTTAAAAGACTTTGGAGTCTGTACAGTCTTGAAGAGTTTAAATGGGTCATAGGAAGTATAATTAATTGAAACACAAAAAAGGCACCATCTAAAAGAAATAGTACCTCACAGACATCCTTTAAGAAGGACATTGCATCTTGCAAATGCTCGTGAAGTTGCTGCTCAACTCGATTTTTCTGGCAAAGTCAAGACAGAACAGGAGGCAAAGCACAGGTTAAGATTAACTCCAAAAGAGATGAGGAAATAGCTGATGTGCATGTCAGCATAACATGTTAGTAAAGTTAACGCGGAGACCTGCAAGATCTAATTGTATTAAGGTATGAGAAGGCTGGGATTTAACAGCGAAGTTACAAGGTTAGCATCTAAACAGCACACATTGCTTATATTTGCTTGCAAAATATGAGAGAAGAAGACTTTCCTTTCAATTGTTCTGTTAGTCACAGAAAAAGAACTTTTCTATTTGCAACCTGGCATTACTGAATGATAGCATGACTTAGCATTCCATCAAGTCATCCTTATTTTGTTTTTATAATACTTTGTAATTCTGTGGTAAGCATTGAAAAGCAACAGCAGTTAACATTCTACCACAAACTCTTCATGCTCAATACCTAGACAGGCTCTTTTATTCTACCGCTTTATTCATTTTGTTAAATAACATTTTTGCTTTTAAAATGAACACAATACATTTAAAAAAAAAAGAAAACATGGGAAATAACACTTTTCATGACAAACATAATTGATACTACATTTTAAACTTTTAATGGAATGTAATAAACCATATACAGAATAGTCACATGAGAAAGAATAAAATATACCGTTTTCCCCTGCTGGACTAATTTTCTTGCTTTTACCTGGTCTCTGTGCCTTTTGTTTGTTTGCTTCCTCTTACAGGTAAACATAAAAGTATAGAAGAATTGAACTCCAGATTTATCAAAGAAGCAAAAACCCTATAACTCTATTTTAACACCAGCTGTCCTGAGACCAGAAGCCTGAGGTCCTAAAGAACAGATGGCAAAAGGCACACCCAATGGGGCTTATATTGTTAAACTACATCAGGCCATTTGTTAGCAAAGAATTTATGTGTAATGCTATCCTACTGTTTTTTCACTGTTACTCAAGATTTACTGAAAAAATGCACCCACACTATCAGATATAAGTGACTCATATATTCCCCATATATTCCTAAGAGGTTCTTACCAGGGAGTGGAGTGAGTTTTCATAGCTTGGGGATGAAGGAGCCTGCCCTCCAGGTCTGGGCCACTGACTGGTACCTGTTAAAACAAAACACAAAAGCACACATACATACCTCAGTTAACTCAATGATCTTGATAATGTTCTGATAGAAATGGTAATGATGTTCTGTAGCTGTATATAAACTTATGTAAGCATTTTTGTTCAGTCTTCAGTGTAGTATTAGCTACTTATAAACCCAACACGTTAAAAAAAAAAAACCTTTTTCATTATTAATACAACAATGTAGGGAGTTGAAAAAAAAGAAAAACTATAAAGAATAACTACTTTTTATTAATTATTTATTTATTTTTAAAATTTATTTATTTGACAAAGAGAGAGAGATCACAAGTAGGCTGAGAGGCAGGCAGAGAGAGAGAAGGAAGCAGGCTCCCTGCAGAGCAGAGAGCCCAATGTGGGCCTTGATCCCAGGACCCTGAGATCATGACCTGAGCTGAAGGCAGAGGCTTTAACCCATTGAGCCACCCAGGCGCCCAAGAATAACTACTTTTTAAAAATTTGTATTAGTTATTATTAACTACTTCTGTTATTTTTTAACAAAAAAAAGCAGAAACAGACCCACGAATACAGAGAACTGAGGGTTGGCAGAGGGGAGGTGGGGGAAAGGAGAAAGTGGGTGAAGGAGCTGGAATTACAGGCTTCCACTTATGGAATGAGTCATGGGATGAAAGGTACAGCATAGAGAATCTAGTCAATGGTATTGTAATAGTGTTGCATGGTGACAAATGGTAGCTACACTTGCAGTGAGCATAGCATACTATATAGAATTGTTGAATCACTATGCTGTACACTTGAAATTAATGTAACATTGTGTGTCGACTATAGTTCAAAAAACAAAATCAAACCAAAAAAACCCAAAAACTATTATGTTTGCATAATCTTCAGACTTTGTCCATAAGCACACATTATCTTGAGAAAATGTACGTAAAATATACGAATTTTAAATTCTGTTCCTCCCCCATGGCTTTACACAGGCTTTATGATAAGTGTTACTAATGACTATGTTAATATTCAACTGATTTTCATCATAATTTCAGGGTAGAAAAAATAAAAAGAAAAAAACAATAAAAAAATGAAAGGGTTAAATTCATCCATGTGTTAGGAGAATGCAGTATTTAAACGGTCATGCCAAAATAGCTTTAAAAAAAAGACAACACAATTAATCAAAAATCCTATTTCATTACTGTGCATTTGGAAATAAATTATTTACAGAAAATAACAAAAATCATTTAATTAAATGCATATCATTGTTCTTAATAAAAGCTTCAATGACAATTGGAGTTATATTAGAAATCCGAAGCTGGAGAACTCAAAGGTTTACCTAATTTGTCTCATTTACTGCTAACTGAAGTTTTAACCTATGTTCCACCAAGCCTGTTGTTGCAGATTATTTGCTACATTTAGGGAACACTGAAAACTTATGGTACATTGTACTATTATAGTTCACTTTAGTTGAATAACCTAGTAATTGTATTCCTATCAATCATATATATTTTGCAAGTTGAAAAGTTGGATACATAGATTCTTAACCTGATTGTATTTCAGAATTATATGCATACTGTTGTGATTACATAGAAAAAATTTAGACATTAATATTTTAAGAAAAAACATGTTAATATACTTCATCAGCTAACAGGTTTTTTTATATCTAAGCAAATCACAATATTTTGAGGACCATTAAGGGTTTCCTGCTAGACATACAAAGGTAATCCTAATTCAACTACACAAATTATGCACGATCTAAAATTGTGCACTGAAACAGAAGCTTGTGAATTAATTTATATAACAAGTAGAATTCAGCAACCATTAATGTGTTCCAAGCACTGATGTAGAATTATGAATTTTATGTGACTAAGAGGTTAATTATAATCCATTTTGAAAAAGACCCCAAATTACTTTGAAAGTAGTTTCTTTTGATGTTTACAGTATTTTATTTTCAGACATTTGCTCCATATTTCCCATTTCACTTTGGATGACTGGCCTGTAACCAGACACTAATGATCAAATTATCTAATCTGTATGGGATATTAATACAAGTTTTATATTTAAACACCTTGGGATCATTAGCATGCATCTGCTTGGCAAAACAGGCAATTTTTGTGGTTCTTCAACCAGTTTAGTGTTGAGGAATGAGACGTGCAATAAGTTACTTAGGTAAGAAATCACCCACACTCATTACTTTTTGATAATGATATGAAGAAACCATGCTAAGGTCTATATCCAAAATGTATTTCATTAAACTGGAGAAATACACATATACTCAAACCTGTTTTGTTTTTATTATAGATTGGGCTGCCCCAGTGTGACACACTTGGTTAAAATAGAGTACTAACATGCTTAAATCACTGATACCTGTTTGAACATCATGGAAATGCCAAGTTATAGTTCATGGACGGAGCTCCTTCCATCCCAGTTAGTCCTTTCAAAAATTCATGCTATTAGTCCCAAAGGTGACAACTGGATAGAGTTAGTTCAGTAGAAGTCAGTCCTATAACAGATGTTGGCATCTCTCTCTCTAGCTTGTAATCATCAACTGTAGCATTATTACACACATATGGAAGAGAATAGGGTATTTCCTCCCTTCCTTCCCTGTCACCTGATATCTGGTGTAGAAATATGTACTGACTTGGGGCTTATCCTTTCTTTCTATTAGATAAGCACAAGCTTTCAACTGTTTTTGTAGTTAACAATTTCTATAATTACTTGGGCCTTTTAGGGATCACTCCCAAAGAGCTAGCTCTTATTCAAGAAGGATTGTAATAAATTTACCTGCTATTAAAATTTAGTGACCATTTCAAAAAAACAAGCTAGCTAGGTAATTAGAATAGGAGAACTGAATTATTTGGCTAGAAAATGTGGACAGGCTTTCTTTGATCACTAAATCCAAAATCCACCTAGTGCTTCTGATCTGCTCTCACTTTGAGTGGAACTTAGAGTTAACTGGTTAATAAATTTAGAGACTAGATACCAACATACTGAATGGCTGAAAGAAATTCTCAAGACCATTTATCACGCAGTTTCTTATTTTTTTAGTTGCTTCTCTTTTGTAATCTCACCTTAAATTCAAACTTTCATGAGAGCCCTCATACTTGGAACCAAGGCTGGATAATCCTTAATGTAGCACTGACTGTTTTGCTTTTCATAATCTGGCTCCAGCCAACCTTTCCATCTTAGTGCTTCACACTTCCATACGTGAAGAGTTCATAATCAGTCATGCTCGTGACTCTGAATGAAGAAGTAATGTGCTTTCTTGCATCTAGATCTTTGTTACACTCTTCCCTTTAGACCTAGACTCTTTCTCCTCTTTTTAAAGTCCTGCTCTCTTCATTAAGTTTATCCCAACCACTCTAGGTTAGAGTGAATTCTGACGGCTATATTTTTATGTGTTTATCTTTTATTTTTCTCAGCTAAACCGAAAACCTGATGACATCAGATAAATGCCCAACACCAGGCACACTGACAGATGATAAAAATAAATATCTCATTGACTAAACTAGCCCAAACTAAGGAATCCTTTCTTCCTTCTCTTTTCTCCCTCTTTTTTTCTATTGTAAATATTCTCAAGATTGCTACTGAGCGCTGCAATTATTAAGCATTTATTTATATTCCAGAAGGAGGTAAAGAAAGGCAAAACAAGGTTTTGCTTGTCTGCTTTTGAAGTTCCCTTAGTAAACACACCCTTTTTAAATACTTGTGTCCTTCCACAATTGGCGACTGTAGTAGACATAGTTGTCTCTTCTACCTTGCTGCCAGAGCCCTGATTTTGTTCAGAAAGCAGGTGGGGTATCTGTCCTTTCCTGGTGTGAACCAAAAAAGAGTAACTCTATCCTTAGCTTTTGGGGTAAATCCTAATGTCTAAGATAAACATTAGACATGAGGATTTGTGTAATGGGACCATTAGACCACCATTTCTGGTGGTCCCATTTCTGTTGTGAACAGGTGTGTTAGGGGCCCAGTGCTGGCCAAGACTCATGAGGACCAATCTGTTGAAGAAGATTCTGAAAAAGATTCTTATAATATAAGGAAAAGATGGTCCTTTTTTTTCTGTTGAACACTGTTTTGTCCACATATGGTACCTTGAACTGCTGAACTTGCTACCAGCCTGAGGAAGAAATGCAAAGCAATAGAGCAGGGGCTCTGACATACCACGGTCCAGGAACTTGCCCTGCTATGGGCTTCTCGTACAAGATAAGCAATCCCCTTATTATTTAATTAAAGCCAGTCAAGACAAGAGTTTCTCTTCCTTTCAGCCTAAAGCATTCCGACTGATGCAATATCACCATCTCAGAAGTTCCTCAAAAGCATGCTCCAGGCAGAAATACATATTCTTGGCCTGAAAAGTTCCTAAGGAAAATAAGTGGAATTTAAACAAGAATGATGGTTGCCTTAGAAGATGCCTATGTGGCTCTTCACCTGTGTATCTACCTCAAAGGCCTGGGCCAGACTAACTGATGCTCAGGCGTAGAGAATAGGACAAGCATAGAGAGCACACACTGGGGTAGAATTTTTTACTCTAGATAACAGGCCACTGCAATATAAGGTACCAAATAATTTCCACATATTATAACAGAAGCTCTGGTTTGCTCCATCTTATTCATTTTTCCTTCAGCTGTGAATAATTTATCATATTGTGCTTTCCTTTTTCCTTCTCCCTTTGTTTCTGCCAATTTTGGGTGTGTTTATTTGTATATGTGTGGTGACAGGATGGAAATACTAGGTACAGGAGATGGGAGAGATGCATTTGCATAAAATCAGCCTTTAATGTGCTGTTTCAGTAGGGATATATGAAAGAAAGAATTTTTCTTCAATTATGACTGAATTGAAAAAGAAGCCTATTAATACCTTCATTACACACTTCAACAGATCACAGATTTTTATTAATCAACTGAATTAAAGCGGGGGGAAGGATATCACCTATTAAACACCAAATAAAGATGGAGGAGGAAATGTGAGATTTTACTTTGGACCATGATTTTTTGAAAAATGTCTAAGTCTCTGGTTCTCCATTTTAGTGATGTCCTCTCATAAATGCTGAAATCTGCTGCCCGACTTCCCACCCAGTATTAATAGAAACCAAAGGACATTTTTACAGCTCACTGGGCAGAGAAGAGGAGGAGGTGGGAACACATAGTAAAGGACAGATATTCTCATCTCTGATGAGAAAGGGAAACAGGCTGCGGCAAAAGTGACACTGATAATTTCAGTAAAATTGTGCCAGCAGGGTGAGTAGGGTTAAAGTTACATCATTCTTCCTGTAATTTCAGCTCTCTGTTAAATAACAACTTTAAGTCAATGGGTCTTTCATAGTCCTGACTCTGTGGGGAACAGCTGTTCAACTTTTACTAGACAGCTGAAGCCATGGTGTCTGAGAAAGTGACAGAACCCACTAAGAGCTGAGAGCAGCTGCCAGCAGTTCATCATCTCCAC
This sequence comes from Ailurus styani, assembly GCA_002007465.1. Taxonomy (NCBI): domain Eukaryota; kingdom Metazoa; phylum Chordata; class Mammalia; order Carnivora; family Ailuridae; genus Ailurus; species Ailurus styani. Next base: position 1,826,344 of record LNAC01000307.1, on the reverse strand, counting down.
ACTGGAATGCTTCTCAGCAGAGTCACAAAGCTAATACACAAAGCACAGGTGATAGCCAGGGCCCTGATATACCAGAAACCTCAACAATGCAAAAAGGTTTAACCACAACAACAAAGCCACATGGACTTAATTAATGACTTGATCAGAAAAACAGAATCAATTCTGAGGTAAACTGCTGGAGGAATAAGGCAGTTTTTACCCAGTTGCCTAATGTCTTTTCCTCAGAACTCATCTATTTCTTCTTCAGCATGTTTTTTTTTCTCAAACACTGCTCAGAAAAATATACCTCAAGTTTTAAAACTATAGCTTAGTAAATATTAAACATTTTCTTATAATTTTATTTATTCCTCGTATCTAAAAATTCCTATTTACAATAGTAACAATTGTACCTTAACAAGTTTATACTGTAGGATAGTAACTGGAACTTGTTATAGCAAATGTGGAAAAAAACAGGAAAAACAAATCTGAACTGCTTATCTAACTCTACTAAATAATATTCATCTACATTTATAGACACTTCTTTTCCTAGCAAAAAGCTACATTATTATGAAGTAACAACTTAATGAATCTGAAAATAAAGACAAACTAGTAGAAAGTTATTCATTTCTGAGTCTTATACATGGTACATGGAAAAGGCAGAGAACAAGGAAGAAAGAAGTTACATGTACTTCTAAACAGGGTATTCTGTTTACCAAAAATTTTGATTTATCTCCTTCTCTATTTTGCTTTCATCCCAATTGTCTAGCCTTATTTTTATCCTGTTATAATAACTGTTCTTAGAAATTATACCAAATAATCAGAAAAGAATAATTCAAAACTAGCAAATATTTCAATATTCAAAATGAACAAGACTGTTTACATGTTTTCTCAATATTGATATTTTCATGAATTTTTACTAGATTTTATTGGAAAATAAACAAATTTCAAATATTTCAAAGCAGCCTCCTACACATTTTTAGGTCAGTAGTTAAAACAGAAGCCTACCTGTGAGTGGTGAAGGTGATCCAACTGGTGTTGATGGATTTGATGGAAAACTACTGCTGGTATGGTCAGGAGAATAAATCTAACCAGAAAACAAAATATACATGTATTAATATGTGACAACAACAAAAATGGAAATCCATTTGCATGGAGTTATTTTTCTAATCTAAGTTGCCACCCCTAAAACTCAGAGTGAAAAACTGGTTTCATTAATTTAGGACTATTCCATTACATGAAGGGAATATATAGTTTTAAAACCAGGATTAAAATGTATCTTAAATATTCTAGCGGCACCCAGCTGGCTCAATCAGTAGAGTGTGTGACTCTTATGAGTTTGAGCCCCACGATGGACACAGAGACTACTTAAAAACAACAGCAACAACAACAAAAACGTATCACATATAATAATGAAAGGAATAAAACAGATTATATCTATTTCTTCATTATCCCAATTGCAACTTATTTAGGTTTCTGTTAGAACAAAAAAGAGAAGTGACTGTAGAGTTAACACATCTAATAAACAATTTTTCTTGGGATGCCTGGGTGGCTCAGGTTAACAGATGCTTTAAGGTTAAGCATCTGCCTTCGGCTCAGGTCATGACCCCAGGGCCCTGGGATAGAGCTCGGCATCAGGCTCCCTGCTCAGTGGAGAGCCTGCTTCTCCCTCTCTGCTGCTCCCCCTGCTGAGTGCTCTCTGTGTCAAATAAATACATAAAATCTTAAAACAAAACAAAACAAAAACAATCTTTCTTAAATATATCATCCAAATAAGTGATATTCATTAAAAATAATTATCTCAGGAAACTATTATCTTTTGACAACAGTCTTTAAAAACAGTTTTAAAAGCCGAAGAAAGTAATTTTTTAGAATAGTTATTCTTTTTCTCATTTAAAAAGTTCTCAGCTTGGGCGCCTGGGTGGCTCAGTGGGTTGAGGCCTCTGCCTTCGGCTCAGGTCATGGTCTCGGGGTCCTGGGATCGAGCCCCACATCGGGCTCTCTGCTCAGCAGGGAGCGTGCTTCCTCCTCTCTCTCTGCCTGCCTCTCTGCCTACTTATGATCTCTGTCAAGTAAATAAAAAAAATCTTAAAAAAAAAATTCTCAGCTTGATCAACTACATTTTTGCCAAATTTAGCTTTAAATGGTGTATCATATAAAATTGAACTTGCTCCCAAAGGGTATTTTGTCACTCTTGAGGAATGTGAAAGAAACCCTGAAGTCCTTCAGAAAATGTTCCCAAAATGATTTGTGGATTTTACCTCCTAAGAGGTCCACTTCATTCATTCAATCATTGAGAGAAAGCATGGAGGCACAGGAATGGGGGGGCGGGGCAGAGGGAGAGAGAGAATTTTAAGCAGGCTCCATGGCCAGCACACAGCCCCATGTGGGATCGACATTGGCTTGATCTCACTACCCTGAAATCATGACCTGAACTGAAATCCAGAGTTGGATGCTTAACCCACTGAGCCATCCAGGCACCCCTAATGGGATCCACTTTAAAGAGTATAACATCTGGATACACAAATTTTGGTATTTTGGCTAAAAGTTTTGTTGCAATATTTTGTATTTACTTCATATTGCTAAAAAGAAGTGACAGAGAATAGTGACAAGTTTACCTAATTAACCATTAAGTATTTTAAAAGTCTCTTTAATCCAAGTACTAAGAGTCTCTAGGAAGTTTTTTCTAGGAAATTCTACTTCTATTCTATAACAAGCATAATAAACCATCTTCACATCTCAGCACTTAGGGTAGACAAATCAACTTATGTGGATGAACTGTGGTCAAACATTTTAAAAAGGAAAACTACTTGTGGGTGAAAGGAGTCATCCAATAGAAATACCCTTGTTCTGAATAAGCTTAGAGCTCTAATGAATTTAAAGAGGCCCAAATTATGGCAAACAAGGGGGTCTCAACATTGGTTTTAAAGACAGCATAATATGCTGAAAAGGCCAGATACTGGGACAGGCTCATGAAAAATAAAATTCCACAAGTCATAATCATTAAACACAACAGCTTTTATTTTTTAAAAAGAAGAAAGCACTAATTGAATTGCAAGCAGCCAGAAAGCTTATTTTCCTTTGACTACAAATGGATATACCTACCTCAAAGAAAATACACCAATTTGTAAAATGTTACCAAATTCTAACTGTAAATGTCTTTAATCACCAACTCTCTCCAAACTGCCAGATCTAGAAGTTGCATATTCAAGTTAAAAAGTGATTTTGGGAAAACAAAACTACCGAGACTTCAAAAGATGTTATGGAAGGACTTAGTAAGAGGGAGGGTAGTATGTTGTTGTATTAAGATCAATAATGTTGGTTTTTAAAGTTGTTACCTTGTAAAAAATTAGGATGCACGTGTGAAATTAGCTAAAGGTCACATTTTTAGGAATAACTGATGCTAACTTTTTTTTTTTTTTTAAGATTTTAGTTATTTATTTGACAGAGACACAGCGAGAGAGGGAACACAAGTGGGGGAAGTGGGAAAAGAAAAAGGAGGGTCCCACTGAGCAGGGAGCCTGATCCAAAGCTTGATTCCAGGACTGTGAGATCATGACCTGCGCTGAAGGCAGACACTTTAACCGACTGAGTCACCCAGGTGCCCCCTGATGCTAACTTTAATGAAATATGTCTTAACTATAATACTGGTAATGGAGGGAAGAGTTGGTAACATCGAGGTTGGCTGGATGAACAGTGAGAAAAGATACAGTTTCATGCAAAACTTTATCATCAAGTAGACCAACTCTCTGTAAAGATCAACAGCATGAAAGTACTGGAGAAACAGCACTGCCTCTCTGTCATACCCTCCTGGGTTTGTTGTGTTTCTTCATAGTGTTTACATTGATCCTTAACTGTTGAAACTTGTTTTCTTGTTTTATTATCTGTGTCTTACCTTTTCTCCCAATAAAATGTATGCTCCAGAAGAGCTAGGACTTTGTCTTATGCAGACAAAATCTGAATTATACAGGATTTGCAGTAGCTTCAGATTCTACAACAGTGATGGTAAATATATACTTGTTGAAAGAATGATTATCCTTGTGAGAAGTTACTGTTTATTTCTTTTAAATCACTGGATATAACACTTAGGCTCCATTTCTCTTTCACCCTTCCAGTTTCTTAACGTAGGTTTCCCTCAGGGCTCTAGTCTCAGTTTTCTTTACTATCTACCTGTGTTTTATCCCTTGGTAATATCATTTCTGAATGTATCAACTATGACATCTCTATGAATGACTACTAAGTTGACATTTCTATGCACATACTGCTTGCTGGACTTCTCCATCTGGACATACGGTTTCACTTCAAGCTCAATATGCCAAGCCACACTTTGCATCACTGCCCCAAGCTTCCTACTCTTCCCATCTCTACTCCTTTGTTTCCTCTACTTCAGCACCAGCATTCTCATGGTCACCAAACCCACTCTCTCTCCCCTGACTCTACTTCCCCCCCCTCTACCCTCCCCACCACAGACTGTAATACCTGCAATTGTTTATGTTTCTGGAATAGGAACACATCTTTCTCACCACTGTGACACTTCTTTAGTAGAATTTATGGATGGATTATTTAAGTCTTTATATTTCTAGTTACTCCCTGCTCCTTTTACCCCATATATAATTGCTGAGCCACTGTCTCCAACCAGTTTTAAATAGTTAAATCCCATGCAGTACTTCCTGTTGCCTACTAAATAGAACAGAATGATATTTGATGTCTTCTAGCCTCCATAATCTGGACACAAAAATACCTTTCTATCTTATAACCTACTTATAAACATTATGTACCCTATAATCCAAACAAAAGATGTATTTTTTTCCATTTTTTTGAACATAGCTTATCCTTTCAAAATGCCTATTTTTAAAAATTTCTCCCTGATGGAATTCTATACCACATAATAGCCCAGCTCAAATGTCACCCTCTCCGCATTTATACTCATCTTTACCTCCTTTATACTCTTAGAATAACTATACTTTTCTTGGGTCTTTTACTTCACAGTATGTTCTACACGATCATTTTTTGTATACCTGTCATATCTTCTCTCCTTGACTGTAAGCTCTTTGAAGGCAGAGACCTTATAATGTTCTACACTGAATCCATCATTGCCTATCACTGTCTTATACAAGTAGGTGCTGAATAGTTTATCTAAAGAAAAAAAAACTGGAGTAACTAAACTGCACTTGAAATCTGCTACAGGGGCGCCTGGGTGGCTCAGTGGGTTAAAGCCTCTGCTTTCGGCTCAGGTCATGATCTCAGGGTCCTGGGATCGAAGCCCGCATCGGGCTCCCTGCTCAGTGGGGAGCCTGCTTCCCCCTCTCTCTCTCTGCCTGCCTCTCTGCCTCCTTGTGATCTCTCTCCCTCTGTGAAATAAATAAATAAAATCTTAAAAAAAAAAAAAAGAGAAATCTGCTACAGCTACTTTTTGATAAAAAGCAAGACTCAGTAAATGGTAGTAGTATTTCTTAGTATTTATGTAATGGGGTTCAGTAACAGAAATACCAAAGGGGGTTAAGAGATCTTGTTATGAAGGTAAATTCATTTACAAATCAGTTTTATGGTGTAAGCTTTGAGAACAATGATATGGTGATGTTCCATGAATATTTCTGAGAATTAGTGTTGATGTATTAAACTGTCCATACCACACTCTTAGGCAGGCATGAGTATAAGTAGACTATCAAGACAATCAAATGAGGGCTTTAAAAAAATCACTGTAAAAACATGTATCAAGGGGCGCCTGGGTGGCTCAGTCGTTAAGCGTCTGCCTTCAGCTCAGGTCATGATCCCAGGGTCCTGGGATGAAGCCCCGCATCGGGCTCCCTGCTCAGCGGGGAGCCTGCTTCTCCCTCTCCCACTCCCCCTGCTTGTGTTCCCTTTCTCACTGTCTCTCTGTCAAATAAATAAATAAAATCTTTAAAAAAAAAAACCCCATGTATCAAATATAAAGTGTATCAAGTATAAAAATATATAATTTTGGTGTTTTTTTCAAAAACAGCTTCTCCATTTGTATAATAAAAGGCATTTTCTCCACTCACCCATCATATTGTCTAGTTCTCCTTTGCCCTAAATTAAAGTGATGACAGACAGAATTCTTATTATTAATATCTTTCCTGAACTGACAGATAGCCTGGCAAATTATAGGACTTTTTCTTGCCCCTTCTACTTTCATAAAAAGAATGGGTATGTGGGGGATGCCTGGGTGGCTCAGTCAGTAAAGCATCGTCTGCCTTTGGCTCAGGTCATGATCAAGTGCCCTATCAGGCTCCTTGCTCAGTAGGAGCCTGCTGCTCCCCCCACCTCCACTTGTACATTCGCTCTCTGACAAATAAAATCTTTTTTTTTTTAAGATTTTATTTATCTGATAGAGACACAGCGAGAGAGGAACACCAGCAGGGGAGAGGGAGTAGCAGGCTTTCCCCGCAGAGCAGGGAGCCTGGTGTGGGGCTTGATCCCAGTATCCTGGGATCATGACCTGAGCCAAAGGCAGATGCTTAACTACTGAGCCACCCAGGCGCCCCAAATAAGATCTTTAAAAAAAAAAAGAATGGGTATGTGGGGAGAGGAGGAGCAACACAGCATCAAAAAAACCAGGGTAACAGCCTTTCAGATCACAAATCATTTCATTAAACTTCACCTCTGTATGTTTATTCTATCACCAAACCACATACAAATTAAACTTATCCTACAGAAATTGTTGTTGCTTTAAGAAATTCTAAAATAAGACTTTATTTGACAAAGAACATTCTAAATCAGAATTTCATTACTTCTTGTACTTTTCTGACCTTAAAGAATGCCTACACTGACGTTTCAAAAAAAAGAAAAAGAAAGAAAGAAAGAAAAAAGTCAGTCACTTAAAAAATGGGGATGGGAGTGATTTAGAATGTAAAGCATAAACACAAAGTAAGAACTCATTCTGCATGCAGTCCATGGTCCTCATACTGTTAAATGACCAATGATGAATAACTCCCAATACCTTCTGCCAGGCTTAAACGGTAATATGCCTCATTTTACTGCAACAAATGAGGCTCCTCCTCCTATCAGTCATGGTCCATTCCAATCAGCAGGGTGCCAATAAGCCAGAAGCTAATGAAAAGGGCCTCAGACAAAAAAGAAACAATGAAGGGCTCCCAAGCCCAACCTTAGAACTGTGAGCCCAATTTTTTAAACACTACAGTGCACATTTCAGTTAATCTTTATTATGCTAATGTTATTGAGTCTAAGGAACAAAGAAACTTATTTCATGAATTACTTTTAAACGTCAACTTCCCTGAATTTTCTTTTCTTTTGTTAGAGACTACTGACCATTTAACTATCCAGATTAAAACACACACACACTCTCTCTCTCTCTCTCTCTCTCTCTCTCTCTCTCCTTTGCTCGGAGGTAGAAATCAAAACATAAATTATCACAAAGAAGTCTGATATAATCAACAAAGTTAAACAGTCCTCTTGTTTGATCTCCTCTAAATTAAAGACCAAGTGTTTTGATATGGTATTAGGCATTGAAATAAACCAGATGTTTCTTCCTCTATATAACTCTCCATGGGCACAATCTTAAAGGGTTATTGTCTGGCAAATGTTCAGGGAAACACATTAGAAATGGCACGAATACCCAGATTTTCCTTTCCTTCTATCTACCCTAGTTTATTATCTAAACTAATGCATAATCCACAGGGCTTTGGGAACTTTGTGTAAATACTTTCATGTACAATTCTCTTTCTAGCTATCCTGAGATTAAGACCACAATTATCCCGGCTTAAACCTAAAATAAAGGAACCTTTGCAAATGTATTATCTGGCCTTACATGTTTAATCACAGTATTCTGTGTGCTCTTTAATACCTAAACTAAAGAACAAAGGTTGTACCCTGTGATGTTTCACACATGAAAGACCTTCTAAGACATGTATCAGACGACTGGGGAGCTAGGAATAACTTCGAATGACAATAGCATAGTGTTTTCTCCATCTAAAACTAGATGCTATATTAAAAATGTCATATTCTAAAGAACTTAAAATTTCAAAATACCCATGGTCACCATTTCCAAAGATCTGCAATACCTAACATAAAATTCTGACATGCATGTTTGACTCTCAAATGTAATCCTCAGAAAATTCCTTCTCCTCATCTCTTCTAATCCTTCCTACTCCCCATGTAATGTTTTTGTTTTTCAGTACATTCTGTGAGCACTAAAGTGAATGTGACTCTGTAATGGAAGTTAGAGAAAGAATGTGTTTTGGGGAGGTGTTTGTGGGGAGGGGGCAGCAGATGGGTTGAAGGAAGGGATTTCAAGTGTGCACACTATGGCATGCAGTGATGGAGCAGATGGAATGCATCACCGTCAGCTATGACAGAAATGATTTATGGAATGACCTGGCTGCTCCTGCCTAGTAACAACATAGGATGACAGAGCTGAGTTTCCATGACAACCAAAGCCCACCCACTAACTAGATTAAACATTCTTCCCTGGATTCCTCTCTTGGAGAATTTGGATTTTTTTCCCTAATGCCAACTGGTTTGGCTAGTATGCTGGTTATAATATGGGAAAACAGTCAACTACAAGAAGGGTAACTGTAAGGGAGCTTGAAGGACAACCACTGAGAACATCACAAATTCTTGCCTGCCTACCTGCCAAGGTCCCTTTACAGAAGTTTTCCTTGCGTAAAATAAACAAAAGACATTTGAGAAAAAAGCCCCCAAAATGCAATTTGTACTTTTTAAAGTTGACTAGAATTGTAAGTTCAATGTTCTTTGTCCTCCTACATGTGAAATATCTGCTGCTGGACTCTTTCAGAATCAAGAGAAAATATGGCAAGCCAATCAAATTCCTGTGAAACACTCAGATTTAATATTATAGAATAATTTTATTTCTAAGCAGGTAGTTTTCATCAGGTGGGAATACGTCCAGAAAAAGTAGGACCACTTCCTTTAATCCTCATTGACACCCTGTGAAACCACAGTCACTGTAGCATTTCTCTTTCTGTAGAAATAGCAGTGAAGATAGTTGGATCCAGGTTCTTACCTAATATATATGGGCTTTACCCTTCCTAGCTTGGTGATCCCTAGGACAAACTGCTTAATCTTTCTGAGCTGAAGTTACTTAACCTTTTAAACTTTAGTTCCTCATCTGTAATGTGAGGATAATAATGCCAACCTCACAGGGTTTTCTTGAGGATTAAATGAAACAAAGCACGTAAATGCTTACTAAAATACCCAGCACCTAGTAAATATTCAAATTATAGCTGGTATTTTTGTGAGCTTTGTTCTTATCTTCACTATTTTTGTCATATGATGCAAGACTGCATTCAACAAACATTTACTGAGCTCTTATTTTTTGTGGGTTACTCCACTATGTGGTAGATGAGTTTGCCTTGGCTTTATTTCTCAAGAAACTTGTACTGGGATGCAGAGAAAGGTTTATTTACAGAAACTTAATACAAAGAGGTTTATCTCCTTAAATGTTCAATGGCTGCTTCCTCGACTCACACATTAAGTGGTCTGCCTTCCCCAGGAACAGCAGTAAATGTGTCTGATAGAGTTAACTGCACTTCATAGAAAACGTAAGGCAACTCTGTGGGAATTCTGAGAGGCATACCATTCAAGGAGAAAAGAAGAAAGAAAAAGCCTAAGGAGAAAATTCAGAAAGTACAAAGCAGAAGTGCCTCTTTTAAACAATTAGATTTGGAGTCTTTGTAATGCTCTCCCAGAATTCTGAAAGAAGGGATTTCAAGTTTTAATGTTTTAAGGATCAGCTACTAAAATAATCATTGCTTTGTCATTAATGTCCTGAGGTGATATAAATTAGCTGCTCGAGAAAGTACTATGGGATTCCTTCAAATCAGCTGTACTCATGTTAGCATGAGTTCTTCAATAAATCTGGCTTTTTGGGGGAAGATGCTCCTATTTCTTGAATGAATCAGTTGTAGATGATTATTTTTCCTTTTAAAAAATATGTAAAATACTTTCTGCCTAAGAAAAATTTCTTATGAAGGCACTTTCTTCTGTGGACCAGAAGAATAACTGAGTTGCCTTTCTTGGTTCCATCTGACTCACTTAAGTGGGCAACTAAGTATGTATTTAAAACTGATAAACAAATTTAACAATTAATCTCAGCAATTTCTGCTTTAGATCTAAAATTTCCCAAATTTCTCTTCTTTCTATGTCTTTTCCATTAATCAAAGATATATTTAAATTGAAATTAGAAGGACAGGTCTTATGGGAATGGGGTGGGAAGGTGTTCTCCTGAGTTACTTTAAGGGCAGCAAGAATCACTACACACCGAGAATAGTTCTAACAGAGATATGAAGTTGATTGTTTTGTAACTACACCCTTTAACTATGACATGCACTGTCCACAAAATAGCACCACTGTGTCGAGCAGTGTAAAACTCATTAGGCACAGTAGATAAAATCAATACTCACAGATGCCAAAGCCTTTCCAAGTGCATCACCTGTCTGTGAGCTTCCAGCAGCCGTCCCTCTGGTTCCTGAATATTTCAGGTAGAAAATAAATTAAGAATTTTAGCAAGCAGGCAGGCATTTTTTTTTTAAAGCATTCTGCTGTGTTTTCAAGGGTGTTCTTTACCATTATCTCACCCACTGGCAGCAAATATTGTGTTGTGTTACACTTAATAAGCTAAGTTAAAGATGGGTTTGGTACCAGTTTCTTTTTACATTAATGAAAATTATTCCTTTCTTTCATTTTAAAACTCAATTCTAAAAAATATATTAAAAGATGTGGGGTTCATTGAAAGTCCCCAAAGTAGGTTTTAGGGAGTTTTGCCAACCCCCAAAAAGCTCACCTAGAATGCTATCTGATCCATTGATGGGAGGAGTATGTGAGGCAGCAACATAAGGCGAACTGCTGGTACTGCCACGATGGAAGCTAGACATTGGTGGGAGACTCGTGTTTATGTCTGTTGGTGAAACTGAGTGTGGAGGATAGCTCTAGAGAAAGGGGGAAAGAGACATGATCTATTAAATACATTTTCTGAATAAAATGTACACATAACTGGACAACTACTATAACAGGTCAAAAAGAACATTACAAGTTAGCAGCTGAAGAGCACTACTGTTGTCATTTACTTTTTAAAAGGCATGCTAAATGCAGTGAGCCTAGAAGCATTCCAAATGTCATAAGTTTTGGCAGAATCAAATCTTACACTTGTAATCCAAATAGAAACACAAGTGAGGACAAAGTGCTGCTGCACCCTAGTCATGTGTTACGGCCTACCAAGCGGTCATGTGAATGAAGGCTGCCATAACTACTGGATTGAGACATGTGGGAAGTGGAGGTCCCCAGAATTCCACCAAAACCAGGCTGGCTCATCCCATTTGATGAACTCCAAAGGTCAGAAGAATTGTGGGTCCCATCTAAGATGAAAAGAGAAATACAAAATTTTCCTTAGCTAAAATTTATTTTGATGATGCTATAAGAACTCAAAAGGATATCCTCGAGATACTTTTTCCTCCCCCTTTCTAACCTAGTCTTCTATCTAGTTTTCTTCCCTCATTACTATTTAAAAAGAGGGAATAAAGCTTAATAGTTGGGGGGGGGAGTAATCTAAACTGTAGTAGGTAGGTTGTTATAAAAATCCTTGGAAGATTTAAATTCACATCAAAGAGGATAATAAAAATCTCAAATTTGGGGATAGGTTGGATTTAATTTTGGTTAAACAGTATAACCATAAATATAAAAAAAGATTCTTTTTAACAAGCAATGTACATTATATCAAACATCCTGAAACTGTGGAATAAAGGTTTCCCTAACAGTGAACCTAAGTAACTGATAATGACTATATTATAATCAGCCTTCAAATGAAATGTGTTAGCAATGACTTCACTCACCAGTGTCAAGTCAAGGAAGCATTTATGTAGTGATTTATTGCTCCCATAGTATATGCTTCCCATAGTCCAAAACCACAGGAGACCAAATAAAAATGATTTGCTAGACATGAATTAAAGGAAATGCAACACTTTTTCTCTTAACAAGTCTTATTCTGTTCTTTGATATTCACTCTTTATTTATATTGATCATTCTTCAGGTGATAAGAGTCTGTAATTTAAATAAGAAACTAGACTTGTTAATATCTTCCATTCATTTAAATTCTAAAATGAGAAAGAGCAGCTCTACTCATTTTTCTCAATTGAAATCCTTTATAAGTTTGGTCAAAACTAGATGGGACACTCCAGTGGTTTGCTGGATAGTCCGACTATATTGCAATTAGCAATAAGTAGCTTTAGAAATTTTAAACCTAAATTTTAATTTACTTTAGCCAAAAATACCTAGATAAATAACAACTGAATTCCTGTGTAGGTATTCTCTTTCCTCACAATCTTAAAATATTAGCTAATACACAACAGATAACTGCTATAGGATTGACAACTATTTGGCAGTACTTACCTTGCATAAAGAAAGTGCTAGCAAACATACTGGTTGGTGGCTTGGGGGATGGATAACTAGGAGATTCACGGTTGAAATCATCTGAATTTGGGGATGGTGCATATACCTTAAAATTAAACAGGAAATTTAATTAAAATGTAAATGACTACCATATTTATCACTTATGTAAAATGAATGTTACATTTCATAAAGGGCCTAAAAAGGCCTAGCTAATATCCATAAAGGGTTGCCACAAATCCAAAGAAACTAAACCCACATATATAATAATCTAACTTGGTTACTATCTACATATTTGTTTTAGCTTATTACTAGAGAAAAATACTACTCCAAATATCCCCATAATGCATCTTTGTGTGACAATTATACCAAGTGGTTGAATAAAGTCATAAAGGTTGACTTTGCTTACAAAACACTAATCTATACAGGCTCATGATTCAAAATGTGGTGGTGGAAACAAGTGTCTTTTGAATACAGCATGAAATAAATTTTGGGTTCATAAAATTCATTCTTTTCACTGTTACAAGATTTATTAAAATCAAAATGAGTTAGATTAAAGATTACTATACTTGTTATTAGTAAAGGATAACCATAAAAGGCACACTGCAAGTTTTCAGAAACTTGCTTGACTTAGTAGGGCTAGCAAAATTAAAATAAAATTCTGCCGAGGGATTTTAATTTCAAGTAAACTTTTAAGTCTGGCATAGCTTTAAGAAAAATCTTATTTAGGGGTGCCTGGGTGGCTCAGTCAGTTGAGGGTCTGACTCCCAGGGTCACTCAGGTCATGATCTCAGGATCATGGGATCGAGCACAGCCTGAGTTTCTGCACTCAACGCAGAGTTTGCTTGAAATTCTCTCTCCTTCTCACTCTCTCCCTCCCCCTACTTGAGCGAACACGAGTTCTCTCTATATATAAAATAAATAAAATCTTAAAAAAAAAAAAGAAAAATCTCAATTTGTCAGAGCAGTATTAATTTCCTTTGGTAACCTTTGCTTCAGATAAGCAAACTATGAACATTGTGAATTGGTAAATGGCCAACATTGCCATTTCTCTGCAAAACTAAATGGTCAGCTAAATAACCTTAATAATCAAAACAATCATAATAAAACCATTCTCATGATGATTATTAAAGTCAAGAAAGAAAACACATAAATAACAATTAAGGTGATACACGCTCTGTAAAAGCAAAAGTAAACCAAGAGCCAGAAAGAATGGGAAGGTGTCCTATTGTGAACAGTGTAGGAAACATATTTCTTTTGTTTCGTTAGATAAGGGTACATTTATTAAATGTCACTCCAAAATACAAATCCTAAGTATTCACTTAAGTGGAAAAAGCTACCTTGTTAAAATTATGGGAGCATGTGTAAAAAATCATACACATATTTTAGGCATAAGCATAGAAAATTTCTGGAATTACACAGAAGAAACTTAGTGGTTACACCTCTGGACTTTGAATTGGGAATGAAGATATTTACTTTATGTCCTTCCACATAGTCTGCTATTTTATCCTGATCATGTCTATGCACTAATAAAAAAGTTGACAAAGCATACACTGAGATTAAAATGCGAGCCAAAATTTTATTTATATAAACTATCATTTATATTCATTTATCCTTCCTCTGAGGCATTAACTAACTATAAAGACTCCTGACAAATTACCTAAGCTTCCAAGACTCAATTTCCTCATAGGTAAAATGGTGCTAAAGTACTTGCATCAGGGGGTTGATGGGAAAATCAGATGAGATAACATATATACAATGCTTAGCACAGTAAGCACTAAGTATTAGCTAACAGTATCTCAATCATTTCTGTCATTCTTGTAGGAGCCGTTATCCTACAAAACAGTGCCCCTGTTCAGTTCTTGAATGCTGTTTCTTATAGTTTTTGTTTGCATAATCCTACTTAAAATACAATTCATGTTAAATAAAAGATTAAAAATTCTATTTTCACTCTTCTTGCTAGTGGGCTTCATACTAGCACAGGTGTTTCTTTTCAAAGGACCGGCATTTAGGTTAGTTTCCTCTCACATCCCAGAGGTAAAAACCACATATCTGTGGCACCTGAGAAGTTTGAGACAAGATGGATTCCTAAGAACTACCGAGAAAGACCCTAGATAAAGGAATATGGCAGGTAAAATGGGTTTTCTTCCCCATTACAAATATTAAATGTATTTTTCTAGTTTAGCGCTATTACATAAGATAGTGTCAGAGTGAAATAACTGGGTATATACAAATGTGTTTGGAATGTATTATATAGGCTGATGGGCAGGAAAAGGAATTTTGCACTTCTTTCTTTTAATCAAGTTTCAGTATCTAAACTTAGCCAGAGCTAGATGTCCTCTGTCCCCTTTATACAAAGATTTTTCCAAACTAGGCTGAAACTACAATGAAGAATAAAGTAAATCCAAAGACTCAGCAAGAAAATACAAATGAGATAAAATTTAGAAGAGAACATTAGAACATATGGTTCTTGTCACAAATGCTTCTTTACTGTATATACCATCACTGATTTCAAAGTATGAAATACAAAATTCCCTAATTCTATCCAGGTTATAGACCGAAACAGTATGTAAGTCTCCAAACTTATGGAAAAAACTCCAGTTTTGATATGTCATCTCACATACAATAAAATCTACATAATTTGTCAATTTAAATGTATAATTTGTCAGTTTATATTTACTTATCCTTATTCCCATTCAATTCACTGTATTCCATACATGATATACACTTTAAAAAATTTTAAATGTTTGCAGTTATAAAAGCAAATAAAGGATAAACCTGACTATACTGATTTACAAATCACAGTTAAATAAAGGAGAATATGCTGATCAGATAATGGTTAATGATCGCCTCATGGAAAACAAGAAAATCAAGATAAACCACACAAACCAGACGAGACTGGTTTATTCGTACATAAAAATTTTAAGCTGTATGAAAAAACAGGGTTCATTTTAGAGGTAAAGTTTTTTAATGTCTTTACAGACTCTGAAAAAGAATAAATGGACTTTTAAAAGATAGATCGTATAAATGAAAATGGTGAAAACTCTAAGCTATTACAAGTTTATCATTTATTTACTAACTTACGTTCAAAGTTATCATAATAAAAATGTTTTGAAAAATGTTCTCAAAGAGGCCCATCTAACAGCATTTCTAACACCGGCCAAATAACTTTACTTTTGGTATCTTAACCATAGCTTACAAAAACATAGATGCAATGTTATGAAGCAGCAGTTGTGCCAGTTTCAATTTTTCAGATCAAAGAGTTCTTGCGGCAAAGCGCAACTGATGTGGTCTCAAAGACTTTATTAACTCCAGATGTAGAGAAATAGTCAGCCAATTCCACAAAAAGAGCAAGTCTCTCTTAGTTACAATCAGTACTGGCCACAAATTAAAACCAGACTGCTTATGTCATCTGATCACCTGCAGATAGATGCCAGGTTTTTTTTCCCCTAATGATCTAATCATATGTTTACCTCTTAAGTATGATTTTGTATCACAACAAACAATCTTAAAATTAAGAGAAAGGAATATATATGCTTTAAGATGATTAAAATCTACCAGGAATCAAACTATTTAAAAGAGAAATAGAGGGGGCGTCTCGCTGGCTCAGTTGGTAGAGTGTCTGACTCTTGGTCTGGGGGTTGTGAATTCGAGCCCCACATTGGGTCTAGAGATTACTTAAAAAAAAATCTTAGAAAAAGATACAATTAAGTAATTAAAAATATTCCATTAAAATACGGTAGATATTTATAACTTTTCTTTAGAATTCTAACTTCGATTTCAGGATGTCGGGTTCACAATTGTTATGACTGTCCTCCTTTCCCAAGCACTTACATTTTATCCTCTAGGCATTGTGATGAGAGAAATTTTAAGTGTCTGGTGAACAGAACTATACCATTTATTCTAACTTGAATGAATGTAACTGAAAATCTAAAATACCTCCCTGTTAAGTCTGGCTGAACAGAACAAATCCACATTAGTATCTTTAATGTCCTCATCTCATCCTACCCAAATTTACTTTTTAAGAGTGACAGAGCACTTCAGGGATGAATATTTATAAGCACTTTTTACAGTGATTACACAATTATCTTTGGGATGTTTTAGCTCATTCAACCAACTGGAGTCAAGTTAACAAAAACAATCCTTTTTACTTGCTTGGATGATTCAGTTTAGTCATATGGATAACTTCAAATTCAGGGCAGATCATTCTCTGTTTAGCTCTAAAGGCTGGAGCTCTGCACTGTGTTCTTGATTTCAGTGCATCCTTCCTGTGCTTAATACTAGAAACATCCCTATCAGGCAGGGAGCCATAATGATTTTCTGACAGTTACTGAGAAAAGATGCAAAGAAGTAGTAGCTTTTGCTAAAAAGATAGGTTTTCCTATTTCATTTTGTTTTTGTTTTTTTAAATCTTGTCACATCCAGTGATGGGTTAAAGACGATGTCACTCCCCATGCCTTTAAAAATAGATCCATAGCTTGTGTGGTGGCTGATATTTTTAAATGTCACAAATGATGAGGAGATGAGTTGGGAATTTTCCTTAGTATGTGAGAATAGCTATAAATCTTAATTAAGATACCCTTCCACAGAAAATGAGAGGAATGCTTTAGATGAGCACTACCCAACAGAGGTTTCTGTGATGATGAATATGTTCCACATCTGTGCTATACAATAAAGTAGCCACTGGTTACATGTGACTACTGAGCACTTGAAATATGAATAGTACAGCTGAGGAATTGAATTTTTAATTTTAGTTTAATTAAATAGTCATATGTGACTAGTGGTTACTATATTGAACATAGGTTTAGATCATTTTTCCTTGCTTGGTTTAGAATTACATAAATTATTTTGAAAGAAATACTCTTGGAGTCTCATAAGCTCCAAAGCCAAAATAATTTTGTCAATTTAGGAACATCTTCACCTGATTTGGAAAAAAGGAAGATAGAGGAGCTTATCCGTTTTTCTGAACATGCTCTAACACAGTAATTACCATCACAGATTTCATTATGTTTAGGTTTCTATTAGCTCTATTGTCAAGATGATTTGAATAGCAGTTTTTTTAAAATTCCAATAAGTATCATTAAACACTTTAATACATGCTAACATGGACCTCTAATATGTGAAAAGTTCAAAATAATAAGAGAAATTACCTTTAGCACAGTCTTTATCAACTTACCAAATTAACAGAACAAAACATTTGGCTAATTTACCCTACCATCATAATTTCAAAATAAAAGTGTAATATTATATACAGGAACGTCCACTTAATTTACCTTATTTTTATGTAACTATATTTTGTATTAAACAATAAAAATTTCACAAAATATACCTGAGTACCTAAAAACCTGGAAAAAAAAGTCTAGATCATGGAAAAAAAGAAAACCACAACCTAAGTCAAACCCTATCTTCAAGCACTGTAATTAAACCTCTGGGCTAATAATTTTTAAGATATGCATGTTTAAAGGTCAACACTTAAAAATTAAGAAAAACTAGGTAATTACTATAAGAATTTATTTTTTAGTTATTGCTGATTAACTTATTCAAGTTCCTCACACAATAATACAAACAACAGTTTCTATTTCTGAATTTTCATAAAACGAGGCTGTTTAAAAGAGTAAATAAAAATTTGGCTTTAAGAATTATACTGATTCAGATAGGGTGCTAGGTAGGTGTTAGAGGAAGTTCAAGAAATTTCCTAAAAACAGTTCCCTATTGGTTTTTCTGATCATTTTGGATCCATTATTCTCTGAATACTGATCTAACATATAAATTCAAATACAAAGCATCTTTAACCTAAATGGCAAAATTTTAAAGTTTCTGAAATTTAGGTCTTCCCAATTTCCTTGTTTCTTCTCTAATCAAAATTAAAAGAAATATAACCCGGAGAAAGACATTTAAAAATTTTAAACAAATCTATGAAACCAGTCTAATTTAAGAATTTTCCAACATCTAAGACTATTTAGATAACATTTGATAAATATTTCAATGTTTTCAGTATTTTGTTATTACATAAAAATAGAAGTTTTGCCACTTTGCCAGGAAGTCCAATCTACTACTGGAGTTTTTATGGTAATTCCAAGCCTAAGAGGGAAAATATTTAGATAGTTTCAGTATCAAATACCATAAGAACCAAAACCAAAAAGGCATCATAACGCAAAATGTCTGAAGTACAAGGACTAACTCAAGGACATAAGCCATCTCTATTGAGGATTCGTTTTACCTAAATAGCCTGCTAAAAACACAGCTGGAATTTCTGTAAAAGGGATAAAAATACATGTTTTTATTTTCAACAGTTTCATAAATAAAAGGATCAATGTCTTTTCCCAAGAATTCTGAGAGACATGTTTAGGGGTGAAATGAAGTAAAATTTCCTAACAATAAGAAAACAAAATTCTAGTTTTCAGTACAAAGCTGCTTAAAATCAATTACTAGTTCTGCTGTCTAACAAGCATAGTTGGATATGACTGGTTTTCAATTGTGAGAAAAATGTCTTAGGAAGCCAAGCACATTTTTATTAATCTTAACATAACTGGGCATTTTTCACCGGCTCCTTTTATAACTGCTATCATTGTCATAATGACCACAGTTTTTCCTGAGAGATAAACTATGGAATTTTTAAGGGACTGGGTTTGAAACTTGTATTCTAGGATAATATAGTAAACAAATCAATGAGTATCACTCATTAGCTGCCTACATTTTAAAGAAATTTAGATCCAACAATACAGAACCCGATCTCTTTCTTCAACACATTCATGAACTAGTGGAAAGGGATATAAATTTCTTTCCAAAACATTAATAAAGCTGATCAGTGATGACATACTCTCCTGGCAACAGCTGTAGTTTTAAACTCACTGGTATTTGTGTCCATAAATTAAGGGGGAAAAAAAAATCCTTGGATTCCTATCCAGAATATAGTCTCAGGCAGTTTTGGTAAAGGGGAGAAAAATCAAAGTAGATTTAAGTTAAAGTCCTTGTCATTCTATGTCGTTAGCATTGTATCTTAATTCTTAAATTAATTCTTGTTTTCCTCATCATACAAATGTCAGGTTTAACTCTACTGGGTCCACAGACAAGCTAGAATTTTGAATTAATTCACTTGTACTTTCCTCTCTCATGTTAATTAGCAATAAATCCCCAATGGAACTGAAATGTAGCTCTATATTCTTTTACGTTGGTTTCTGTGCTTTTATTAACTGAGAATGTTTATTTGCAACACAAGGCTTAGATGCATCTAAAATGAAATTTTAGCTGCTTCCTACTCTAATTCTTATGAAAATGCAAACTACATGGGCAGACAGGTGCCCAAACCATGGATAAACCAATTTTCAGTACTGTGAGTTCTGTTAGAAGAGGAGACCACCGCTAGTCTGATTTCCTGAGTTTTTAAACAAATCTAGTTTAAAGCTCTTCATCTTAAACAGAAAGTAATAAAAATCTGCTTGACTGACCACATCAATTCGCATTCATAAAACTGTTAGTCTCATCATATATGCAAAATACATTAAGTATTTATAATAATGGCCTTGTGTTTTCCT
This sequence comes from Ailurus styani, assembly GCA_002007465.1. Taxonomy (NCBI): domain Eukaryota; kingdom Metazoa; phylum Chordata; class Mammalia; order Carnivora; family Ailuridae; genus Ailurus; species Ailurus styani. Next base: position 1,806,452 of record LNAC01000307.1, on the reverse strand, counting down.
CGGTTACATTTTCTTTCCAGTGTAGTATATTTTGATACAAATTATAGTAAGGATAAATGAAGTCTGGCCATTTGCTATGAAAGCTAGTCAACTTGCCCTTGGGAAAACTTGTTCTTGGGAGAAAGATCTGGGTTCAATTCTGACCTCAGCACTTACTAACTGGCTGGGGCTTGAGCAAGTTACTTAACTTCCCTGAACCTCATTTTCCTTATTTATAAAAGAATGACAGTAACAACCAAATGACAGAGTGGTTGTGAGAGTTAAATGAGGTCAACATGAAGCCCACAGTATAGCTCCTGACACAGAGTAGCCCTTATAATCATGTTAGTTCCTGTCTCTTCTTTCCCAGATTCCATCCAAAGAAGCTCAATATTAAAAATATATTTCTAAGCTTGAGTTTCAAAACTTGGATTTCTGTGTTGTCTCTGGTAAGATTAAAATAATCCCCTCAAACAATTAAAAGAGCATCATGTCTGTACTTGCTGCAATTTTTATACCTGGAACACTCTGTAGCATCTTCAGTTCAAGGCCTAGAAAATGGAGGCTGATCAGATCAGAGGAAGGCCGAAACTCCAGAATCCTCAAGGTGAAGAAAACAGGAATCCTCTCCTCCCAAAACTTTACTTCCTTTACCTCTAAGACTTTCTACCTTTCTGCATAAAGGACACAATTTAGTCATATCAATGAGAAAACTGAATGCAGGCCAAGTTCTTTATACATAAGGAAGCTCAGAAACCCATTATTCCTTGCTATTTTTTAAATCTCAAAAAATTGATATTCAAAATAGTTTTCAGTTTCCTGCTTATGATAAACACATATTAATATTTTACAATATGTTATAGAATACAACTACACAAAGGCTACATATGATACAGATCATTAACCCCTTCTCTTTTTGAATAGTGGGAAAAATAGGGTTAACATCTTGACTTTTCATTTCTGCATACAGATGCTCAAGCCTTTATATTTCCAACAATATAATACGATCAAAAGTCTTAAATAATAAAATATGGAAAGCCTCTTCTCTCATTAATCTGTATTTTGCTAGAGACTATTCAGTCTTATTGTTAAAATACCTCAACCACCCTTAAATTCATGAAACCAACTTGAAAATTTAAAAATAAAAACCGGAAAAAAAGAGAAAGCACTTTAAGACCAGTACCACTTAGGATTTCTTGTTCCCTAATACCCACAATGGGATCTTAAAAATGAAATCAATGGAAACTTGTTAGCATTTCAAACTATTAATTTGCCCTATCATCTAAAATAAAATGTAAGGTAGGATTAAAGAATCAGCTTAAATTTAAGCTGTTCACTATAAGGATTATATAAAAATTCCATAACTGAAGTAAGGAAGTATATTTCACTTAAGAGTCTGGAAATTCTAAGTTAAAGTGTCAGTTTTTACCGTGATGGGTAGACATTTCCCAATATATATAGTAAAATGAGGCATTCACATACTTTTTGGATAATGTAATTACTACATCATTTTCTTATTAAAGAATTATAAGAGAATAAAAAAAACTAGAGGTGGTAAAAGGAAAATACATGTAAGAAAATACATTAAGACTAGGGCCTTATGATACAGAGGACTAAGCAATGTATCAGTTCTTTGTGCATTTTTCAAGAACATAAAAGTCACCTTTGACCTATATCAGGCACAGGCTATCAATTTTCAAGCTACACTTCTCTATCATACCAGCTATGTCATCTACCGTAAGTCTGGAAATACTTAATACAATCAAAGCTGTCCCCTGCCCCCAACCCAATGTAGAACAAAGAGAAATGTTGTAATAGAGTGTTCTGTGCTCTCAAAAGAATAAAATCTAAACTCAATTTGAGTTACAGGCTCTCTGCTTCAGAGGTCCTGTATAATTAATTTTACTGAACTCACAGACACACACACACACACACACACACACACACACACACAATCTTCAAAATGACTATTTTACTCAGGATTGGAAATAAAAGTCTTTTCACATTTTAAAGACAGTTAGCAAGGAAGTTATACAGAGATCAAGTAATTTCACTTATATTCTAAATCTACCTCTCACATTTTCCAAAGCTCTGCTTATATGGGTAGTGTGAACATATACTTTTTAATGGATTTAGGATATTTTGACTTGATTATCATCTATTAGGAAAGCTTACCCAAAAGTTAAGAACCAAATGCTAACAGAGTCCAAAGAGGCCTTCCCAAAGCAGTCAGAGAATGAAAAAGTGCTTTCATTAGTTCTCATGTACCCTGGTTAGAACCATATGCTACTTGAAAACATTTTCAACTGGTGAAAAGGGAAGGAAAAAACATATCTGATTTTATACCTATTTTAGGAAAATGTGATTATATTTTCTTTATAACTTCAAACATTAACATTAAAAATGCCTCTACTCCCAACCAAAAAAAAAAAATCACTAAAGTCGTATATGTATTTAATAAGACACCTGAGGGAAAATTTTTTTTTGTAAAGACTGAGGAGGAAAATACTGAACTTCTGACATAAACCCAAGACTGTAATTCACTAGTATAACATTTTTACTATGTTTATCAATTATCTTATAAAGATAACTGCTAATCTTCCAGTGAAGTTCACTTTTAGAATATATAAAATCCTCTGACTTAAAGATACTTTTGCTGAAACACTCTAAATAATACTAAGTAACTGAAGAATAGAAAAGTCTTGCTTAGCAACACAGAAAGGTATTATTTTAAAACATCTAACCATGTGCTATAAATTGACCAGAAATACATTCTTTGGAAAATGTTTAAATGCATTCTTTGAAAAATAGTGATTTATTTTATGAATCTGTACAGGGTCAAAATTCTGGTTTGATTAGAAACAGATGGTATCCCAGTAAAGTCAGGCTCTGGACCTGAAACTCCAAACAGGAAATACGGCCCTCACTAGCTGACTGCTTCCCTAATCATTCCCAGAGCTTCATACTTGTTATTTTTGTGAATATCCAAGATGACTTTCATCCTTCCCTTCCATCTACAAAGCATCAAGCAATCCTCTCTCTCTGTGAGTGTACGTGTTTTATATATAGATTATATGTTTACAGTATAAAAAACATTGAAAAATAAGTACTTTCAAGCTCACTGCTAGTAAAGACATCAGACATTAAAAATAATAATTCACAAATCCAGGTTTATTTTCTATCCTATTTTAAAAATAAAAGCCAACAACTATTTAGTAACAGTGTCAAGGGCAACTTTACTGACACTACTTACAAAGAAATAAACAGTTTAAATGTATTGCAGAAAATGATAAAACCTCACAGGTTTTAGTAAAAATCTACACTGTTTAATCTACACTGTTTTCCATTAAACAAGTCAGTTAGAAGCTATATGAACAAAGAAAAAGACTTACCGTTTTCCCATTGTAGTAATACATCAAAGAATTGCTGCCCATTCCCGGGACAGGATAAGCACAATACATGTTGATTTTGAAAATGTTAGTTTGCAGCTAATGCACACAGCTTCTCTCCAAGACATACATCCACACAGCCAAACACAGTTAAGTCTTCAGCACTATGCATCCACACATGGATCTACTCAAAAGGAACTTATGCAAAATAGGACTGAACCAACTCACAGGGCAGAGAGGGAGGGTTTATGCTGTAAGTAACCTCTTTCAATTTCTATCAAGTCCTTGCATTGGTGGAGGATACCAATAAGACAAAGTTTGGGTATTTAAAAAAATACAGGTCACTTAGGAATGCTAAATAATGAAATATAGGGTCCTAGAGATAAATATCCCAAGAAATTGTTAATTTTGTCATATATATGATCTCTCTCTCTCTCTCTCTCAAAGAAAGGCAAACTGACATCTCTTAATCTGTTTTTAGTTTTAATTAGAGTACAGGTGGCAAGGAAACCCAGCTTGTTACACCTCTAGCAACATTACCATCTGGCCTGGTCAAAAGTTGCTTCCAACTTTGATAAACACATGATCAAGCGATCAGGAATTGGAAACACTGAATCATGTGTAACAAGAAGGATCTAGACAGTTAAGCCTTGTACAAAATCACTTCTGGGAGAAAGTGGACCCGTCACGTAAGTACCTCTTAACTAGCTAGACAAAATCATGATTTATTTTTAAGTTATAAAAATCATATTTAAAAAATGTTAAATGGAGCACATTTCATGAAAAAGTTCAGTATAAAAACTTAAATTATCTTGAAAATAAATGTTTTAAAAAACAAACCTATTTAATAGTACAGATTTTCAGTTATAAATCTCCTTAAATTTCTCATTCACAACACCAATTTAAAGTTTATAAGGGACTATAATCTTCTAGACCATCTAATATGTATAAGCAATTCAGTAGTTAAATAGTAGTAGTTTTATTTTCCCATATAAATAGTAGTAGTTTTGTTTTCCCTTATATAAATGTATGAAAGGCTGGTATGTATAACAGACAAGATGTGTACTATAGCTAATAAACCAAAGAAGGTTTCTTAGATGTCTTTCTTCCAAGTTCATTATTGTTCTTAAAGAATACTCTTTATATTCATATTTTTATATTAATGCTCAAAAAGGAAAAATAAGATATAGGAATAAATGTCTCACAGACTTAAACATTTTATTATATTTATAAGTCAAAAGGTTTTAGACACTGTCTACAAATACATATTTCTCTCACATATTACTTTGTTATTTAAAAATTTTTCAATTTGTCTTTTGCATTTGTCTGGATTCTAACCCAGAGAAACAAAATAGAAACATTTCTTTCCTTTCTCCCCATCAAAGCCTCTTTGTATTACTCTCTCTTCTCCCTCTGCCTTGTAGCTTCTAACAAAACTTTGCCAATCAGGAGAGCTAACAAGCTGCAAAAACGGGCACATCACCTTTTTTTTAAGGCATCTTTCATGAAGCAGAGGTCTTCTAAAAAATATTCCAGAAATATTCAATAAGAGGGCAAAAAATAAACAAAAAACTCAACTCATTCTTATGAAACATACTGATCAAATTATAGTAATAAAACCAAATCAGACAATAAGGCCAGCTAACTTCACAATGTTTAAAAGCTGATGGTATCGGAATAACAATAAAACCTCCCCACATTCTCCAGATACAGAAAAGACTAAGCAGCAGCTGCAAAAGAACATCACTGTACAGCAGACTATTAAAATGCCAGTCTGCAGAGTGGTTTGTAACTTCCTCCCCTCCTGAGAGACCACAAAGACCCATTTCAATCCTTAGAGAACTGTGTAAAAAGCTTTGATTTACAATTAACAATGCCAAGCCTTAAAACCATTCAAGTAAATTTTACTCTTTCATAGATATAGTCATTCTCTGATAGAACAGTTACCCTTAAAAAAAAAAAAAAGGAAGGGAAATCGATCATCTAAAATAAAATTTCCTTTTTCTCTTAAGGACTAAAATTTAAAAATTTACTTTTGAATAGAAATTGAGGAAGAATGGGGAAAAGAGGGAAGCCACAAGCACTGATAATAATTGAACTTTTTCTTCCTATAATCACGCTCCTACTTGCGACAACTTTTATATACTGGTAACAAGAACAACAAAAAAATCCACTTATAGTAGTTAAGGCTCATTTCTCTGGGGCTTGTCAGAAAAGAGTCATATTTTGTCTCATAAACAATATAATGTAAACCCAACTATACAATCTTTGCTATTAAAGCAGATGAAAATTTTAGTATTTCATTATCAGTTCTTTATTTTAGAGACAACTATATGATACTCTGAAATGAATAAACAATGTTCAGGCAAAAAAAAAGTTCAAAGTAAAGTCAGACATTACAATCTTTTACTGTTATAATAAAGTAGCTTATTAAGCAACTGGAAAAGTTTGCTATTAAAGCTGAAACCTGAATGAGAAACAGAATAGTTTCTAAACAGAGTGGAGTAATAAAAGCTTTTGCTTCTCCTTTTCATTCCTACTTTCAAAAGCAGAGATGCAAAATCCATACACATGTATTTAAGACACCTTCCTCTTCCCCAGTACAGAACATCACAACATATTCACTTGGTATACACTACTGCCTAAATTGAAGGTAGAAGTAAAAACTCAGATCTACATATTTATGATATTAAACTAATTTTTCAAACACAGTAAATCATCAAGAAAACAATGGTAATCTAAATAAAATGTTCCCATAGTCTACTTGTGTGTTATGGCAAGGTCTTTTGTCACCCCCAAATATTTTTTTGAAGTCGACGTTACCCTGAAAAAACTACAACTGGTTGACATAGACTGTCATTTTCTTTATCACAATTACAAATGATCTTTTATAAGTCTTTTTTCTCTTCCTCAAAAATATTTTTTGAAAAAATTCTAATTTAGTCTATGTAACAGCTGCAGTACACTTTTTTTTCTTAAGAAGAATCATATTACAGGGAAAAAAAAGGCATATAGATGGATCAAGTGCTGCTCTAGTGAATGCAGTTGTTTAATCTTTGCCTTTTTTTTTTTTTTTAAGGAACATGTCAAGGGTTAATCCTGTGACTCAGTCTGACAAAACGAGTCAGCTGGAGACAGGGCCACTTTTTAAACCTGAATTCAGACAGACGTGCAGTCTGCACAGGAGCTCTGAACCGTCCTGAACTTTTTATCCTGAATTGTTTCCACTGACAATTCTATGTAATCACTTATATGTTATTCTAAGATGATGTGATCTGACTTAATATTCATCGTACCTCGTCTAACAATTTAAACTATCACCAAGTTTTATAACAAAGTGGGCATTACTGTACACATGGGCAACATGATTAATGAAAATGTCAAAAAACCCTGGAAAAAATATGACTTGGAGCCATACATCTTTTATTAACAAACTGATGATCCTGGTTTGAGGATTACTGCATTTCACTGATTTTCAAATACACTTCCCCTTCCTTCAATGGTTCAGGACGTGATGTTTATTGTCATTCCAACAGCCGTCAAGCACAGACCTAAACTAAATAAGACAAAGCTATAGTGTACTTTGCCTAAGCAATTTTACGTCTTTACTGAAGATTTAGGAAAAGATGTTTTCAAAAAGTCTACTAGATAGGGACTTTCTGGCAGCTTCTGTTTAAATTCCAAGCCCCCATGCAAAATTTCCTTTTTCCTTCTTATTTTTCTGTTGGTTGGGAAACAGACATATCTTCCCTGGAGACCTATGCAAAATTTCATGGAATTACCTACGTGATATTTTAATCTATTTTCTTAGCTTTTCTTTATCTCTATTTGGATCACTATAACTCTCATACCTGTTTTATAAACTATTCTTAAGCAAGAATGTTTCAAGGGTGACCTAAAATTCTAAAAAGTTTTCAAAAGAAACTTTTAATTGAACTGAATTATACATCTTGAATTAATTAGTTAATAAAGGCCAGTTAATGGTTAATCTTATTGTACATTTTTCTAAAGCAAGGAGGCAACATTCTATTGTCCCAAAAGGCAAGAAGATCTGGCTAGAAAAGTGAATCTAAAACCCCTTAGAAGATTCCTCATGAGAAGTTTCAACATAATTTCTAAGTGAATCAATTCCTGGAAAATACAACTTTCAGAGTGATAAATGAAGCCAAACAAAGTTCACATGTGAATTCCACAAATAAGCTCTGTGTTTTCCTAACAATGAAACTCAGTAAATAACTAATAAATTATTGGATGCAAGGGAGGGTGTGGTGAGGATAGGTTTAAGAAGGATAATAAGTGATAGAATCTACAAGTAGGCAGATTCAAAGCAAAAGACCCTTCCCCCATGTCTCCTCTTCCCTATTTAGCTTGTAGAGAGATGACTTGTGAATGAATGTGGTCTCCTAAATGTGTAGTATTTTAGTTAGCCTCATTAACTAAATCAGACACCATAATACCAGGTTTTATATGTGAACATTATATATATTGTAGATTTTTCTAGTATATGCTGCTTTGTTACTAAAGTCATTCCTAAGTGTTTAGGAAGTTGCTTCTGGTCTTTTCCTAAAACCCTCACAATTTAGAAAATTTACTTTTGCAAAGGAGAAAACAAACATATAAAACTCTAGCAAAATAATGCATCTCTCTCTCAGGGCACCTGGGTGGCTTAGTTGGTTAAGTGTCTGAACTTAGCTCAGGTCATGATCACGGGATCCTGGGATCAAGCCCCACATCAGGCTCCCTGCTTAGTGCGGAGCCTGCTTCTCTCTGTCCCTCTACTCCTCCCCCTACTCGTGCTCTAATAAACAAACAAACAAATAATCTTAAAAAAAAATGCATCTCTCTCAAACCAAATGATTAACATTCAATGCATATTATTTAAAGACAACAATGCTACTGATGTTAAATCATATAAGACATCTTCTAATACAACAACGTCACTCTCATTTTGCTGATACCATTCAGTCAGTAAAGAGGCTTCCAAATACTGTTTTCCACTGTATGAAAATCTTGAAAATCAAAGACTTTATTTAGTATTATTTACTCAGATGATACTCTGAAAAAATTGTTCCAATTATGCCTTGATTTTGAGTATCTAAATCTTAGCCAAACCAAATAATAATCAGACTTATAGTGGATGATATTAAAAATTGGTCTGAATATTGGTACATAGTTTATTTTGTTTTTTTAAAGATTTTTTAAAATTTTTTTTATTTGACACAGAGAGAGAGAGAGATTACAAGTAGGCAGACAGGCAGGCAGAGAGAGAGGAGGAAGCAGGCTCCCCGCTGAGCAGGGAGCCCGAAGCGGGACTCGATCCCAGGACCCTGAGATCATGACCTGAGCCGAAGGCAGAGGCTTCAACCCACTGAGCCACCCAGGTGCCCAAGTACATAGTTTATTTTGATATTGGTTGGATATGAGGAGCATCAACACACATGTAAATATACACTTCCTAGAGCAGAGTAAAAACAAAGTTCACAAATCGTATTACCTGTCTCAGACACAGAACATCAGATTTCTTATTGCTTCTTTACAAAAATCTCAAGTCAACTTGAGTTTTACAAATGCTTAATGATTAACAAAATAGAAAACAACTATCTGTATAGCCAGTGGTAAGAATCAGCTATATAAACTGCATTTATAGGGCAAAAGAACACTTGTTTAGTTCCTCTTTTGACAACCGTATGAGTATAATGAGGATGTGTAAAAACAACCATAACTCCTGGAGGTGAAAGCAAATAAATCTCTTTTTGGGGTAAATAAATAGTATCCTCCTGATATCAAAACGAAAAGAGCTGACAGATCATACAAAGCCTCTCAAAGGCTATCATTAGACACCCTTCAAATGAGATAGAACTGTAATTACTGAGAATATATAAAACCTGAAGCAAATTGCATGTTTCTTTTGATCACAAACTCACTATGACAAAGCAGTTTTCTTTGAAAAATTAAAGGAGGGGGTCCTCCCTCCCTAGTAATTCCTACATCTCTTGGCTGTCCATTTCTTTCCCCACATGAATTGCAGTTTGTCACATCTCATTTGCCACTTGAAATAACATGGTAAGACAATCATTAACTATGTTGCAACTTGATAATTTTCCTGCAGATGGCTCTATAATCACAAGACTGCCTAATGGTGTGTGTGCACATAAAAAAAAAAAATAGTGAGAAGGACACCCAGGTTTTTAAATTCCTCAATAAACCAGCACTTCTGAAGAGCTTTCAAGACAAAGTTTTTCACTATTGACTTACTAGGCAACACAACAACAAAACTGTAAGCAAACAAAGCTATTATTTAAAATCATATGTAAAAGGTAAACAATTTGGTCTTCAGTTAAGTTAGCTCTCACTTAGAGAAACTGCCACACGATTTTTTGTTTTGTTTTGTTTCTTCTGCAGTTTTTTTCTTCTGAGTTGGAAAGCACTAGATCCTTTCAATTCATGAGAAATGGAATAGCAACAAGGTACTACAAGGTCTTATGTTTAAAGAGACAAAGGTAATACCTGCATTTTAGTCCACAGCCATTTAAAGAATCTGCAATCTAAAGCTCTAAGTAATTTATACATTAAACTATTTCTGGTCCCAATCTATGGTTTGTGTTTCAGTAAAAATTTTTTAAGTTTTTCTTTTTTTTAGAGATTTTATTTATTTATTTGACAGAGAGAGAGAGATCAGATCACAAGTAGGCAGAGAGAGAGGAGGAAGCAGGCTCCCCGCTGAGCAGGGAGCCCGATGCGGGCCTGGATCCCAGGACCCTGAGATCATGACCCGAGCCGAAGGCAGAGGCTTTAACCCACTGAGCCACCCAGGCGCCCTAAGTTTTTTTTTTATATATATTTATTTGACAGAGAGAGACACAGCAAGTGAGGGAACACAAACAGGGGAAATGGGAGAGGGAGAAGCAGGCTTCCCGCTAAGCAGGAAGCCCGATGCGGGGCTTGATCCCAGGACCCTGGGATCATGACCTGAGCCGAAGGCAGACGCTCAATGACTGAGCCACCCAGGCGCCCCCATTTCAGTAAAAATTCTTGTTCGTGGTAGTAATTTTTAAATACTTCATATCTATAATTAATTAAATATTTAGAGTCTGCCAAATCATCCTGTCTTATATTTTTAATCAAGTAATTTTTAAATACTTCATATCTATAATTAATTAACTATTTAGAGTCTGCCAAATCAACCTGCCTCATATCTGTAATCAAGTAATCATACAGTCACTGGATGAAGTCACCCAGATCCTGAATTTATGGAAAAACCTATTTTAAAAAGAATGGTTTCTTACTATTAAATTCTGGTGACCATTCTCAACAAAAGTCAAATAATACTTCATTTTGAAAACACATCTGAGAAGGGTATAATAAACGGGAGGAAATAAGAGATGGTGTCAGTTCAACACAGGACAAAGCAAAACAAAACTTCACTGGGAAAGACAATAATGCCACCCCAACAAGTGTCCTTTATCAGACAGACTAGGAAACAGACACAAAACTCTGAAAGAAGAAACCTGTTAAGTTACTTGTTCTATGTACTATGAAAACTATTAAAAGGAAACCTCACTAAAGTGAGGGGAGGCTGAAATGGGTGTCATACCACTCAATGTCAATTACAGGAAGGTTTGTCAATTACAGACCCCTAACAGAAGAATCCTCAACTGGAAAAAAAATCATTAATTACAGGGCCCAAAGGGAAAGAAAGACTTATACTGTATTTCCTATAAGAAACTGACTACCTCTGCAGCTCATCAATGAGAAACATCTTTACCCTGAACTCTTGCTTTTCTCTAAGGGGATTTGCTTCAAAACAACCTTCCCAACTTTCTTTTTCTCCCTAAAGTATCATTCCTCTCCTTTGTCGGACTTACCTATGGTTTTGCCATAGTTTGTTTGACCTGAATCGTAATTCTGTTACTTCCAAATAAACTCATTTTTACTGGTAAAATAAGTTTTATTATTAAGGTCAACAGTATCTATATTACAAGTACATATAACATGGCAGAAATATTCTTCCGACCACTCATTAGTACTCTGTAATGTGAGATAGGCTGCTCGGGTACCAGACACTATGGAGTCATACCATATCATGAAAAAGAGCACTGGACTAGGAGTCAGGAGATAGGGATCCAGGTTTTAGCTCTGTCTCTTAGAAGGTATGGGAGCTTAGGTTAGGATATTGCATTTCCCTAAGTTTCCATTTCTGCAAAGTATAAGGCATTAAATTAAGCCAAAGATTTCATAGCCATTTCACCACCAATAAAATCTTTTATTATCTACTCCACCCCAAAACACTGAATTCCTTTTCTGAAATATTTTTGTCTCTCAATTTTTAAAATAAATTATAACGAATATTTTTCCCTGTTGAAAAAACAAAAAAGCCATATAACTTTCACTCAGAACTTCTGATTAAAAGGGAAATGAAACTGCCATGCTGAGCTGAAATCATTCTAGTGAAAGAAATGTGATGTTTTGGGGCGCCTGGGTGGCTCAGTGGGTTAAAGCCTCTGCCTTCGGCTCAGGTCCTGATCTCAGGGTCCTGGGATCGAGCCCTGCATCGGACTCTCTGCTCAGCAGGGAGCCTGCTTCCTCCTCTCTCTCTGCCTGCCTCTCTGCCTACTTGTAATCTCTCTGTCAAATAAATAAATAAAATCTTAAAAAAAAATGTGATGTTTTACAGATCGGATAATTTTATTTCAGTAAACTACACAATTTGTTAGGTTTTTTGAAATATTTTACATCTTCTTTTATTACTATTTTTGAAGACCCAGGGCTGTGACTCACTGGCATATATGAGACCCACTGTCCACACCAACCTTAAATTGTATTTTTATAATTATATCTGTGAATGGCATAATTAAAAGCTTAAAAGCCTTACATGAAATGAAAGGTTGATCCAAAAGGGAATCCAAAAACATAATTACAACTTCTTAGTCCCAAGCTGAATCTAAATGCTTTATATTCTAATAACATTTACGCTAGCAAATGAAGTATCTTTATAACAGGTTAGTTATATATTTTATTACCTAGTAAGGTTTTCATTTAAAACTAACATCTTTTGGGGCACCTGTGGTGCAGTCATTTAAGAGTCCAATTCTTGGTTTTGGCTTAGGTCGTGATCTCAGGGTTGTGAGATCGAGCCTCGTGTCAGGCTCCATGCTCAGTGTGGTGTCTACCTGGGATTCTAAAACAAATGAATAAATCTTTAAAAAAAGAGAAAACTAACATCTTTTAAAATAGCTATGTAGTGTCTAAAAATGGTAAAAAAAAAAAAAAGGGAGGGTTAACATCTTACCAATAGGTAACCACTCTTATCTAACTTTGTTCAATTAGCTCAGTATCAATTTGATTTTTTTTTTTTAAGATTTTATTTTTAGGGGCACCTGGGTGGCTCAGTTGTTAAGCGTCTGCCTTCGGCTCAGGTCATGATCCCAGGATCCTGGAATCAAGTCCCGCATTGGGCTCCCTGCTCAGCAGGAAGCCTGCTTCTCCCTTTGCCTGCTGTTCTCCCTGCTTGTATTCCCTCTCTCACTGTCTCGCTCTCTGTCAAGTAAATAAATAAAATCTTAAAAAAAAAAAGATTTTATTTTTAAGTAATCTCTACATCCAACATGGGGCTGGAAATCACAATCCTGAGATCAAGAGCATACATTTCACGAACTGAGCCAGCTCCCCAACAATTTTGATTTCTCAGTAATGTACAATTTGATCTACATGTGAAACACTTTATGTTTGGCACAGCATCATCTGGAAAATAAAAGATTTTTTTGCTGTGTCCTTCAAATAAACAGTAGTCCTCTACAAAGATGGTTTGTTATAATTTCAGTAAGCAACAGAAAGTTAAGGAGTCAATGGGGAGCCTATGGTAGGCTGTGGCTCCTGCTCTATTCTGTAATAAAGAATTTTGGGCCTGTGAGTTGCTTCTTTGTGCCTTTTGGCTGGAGAATTTAGTAGATCAATAAAAGAAATTGTGGTGTGGATTATAAACAAAGGTATATTCTGTAATAAACATGTAGGCTGGAAAGTTTACTAGGTACAATAGGAAAGTAAAGAGTGAAAAGCAGATAGCAATACTATAGTACCTTTATAGGTATGTAATCTTGAGAACACTTGTTTACCCTAACATTGGTTATTTCAGATTGCAATAATTGATATACAACACATAATATACAAATATATATATAAAGGCTAAAGCTATTATTGTTGTTAACATTGGAATAAAGGTCATTTAAATATAAGAACACAACTGTCAAATGCTGAGACCTCACATGGAAAACCAAATGCAGATCTTCCTAACTCTAATATATCTAACAGAGGGAAAGACTAAATCTATATAAATGGGAAGAATTTCAGTGATCTTTGCCACTGAAAAGACTTCCACTTGTCTGATAAAAAATTGTGGAGATTTTCTTTTCCTCCCTGAAAAGCTTTTTAACAAAGTTTACGCATGTTAAACACTTATAATATAGATAGATAAAATATACCTAGTTCATCTTGAAGGATAAATTAATTTCAGATTACCCAGTATATTGTTTACGCCTTCTGAGATGACTCAGCTGAGCATGGTCCAGGATGAAAGAAGAGTGATAGCTATACTGCAAATCATCTGAGTTTGTTCATTTATTCAACAAGTATTCACTGAGCATCTATTACACACATAGGTGCTGCAGATAAAGCAATAAACAACATAAAGAAAACTGGTTTCTCCTGGTTAAGACAGATGAAGAAAATCTAGTATATCAGAGGGTAATAGGTATTATAGAGAAAAATACAGCAGGTTAGAAAAGAGGGGGTGATGAAGACATGTTGCCATTTTATGTAGGATGGTCAGGAAAGATCCCTAGCAATAAAGTGATACATGATCAAAGAGAAAAGTAGGTGAGAAAACTAACTACATGGATAAGTGAGGTGTGCTCTGGCAGAGAAAAGAGTAAATGCAAAGGTCCCAAGGCAGGCTTGATATATTTAAGGAGCAGTAAAAAAGGGCAAGTGTGTGGGTAAATGGGTAAATTAGTGGAATATGATATCTGTGAGGTCACATCAAAAGGGTCTTGAAAGCCATCTTAAGGACTTTGGTTTTATAGTGGTAAGAAATGCTAGTGGAAGATTTTGAACAGAATATCATCCGATTTAGATTTTAAAAGGATCTTCCTGTGTTAAAAAAAAAAATGACTAAAGGAAAACTGAAGACTAGTAGGGAAGATGTTGCCATAATTCAGGAAAGAAATAAAGGTGGGCCTGGACAGGGGTGCCTGGGTGGCTCAGTCGTTAGTTAAAGTGTCTGCCTTTAGCTCAGATCATGATCCCAGGGTCCTGGGATACAGCCCTGCATCAGGCTCCCTGTTCAACAGGAAGCCTGCTTCTCCTTCTTCCACTTCCCCTGCTTGGGTTCCCTCTCTTGCTGTGTCTCTCTCTCTGTCAAATAAATAAATAAAATCTAAAAAAAAGAAAGAAAGAAAGGAAGAAAGAAAGAAAAGGAAAGTGGTGAAAAGTTGTACTATCTTAAGTACAAAGTACAAAACAATAAACATCTTTTGGCAGCCATGCTCAGATAAACTTTTGTCACCTAAATCAAACCACGAGTAAAATTCTTTTTTTTTTTTTAAACAAACTTACTACTATTGTAGATAACCAGGAGTTAACTGCATAAATGAGGAGAAGTAGTAGGACAAATAATTCAGTTTCTTACACAAAGGAAAGAAGTTAACATATTTTGATGATCTGAATAGCTGGAGTAGGAGGAAGATGAAAAGTACAGCTTGGAGCAGGAAGTCATTAACAGATGATGTTCCCTATTATAGATAACATAAAATAATGGCTTTACAGTATTTATTTTTATCTTTTTAATTTAATTCAAAAAGCATTTCCTGGATGGGCCCAGAGGGCAACAACTACTCAATAGAAAAAAATCGCAAAATTACTTCTTTCCTAAGGTTGAAGTTATGTTTTGACTATAAGCATTGTGAAGACAGGGTGCAAGGGTCCATGCTTTATTCATACTTAAATCCATAAAGTCTAAAATAATTCTTTATTCACAATAAGCACTTAATATAAATTTACAGACTTTAACAGACTGGATTCATATTCCACTAATTGGAGATCTAGTAAATGGAGCCCACTGTAATGTCAAAGCGTTTCTAATTCTTTTTTTTTTTAAGATATTTATTTATTTATTTATTTATTTATTTATTTATTTATTATTTATTTATTTATTTATTTATTTATTTATTTCACAGAGGGAGAGAGATCACAAGGAGGCAGAGAGGCAGGCAGAGAGAGAGGGGGAAGCAGGCTCCCCGCTGAGCAGGGAGCCTGATGTGGGCCTCGATCCCAGGACCCTGAGATCATGACCTGAGCCGAAAGCAGAGGCTTTAACCCACTGAGCCACCCAGGCGCCCATCGTTTCTAATTCTTATTCAAATTACTAGGTTTTAAAATATACAAGTATCTTTGGTGATGTTGAAAAAAATAACTTGATTTCAAATAATATCAAGTTATATAGTTTAAAAAATTATGAAGCACAAGTCAGAAAACTTGATAAGATTTTAATTACTTATTTATTATTTCTTATTAATACTAGCCATCATAAAGCTAAAAGGGGAACTAAATAAGCCATAAATATTCACTTAAATTTATAAAGACTAACAGTGGAAAAAATGATTTTCTAGTCACAGGATGGAAGATTCTCTTAAGTTTCGTATGAAGGTTTTATGTTTAGAGAATGTTCATGTTTCAACAGAATCTGATTCACAATGAATTTGGGTTGGAATTCCTTCTCAAGCTGTTAGGAACAACCTTTCAGCTTTGGGTCCTATGAGAACGTTGGACCAGGATAAAAGATGATTGGGCACACACATGCCTAAGGTTAGGTAAAAAATTATAGTAGGGCTGTTTATATCAAAATCAAATTATTTAAGTACTTTAAAACCCATTTATTTTAAATAATCATTTACTAATATATATTCATAGGCTTACTTTTGATGTAATAAACTCTTCTGCATATTATTACCTAATGTGACATTTAAATTTAGAAAAATTATGACACCATACCACCCAGTTTATACACTGAGGCTTTTCCAATATTACAGTCAGAATAAGGTAAATAACAGTTCTGGAAAGTTTCTGTCAATAGAATAAACTCTAGCCCAGTGCCCAGAGCCTTAAGGAAATGAAGAAGGGACTAATGAATATCATCAGATAATGAATCTAAAAGCCCATAAATAACCAGGGAATGGGCCTAAAAATTATTTAATTTTATTTAATTTTGTTTCTCTTTGGGTCTGTTTTTCATAGGCACTACACTGTGGGAATAAGAATGCATCTACTTTAAGCATGTAACTTATCTTAAGTCTAATGCAGGAGTTGGCAAATTATGCTGTGGGCCAAATGTGGCCCACCACTTGATTTTACAAATAAAGTTTTATTGGAACACAGCCATGTCTGTTCATTTATGTATCATCTGTGGCTTCTTTCATGCTTTGGTAGCAGAGCTGAACAGTTGTTACAGAGAACATCAGGCCCACAAAGCCCAATATTTACTACATAATCCATTACACAAAAAGTTGGCTAACTCCTAGTCAAGTACATTGATATAGAGTAGAAGTACAGGCTACTAACAAAGAGGTAAGCAGATTCTAGCAAATTTTTCAGAAACATAATTTTTAGAACCAAATTACTTTTGAACACTAATAAAGTGCTGGCATATTATAGAGACACTGAGTTACATATTAAAATAATTACATATGAGTGCTCCTGGGTGGCTCAGTAGGTTAAGCATCAAACTCTTGATTTCAGCTCAGGTCATGATTTCAGGGTTGTCAGACTGAGCCCTGCACTGGGCTCTACACTCAGCGCAGAGTCTCCTTGTCCCCCTCCCTCTGCTCCTCCTCCCCCCACTCCCAAATAAATAAGATCTTAAAATAAAATAAAATAAAATAAAAATACAGATGATAAAAGAAAAAACTTTGAATGGTCAACACATTAAAATTTGTTTAAAATCTACTTTATATGCAATGAATCATGGAATGCCATATCAAAAACTAAGGATGGGGTGCCTGTGTGCCTCAGGTCATGATCCCAGGGTCCTGGGATCGAGTCCCGCATCCGGCTCCCTGCTCTGCGGGAAGCCTGCTTCTCCCTCTCCCACTCCCCCTGCTTGTGTTCCCTCACTTGCTGTGTCTCTCTCTGTCAAATAAATAAATAAAATCTTTAAAAACAACAACAACAAGGGCGCCTGGGTGGCTCAGTTGTTTGAGCGGCTGCCTTCAGCTCAGGTCGTGATACCAGAATCCGGGACTGAGTCCCACCTTGGGCTCCCAGCTCCACGAGGAATCTGCTTCTCCCTCTGACCTTCTTCCTTCTCATGTTCTCTCTTACTCGCTCTCTCTCTCAAATAAATAAATAAAATCTTTAAAAAAATAAAAATAAATAAAAACAACAAAGAAACTAATGATGTACTCCTGTATGGTGACTAACATAATAAAAAATAAATTAAAATTTTTTTTTTAAATCTCAATAAATAAAACACAGCAGAAAAATTAGAAACTATCTTTGGACTAAGAGTGTTTAAAATGCTTGAAAGTCTAACTATGCATTTATCTATATAGCATACATTACAGTCCTTGAAATAAGTTACTACACAAATACAATAAATGACTTTTCAAAGTCAAATCATAACTGGTTAAACAAAGGGAGTATCAGAGATGGCAAATTTCATGTCAGCAAATTACTTAGGATATAACTGCCTTCCCTAACTTAGAATGAAATTCAGAGCCCCAAACATCCCCAGTGATAAAATTTGGAATTTTTAAATTTATTCTTTCTTTCCTATACTTGCAAAAATAATCCTCAATTGTATTAGATTAAAATGACAACAACAACAAAAAAAACCTTTAATGGTTCTGTTGATGCTGAACACCCTGACAGCAGGCTTAAACTCTAAAAGCATTCACAAAAATCAACTACCACATATACGTCAGAAACTATACAAGTTACACACATGAACACACATTGGGTCTTATCCTACATCTGGTTCGTGAAGTCTTAAAGATCTGAAATACCAGCAACTGAAGAGTTCAATAAAGCTTAAAAGCCAGGTCTTCTGAAATTCAGACATTCTTTCTTTTTAAAAAAATAAGAGATATCAGAAAATAATAAATATTGCCGTGGTGGTACAACCACATCAGTACAAACAACTGGATACATAGGACTCACTTACTGGTTACTTATCCTTCTACTTTTTGACTTAAAATAACATCAAAGATATTACTGGCTCATCACAAAAATGAACATCTTAGAACTATGGATTAAAAGCCTATTATCTACACTGATACAATTCTGACACTGTTCAGAACAGTGGCTACTGTCAGCATAAACAGAAGCTGTTTCTTATTAATGTATGAAGAAAATCTTTCATTCAATGACTAAACTGAATATAAGCCTGGAATGGATCATAGAACCATTCTCTTTATATACTAAGATTCTTCTGCTAGTCCGACCTATAAAGTCAGAGAGAGAATTGGCCACTTTGGAAATTTTATATCACAGTGGCCTTCAAATAGAGACAGCTTATCTAACTGCCAGAAATAAGAAATTCTCAAGTACCTACAATTGTTCTGTGCCCTCCATGTTTGTCTGCCAAAGGAGCTAAGCTAATACCTACTCCAACTTGTTTAAGAAATGGAGGGTTCGTCATGAAGTTCAGCTGAAGCTGGTGCTATGGGTAACTACTGTTTATTGCAGAAGCACTAGGATTCTTGCTAGTCTTAAAGGCCTCAGATAATTGTCTATAATCACTCTTAGCTTCCAAGTGACTTGCGTAAGACACTCCCTTTGAGAGTATTCTACTTGCTGCTCGTCTTGCTTGCTATTTGCATGGATAAACTGGAGATAACAGTCTCTCAGTAGTTCTAACCCTTTACCTTTTTCTTTTTTTTTTTCTTTATCTTTTTCTTACTGGTTTAGATTGCCAGTGATCTTTTAAAAGGTAGTTTTCCAAGTCAAAATTCACACTCATTTTTAAAAAGCCACTCCTAACAATATAAAATCTCATAAAAACTTGGGGAGAAAAAAGGCATCATTTCCTAAATTATAGCCAATTACCAAACGAAAGGCTATGGAACTGCCCATCTGCAGCAAAGCAAGAAAAGGTGGATTCCAAGTTGCTTTGATTCACCTCAGAAGCCAAGTTCTTTACAGGGTAAAGAGTGAGCGAAAACAATTTCTTCTTGATGCCTGAGCTGGTAAAATACACTTTGAGAGTTTAACTACAAAGCAAAGAAGTTATGTGGTAAACTATATTGCTTTTGTGGGGAAAATACATACACACTCAAAAATGTCTGGGGCTACAAGTCAGTTACATTCAAAATGAATAATAAATACATGCCACATTAAAGAAGATATTAAAATTTGATGTTCAAAAGACGTTTTCAAGTGCTACTGAACAAGAACAAAACTTGAGGAAGAATTTGGGTCTAAAAAAGGCACTCTGGAATTTGTCTATATGTTTACTTTCTGGTGATAAAAATTCTGAAAGTGTCTTGCTTCTTATTTCAGAATTCTGCATCTTCAGCAGCATATTTTAAAAAAAAGGATCTATGTCTGAAAATACTAACAACGAATTAGGAGATAAAGAATAAAGAGCAAAGAAACTTCTTTCCATCTGAGAAATGCTTCAGAGGGACAAAAAGATGTAAAACCAATGATAAAAATATAGGGGGGAAAAAAGCATAGACTCCTGATAGTTCAGAAAACAAAAATAAGTAGTATGAATTCTAGGCAGAATTTGATTCAGTGAATTTTCTTTCCTACAGGTTCCTTTTCTAAAAATGAACGCTTTCTAAACAAGAGCCACCACAACTTACCACTCATGTGCCAAGCACATACATTTCATATGCAAGTCTAGGTAACATAATACGTTTTTTTCTTTCAGTCTAACATTTATCCATCCTTATGTTTTCAAACTTTTGCTTGCTTTTCAGCAACATTTGGTAAAAATGAAATGCTCAAGTTCATTAAATTTCAGGCTGCGGTGGTAGGAACTAGGAAAAATAAAGAACCTTTATCGCGTGTCTGTTATATGCTTGGCACATGTTGGGCACAGGATACCTGCACACTAACATTTGAGAGGGGCATTATTTTCTCCTTGCTGTTCAGAAAACTTAAAAGCAAATTCTCAAAGGTTTTAAAATAAAATGCAGCTGAGGTCAGATAAAACCCATTATTTGCTGGCAAGTCTGTGCTTTTCTACATCATCCTTTTGATGGTGATAATAGGTTCTTAAAAGAACAAATCTAATTAAAAATAAATTTGATCAACAAAAATATAAATGACAGAATAAAACTCTGGCTTAAATTTAACATACTAAACAGGATGTTTTATGAGTAAACCAAGATACATAATATTAACATTCAAAATAAACAGAAATGATCTTTGATAGTAAATTAGGTTGTAATCTTGGTTGTATGTGTGATCTTAATATCTCTGAATCTCAATTTCTTCATTTGATAAGAAGAGGGTATTAGTTATCTTAAAGAAGTATGTTACAAAGACTAAAGATAAAGGTAATACAGATAATGGTGAACACAGATCCACGTACATGTAAGTTCTTTACCTCTAACAGAGTGATATTGAGGCTATAAAGGACACTAACACAGAACAACCGTTTCTTCTTTTTTTTTTTCCTTTTGGAATTACTAGGAAAAAACCATAACTGCCCCCAATCCCTATTCTAGTGCTTCAAAATTTTCCTTAAACGTTTTATCTTGGTACAAATCTGATACAGATGAAAAACAACTGATGTACACAGAAGGAAAAGACTAAAGTCAGTGGTTAGAGAAGGGGAGAGGAAGCTCAGGAACCCTCAAAAAGGAGGAAAACACCTACAAAGTCAAAGTACCATGCCTTCTGAAAGTCTCCTAGATAAACCTTAATAATTACAAATGCCTCTTATTATTTATCAGCCAGGATAATTTAGTTAGACAGTTTATACCGTTTCATATCTGGACTGATTTTGTATGTTCCCCAATCTTCTTCCGGAGTGGGAAAGTGAGTCTGTTATAGGGAAAGTACAAAAATTGTGTTTGGTATAGAATCCAGTAATGTTGTACTTCTAGATGTGTCCGGAGCATGTGCTTATGTTTTCATGTTTATGCCTTTCACCTGTCTGGTTCATCCTCCCTCTTCCCTAACAGAAGAATTGCTACTTATCTTTCTGGACACAGTTCAAATGTCAACTCCCGAAGCCATTAGTACTTCCCAAGGCAGGGTTAGTTCTACCTACCCTATGTTTCTAGAGTGCTTGGAATACACGTTTACTAGTCTCACTGCAATATAATTAATTCACTGAATGCTTGTTTCTCATACTAGATGTTAAGTTCCTTGAAGGTAATGGTAGTGTGTGTATACGGTAGAATTTTCGATGTCTAAGTGTCATTCCATTGTTGTTGCTACCATTCTACATTGTCTAGTATTATCAACCTGTCTAGAAAAGCAAGTGGATAATGTAATGTGCTTAAAGACACTTTTTTTTTTTAACAGCAAGAAAGAAACTAGGCTCACTATGCTTTTTGGTTAAGTTACTGGGCACATCTGGGTTTTTCTGGGGTGGTGGGGGAGGAGCACATCAGTTTTAAAACTGTAAGTACTTAGCATTTTTAGACCTGAAAAGAAATTCAGATTTTCCACTTCAAACTTCCTAAGGGCTAACTGACAAGGCCAGGGTCATACAGTCAATCATTAACTGAGCCAGCAGATTTGAGCAGATCATTCTCTTAACCTTACTAATAGACCATCTGCTTTAATGATGCCAACACACCCTTACTGGGCCTTTGTCCACAGATAGGAATTATCATTCAGTTGATCTGCAGAGAAGAATATAGGAGCTTATGATATCTAAATTTATATCATGACTTACAAAAAGAAAAGGCCTTTAACCAATGCTCTGTGGTCAACTAAGTAGATTATCAATGCTTTCTGCATGTTAAGTAACCCTGCCTTCTGTTTTCTGTAGCAGTATGAGTAGTATAGTATTAACCTAGTTCTACTGTTTCTTTACTGAAAGTAACATGTATTTTACAGATGATTAAAGATATTTTGGATAAGTAGCAAACTGTGAAATCTGAGATGTTACTGCCAAGTTTCTAGTTTCGTTTAGGAAGTATAATATTCAAATGGTCATGAAATAAAATATACACAGTCTATTTTCATTTTTATACCTTTTTACAATTCATATTGTTAAAGGTCTATACACTGCATATATTTCAGTAAAAGCATTTCAATAGAAAACTGTAACTTTAAATTCCCATTTGCTTTAGATACTGAAATGGTAAATACTGTAACCATAAGTATTCTCAGAAGTTTATTATTTTGGTAATATTTATCAAAGTATAATTATTTAAGTTTAAAAAAATTCTCTTTAAAAAACCTGAGATGTCAACATAGCACTTAATCCTAAAATACACTTTCAATTAATTAAAATGCATTTATTCTTTATATATCCTTAATAACATTCAATATGTGTAAATACTATTTTCAGCATGGTTTCTAAGTAGTGTATGTTGGATGTGGATGTTAAATATAGAATTGAAAACATTGAATTCTATTCTGTTTTGAGTAAAGTAGTTAGTAACACAATACATAAGCAGGCTTAGCTTATGAAATTTCCTAACGGTTCTCAAAGAAATCAAAGTTCAGAATTCAGTGGCCTTCCTCTTCTCTGTGGCTTGTCCTGACACATGAGACAGTAGAGGGAACTACTCCCAAGCAGTGAATGCTGTTATGATTAGGACTGAAGGGAATACTGGTTACCTCTTGTGTATGTATCATTTCCAGGCTGTTCTATTTTGCCCTTTTGTTTTAAACATGAAAAAACTATGAAACACTGAAAATAGGTTGTTTTTTAAAATAAAGGTCAGGCTAAGAGAAATAGGATGAATTTTTCATATATAAATCTGATTTTTTTCACTGTAGTTCTGCTAAATATTAATATGCAATTTAACTTTTATTACTTTCAGAGAATTATGGCAATAAATTACAAGAAAATTGCATGGTTACATGTTTTAGCAGTTGTCAATTTTAAATATGATTTCTGTTAATCTAGCAGAAATCATCTGTTATACTGTTGAACCACCTACCCCAGCACAGCACACAACTGTTAAAATGTAAATTGCCCAACTATTTTTAGCTGTTGTGGAAAAAAATTCCTGTCTTCGGGAATAATGATTTGAGGCATTGTGTTCATTTTGTTTATCAAGCAGCTATTCAGCCTCTAGTGGGCCCAACTGCTTATGCAAGCAAAAGCTTTTAAGAATGCCTGCAGCTGCAGTCCAACCTTCCAGGTAGGCTGCAGGTTCAGAGCACAGCTGCCCTAGGCTGCATAAAACTCAGATCCATCTGGAACTGAGTTTCAAAGAGGATTTCAAATTTGAGTTTTCATGTATCACATGGAAGAAAAGGCAGGGGAAGAACACCGGAAAGAAGGAAGGCAAACAACCAAAAAGATGATATCTCTACTTCAGCCTTAATAAAAAATAAAAAGCTCAGACCCATGCTGCTCCTTCTAGATTACTACTTGCCAAGCCGGATATTCCATTCACTGTATACTTCGATGAGCTGTGACTCATCCAGCAGCACCTGCGCCCATGTGTTAAGTACTGCCAAATAAAAGCCCAACATCCATTTACACAACAAAGAGATGTACCCTACAAGGCATGGGGCCTCAATCCAAAAGCCCCACTCCCCATTTGTTCTAAGCAAAGGGAAACGAGAAAAAAAAATCTTCACTTCTCGCACTAGAGATTTTTTTAAATGTAGGTGAATTTATGATGTAGGTTAATTTACAAATACTTTTACTCTTTAAAAGAATAAAGTATATTTAATAGCACAAACACCCCTACAGCATTAGATTATCACGGCCATTAACAATTGTTCACCAAACCTTTCCAACCTCCTTCATGAAAGCTCTTTATTCTCAAAGGATACATTTTTTGAGCAAAGGGGGATCAACAAACTAGTTGCTTGAAAGCTTTCCTGATGCTAGGCTGAAGTTAGGAA
This sequence comes from Ailurus styani, assembly GCA_002007465.1. Lineage (NCBI taxonomy): Eukaryota > Metazoa > Chordata > Mammalia > Carnivora > Ailuridae > Ailurus > Ailurus styani. Next base: position 1,782,039 of record LNAC01000307.1, on the reverse strand, counting down.
AGGCTTAATGAAGGCTTTAAAATCCACAAGGGCTTCACAATGAACATCTGACTCAGTGATTTATGCATATTAATAACTTCAGTCCTACTGAGGCAAGCTGAGCCGACCATGTCCTCCGAATCTTAATGTCTTTAGCTCCACTGGGATTATTACAAATGTAAATTTCTAAGATTCTCAGCTATTAATCTCTGTCTGTCCTCCTGTTCAGCAACATAATGACTAATTAAACATCAAAAGACCTGTACAGGAGATCTTCTTTGACAGCTACCGGCCTAGTCCTCTTCCCAAGAGGGGAATTCAAATGACAGGGACACAGAGTAACAGCATATGAGTAAGCTACAAATTACTGCAGAGAAATCTGAAAACCTAACATTAAATGTGGATTTATCTCAATCAATGATTCCATTAAACAATGAACAGTTATGTGAAGTGTGCCTGCTGACGCCAATCGAATGTATCCTTATAGCCAGCAAATATTGAATACCTGAAATCGGTTTGTTTACCACAAAGTCAAAAAAAATGGGTACTTACTGAAGAAGGCAAACCAGGAGGCACCTTTCTGACTTTCTTTGCTTGCAAAGGATCTGCATATGGAAAACGATATATTTCATCAGCATTTATATTTAAAAAGGCCAGACTTCAAGTGAACAGGAATTTTTCCTTCTAGTGCCTTGTTTTCCAGTACTTAGGAATAAGCAAGGGCATATAGGGATGGGGGGCTTTGTTCTTTCTAACTGGTTCCTGGACAAAACAGTTCTCCTAATGAAGTGGTATATTCTGAAATACATATCACGTACCTTTAGGAAGATGAGAGCAAACAAAGTAAAACAAAGAAAATAACAAACCAATAAAAGCATGTGTGGAGGGAATTAACATTTCTTAAAAACCCATTACGAGCCAGGCTCCATACCAGGCACTTTATATGACATATCTCACTTTCATTTGCAGAGGACATTTGATGCAACAGGTAACTTTAATAATACAACTGCTTAACAGAGACTCAATTTAGTGTCCACATCACATGAAGAATTAGGTTTAAAAGCATATTAAACAGACTGAAAGCTAATGCTATGCTACAATTTACTATATTAAAAATTTGAAATAAAATTTAATAAATGAAAAACTATGCTTGTAATCATGTCAGAGAAATGCCACGTAAACTATTAAAATACAGGCACTGTCATATACAATGTCATCTAGTATTCCGTAAGAATATTTACTGTTTACAATGCGTGGTTAAAACTGCAAATTTAGCACTAACTGTTGCGTGATTTATCTATGGATGTTTATATTATTTCAAAAATAACTAGAGAAAGCATATTTCTTTATAAGGCATAAATGAAAACATCATAGATACCTAATCAGCTTCACTTGGTATTTTAATTTTACTTATCTGTAAAATTTAAAACGTGTCCATCTTATTTACTATTTAAAAAAAAGGTGGTAAGTGCAGCTTTCTAATCCTAAACAAATCATGGATGAAACTCAGGATTTTTCAGAGGGGTTCATTATTAAGAAGGCTGATAAAAAGTACACTATTTCGCAAACTGTAAAAATGAGAATTAAACAAGCATGATATTTTCCTGGGTCATAAATTATATGAAATATTAAGACACACAGTTGTTTAAGAAAGAATTAAATTCACTTTTTAAATTAGGACAGGGCATCTTTACAATTTATATTCTAGGAGCTTGCAAAGCTGAAAAAGCAACTTTAGAAGTAGCATGCGGAAAATTTTACACAATAAAAAAGGGGGAAAATCATTCATTATTACCATTTAAGCCCCTATACCAAGAGGTAGCCTGTATTTCCTTAAAACAAAAGTGCCAAGATAAACAACATTTGGCACACTCGATACTTAACAAAACTTAGAAGCAAATTTTTTGTTCTTTGTGAGGCTTTTCTAGAACCTAACTCTTCGTAACTAAAAAATACAATGTCCTTTGTGCAAAAGCCACACTCTATACCAAGAGAGTCAACTGAACTGCTCCTCTCAGTTTGGAGCTCATCAATCTATTTTGGATTAATTACTAGCAGAAGATGTTCTATTTAGTTTAGGACAGTTTATACCTATGTGAAGAGAAATGTTCTTTTTTTTTTAATTAGAGAGGAGGTAGGGAGGGGCAGAGGGAGAGGCAGAGAGAATCTTAGCAGGCTCCACGCTCAGCATGGAGCTTGACATGGGGCTTGATCTCACAACCCTGAGATCATGATCTGAGCCAAAATCAAGAGTCAGAAGCTTAACTGACTGAGCCACCCAAGCACCTGGAAATGCTTATTTTATATTTTTATCTCATCAGTGGCTGCCACTACAATAATATACATAATGCTCTTTTTAAAAGAATGAATTTGGTGGGACGCCTGAGTGGTTCAGTTGGTTAAGTGGCTGCCTTCAGCTCCGGTCATGATCCCAGCATCCTGGGATCGAGTCCTGCATTGGACTCCTTGCTCAGCGGGGAGCCTGCTTCTCTCTCTGCCTCTGCCTGCCACTCTGCCAGCTTGTGCTCTCTCCCTCTTTCTCTAACAAATGAAAATAAAAAATCTTAAAAAAAATCTATTTAAAAACAATGAATTTGGGACTTATAGTTCACTTTTGAGGGGTTGCAAAATCTAACAGTTTAGAGAGTGAGCTGGCTACATTCAAATTTCAGCTAATTTCAGCAGCAACAAATATAGTGGCCGTGTGAATTTCAGCAAGTTACTTTTTATTTTTTTTAATTTTATTTTTATTCTTTGCCCAAGGGGTACAGGTCTGTGAATCATCAGGCTTACATCTTTCACAGCATTCACCAAAGCACAAACCCTCCCCAATGTCCATAACCCATCCACCCTATCCCTACCCTCCCACACCCCTCAGCAAGTTACTTTTAACCTCTTTAAGCTTCAGTTACCTATGATGTAAAAAGGGGATAACACCTCTTAGAGTTATTGTAGTAAAGATAATACGTGAAAGATGTTTGGGCAGTACCTGACAAGAGACTGACAATAAATTTTAGCCACTATTACTATGTTTATATTAAATTCTGTGGCAAAATATTATAAATTAGATAGCTAGATGGTGTTTTGCAGAATGTAGATTTCATAAAGCATCTAAGTAGCTTGAGAAGATACTGAGATGGGTATAGATGATCTCTGAAGTCCTTTCAACTCTGAGATTTTATGAATAACTGCAATGCCAAGAAAGAGTGGCTGAGTGAGAAATAACAATGAAGAATGGAATAATACTGCACTAAGTGGTATCCATACAGGAAATGAGTGGGCTTCCCTGGATACCAAGCCTTTGCTAAGTTGCTTAGCTTCCTGGGTCTTGCTTCCTCATCTGTAACACAAGGTTAATATTACAACTTCATAGAATTTTTGTAAAGATATATACCCAGTATGGAGGAGACAAAAGTATTGATCACTATCATAATCAAAATGAAAATGAAAATGTAAGTTTTAATTTCTGGAAAACTTGAGTTTTTATTCCTCCACCCCAATTCCTAGTGAATCAATAGCTCATTTTCTTCTTGAACTTTTAGTAATATTATATTACTAGTGCTTTTTGACATAGTATGTGCTCACACAGCATACTAACAAGGTATTTCTCTAGTGACACTGATATGTCTAGACTCAAATGAGTGTTCATACTCTAACTCATTTGGTGGGAAACAAAAGTGAAGATGGAGAAAAGATCCTTTACAATTTATCATTTCTTTAATAACAAACATTATACTGGTCTAAATCATTTGGGCTTACCTTATTACACATACTAAGTCACCCATAATGCTGAGAGGTGGACATATCTAGTCAGAGCTTTCTATTGCAAACATGACCATCATTGCCCTTTCATATACTCAAGCATAATCTGGACCCAAGGCTATTTCACAAAAATCTAGGTTTCACAGAAGGTAGATATATAAATTGGTATTTGTGGCATAAATAACTACAACATATTTTCTTTTAGTGGGATATATTTATTTCAGAAGCTGGCCTATCCTTGGTAGAAACATCCTGTACAACTTCAATTTTCTTGTGTAAAGGAAGATTCCTATGAAGAAATCACCAAAAATTCTCACATTTAAAGAATGTGAGAATCCACTGCTTGGATGGGGCATCTGGGTGGCTCAGTCGTTAAGCGTCTGCCTTCAGCTCAGGTCATGATCCCAGGGTCCTGGGATGAAGCCCCGCATCGGGCTCCCTGCTCTGTGGGAAAGCCTGCTTCTCCCTCTCCCACTCCCCTTGCTTGTATTCCCTCTCTCTGTGTGTCTCTCTCTGTCAAATAAATAAATAAAATCTTTAAAAAAATAGTAAAAATACATACATACATACATACATACTGCTTGGATAAGGTGCCAGAGTGTACCTGAGGGTTGCTGTAAGCAGCAACACAAAACAAACTGTCCTGGTTAGGCTATGTATAAGGCATAAAAGAAGGAAGCTAAAGAAGATGAGGGTTCAAAACTTAATAGGTACTGAGTTTCCTTTTGAGGTGATGCTTTGGAATGAGATAGAGATGGTGGCTGCACAGCACTGTAAATGTATTAAATATCACTGCATTGTACATTTTAATATGATTGAGTTTACCTCAAATTTTTAAAAAATAGGGAGTAGAAAACTTAAAATGCAAAGAACATTGGATGTGGAGTCAGAAAATCTTAAATTTTATCTTGGGTAAACCAACTATTAATTATATGAATGCGTCTTCTTGAGCCTCATTTTACCTTAAATCCAGTTATTACACCCACTGACCAGCAGGGCTGTTGGACCAATGAGATGACAAAGTATATAAAACTACATTGTAAACTCTTCAGCATCAAATCAATCTTAGTCAAAAATAAGGTATTAATGTTAGCCCATGACATTTTTATTATAATAGGAAAAACTAGTCCCATTTTTCACTATTTAGTTCCTCTTATGATGACCAAACAAGAATATTAAGTTGATTGTTTATTAAATATCTAATAGATACATTATTTTATGCAAATAACCCCTAATATCAACATCATACTTAAGAAACCAAATTTCTACTAAATAAAAGTGCAGCCAGAAGACTAAGACTTAAAAAAAAAAAAGAAACATTTGTAAGATAGGATTCGTTGTACAACACACTTACCAAGTGCTGCAGAATCATGGAGTGGTCTTCTCCTGGAACTTGTGGCAGAGAATGAGTAGTATGGTGTTCCAGGTTTTCCTGAAGAAGACAGCTGTGCCGGGCTTCCAAGCCCCAGATCTTGTCTCAGGAGACTAGACTATAAAACAAAGCCAAGGAAAGAAGTTATCTTCCTACTGATACCAACCCAAACCTGAAAATATCATCATTTCTGAGTTACTCAGATGGTTATTCAGAGGATGATAGTACCTTCAACCATGCCTTGACTTTAGATGCATCCGGTAAATATTTGAGTTCTAGGAGACCACTGGTTTAAACCTGTATTTTCTTTCCCTCGCTTCGTGTTGCCTGCTTTCTAGTAATTATTCAGATCTATATGATCTTTTTTTTTTAAAGATTTTTATTTATTCATTTGACACAGAGAGAAAGATTACAAGCAGGCAGAGAGGCAGGCAGAGAGAGAGGAGAGAGGAGGAAGCAGGCTCCCTGCTGAGCAGAGAGCCCGATGTGGGCCTCGATCCCAGGACCCTAGGATCATGACCTGAGCCGAAGGCAGCGGCTTAACCCACTGAGCCACAAAGACGCCCATCAGATCTATATGATCTTAAGGTTGAAAGACCCTTTAGTTATGATGTGGTCGACCCTTTAATTATCAAGAATATTTTTGAAAAATGGCCACCAAGTCTTTGCTTGAATGCTTTCATGACTATACAAGGCAATCTATTCTGTTCTTTTTCTTTTTTTCTTTTAGGATAGCTTTCATTATTTGAAGACTGCCAATATTGTCAAGACTAGCCATTCCTGTTTTCTTCAACTGTGTCTCATAGCATGGGTTTTAATGAAATCCTCACCATTTCTGACAGAAGACCTCTGGATTTATTTTCAGTTTGTCAAAGTGTCTTGTAAAATGGAATGGAAGACAATGCCCCAGATGTGGCCTGATTAGTGCAGAGTCATTTTCAGCACTGCATTTAAACAACCCATTTGTGCTAGTTCATATTAAAAGGTTAGGAGTGATCACATGCTGTTACTCACTCTTTATTGCATATGTTTCTATTAAATCCTGTCCCCTCCAACAGTTTCCTTGTTCAGTTGTTTTTTGTCCCAAATGCAACAGTTAACATTTACCTGATAAAATTCACCTTCTTACATTTTATCCATAATATTCATTTCTGCCTTTTTAGATTCTGAGTCTGTCAACCGATGCATTTGCTAGTCTTTCTCGTATTGGGGCATAAAAAAATGGGATTAAAAAAAAAGAAGGCATCAGGATGACAAGGCTGAGGAGATCCCTATGCTATGCTACAGAGACATGAGACTTTGTCAAATGCTTCGCTGAAATCGAGAGATTCAGCAGCCCAGACCTACTAAACCAGTGACACTAACATAAAGCAAATGAAGTCAATTTGGCAGAATTTGGTTCCAACCTTTCTGGTAACTGAGGGAAAAAGGCCTCAACTGGAAAGGGTGCTGGATACAGCTGAGAGGATGCTCTCATGTGAAAAGAGCTGTGATCCCTCTGATATACAGACTATCCTCCCACCCCCATATTTAATACCTGCCATCACCATATTCTTAGTAGTTGTCCTTTTAGCCACTGATTATCACAGAGATACTGCTCTGGTCAGAAAAAAATCCGCAGAACTTTATAATAGTGGTCATAGTAGCTCAGTTCCTGCCTCGATTCTAATAATCAAGGAAAACTCTCTTTCAGTTTATCACATATTTAATGATTTTAAGTAATTTTTGTTATGTTTCAGCTTAAAAAATTGCAGCTGGAATTCACATAGCATACAATAACCACTGCAAAGTTTCCAGTCACTGACATCTGGTGTATTCACAATGTTATATGACCATCACCATCTAGTTACAGAACATCTTTATCACCTCCAAAGGAAACCCAATAGTGAAAAGTTACTTCCATTCTTCCCCTCCTCTAGCCTTTGCAACAACTAATTTCCTATCTCTATGAATTCACCTATTTTGACTATTTCATATAACTTGGAACCAACCATATGTGACCTTCTTTCACTTAACATGTTTTTTGAAGTGCATCCTCATTGTAGTTTTTTTTAAAAGATTTATTTATTTATTTATTTGACACAGAGAGAGAGCTTACAAGCAGGCAGAGAGGCAGGCAGAGAGAGAGGAGGAAGCAGGCTCCCTGCTGAGAAGAGAGCCCGATGAGGGCCTCAATCCCAGGACCCTGAGATCATGACCTGAGCCGAAGGCAGAGGCTTTAACCCACTGAGCCACCCAGGCGCCCCTCATTGTAGTTTTTATCAGTACTTCATTCCTTGTTAGGGCTGAATAATATTCCATTGTATAGATATACTACATTTTGTTTATCCATTCATGTACTGATGGGACTTTTTAGTTGTTTCTAGCTTTGGACTATTGGGCATAGTGTTGCTATGAATATCTGTGTATGGGTATTTGTCAGAGTACCTATTTTCAATTCTTTTGGGTGATACTTAGGAGTAGAATTGCTCGGTCATGAGACAATTCTATGTTTATATTTTAAAGAACTTCCAAACTATTTTTCACACGGCTGTGCCATTTTACATTCCCACCAGCAATGTATGAGGATTCTAATTACATCCTTACCAATACTTGTTATTTGTTCTTTTTTTTCCTTCTTTCCTCAATTATAGCCATCCTTGTGGGTATGAATTAGCATCCATCTTACTGTGATTTGATTCCCATTTCCCTAATGATTAATGATGTTGAATATTCCTTCATGGGCCTGATGGCCTTTTGTATATCATCTTTTTTTTTTTTTTAAAGATTTTATTTATTTATTTGACAGAGAGGGAGAGATCACAAGTAGGCAGAGAGGCAGGCAGAGAGAGACGGGGAAGCAGGCTCCCTGCCGAGCAGAGAGCCTGATGCAGGACTCGATCCCAGGACCCTGAGATCATGACCTGAGCCGAAGGCAGAGGCTTTAACCCTCTGAGCCACCCAGGCGCCCTTTTGTATATCATCTTTAGTAAAATATTAATTCAAGCCCTTTGACCATTCCATTTTTTTTTAAAGATTTTATTTATTCATTTGACACAGAGAGAGAGATCACAAGTAGGCTAAGAGGCAGGCAGAGAGAGGGGAGAAAGCAGGCTCCCTGCCGAGCAGAGAGCCCGATGTGGGCCTCGATCCCAGGATCCTGAGATCAGGACCTGAGCTGAAAGCAGAGGCTTTAAGCCACTGAGCCACCCAGGCGCCCGATCATTCCATTTTTGAATTGGTTCGTGTTTCTACTGTTATACTCTAAGAATTCTTATATGTTATGTTTTGAATACTAGACATTTATCAGACATGTGATTTGCATGTCCCATTTTGTAGGTTGTGTTTTCACTTTTTTTTAAAAAAATTTTATTTATTTATTTGAAAGGGAGAGAGCGAGCATGTGTGCATACAAACAGGGGGAGCAGCAGAGGGAGAGGGAGAAGCAGACTCCCTGCTGAGCAGGGAGCCTGATGTGGGACTCGATCTGAGGACCCTGGGACCATGACTTGAGCTGAAGGCAGACGCTTAACCAACTAAGCCACCCAGGCGTCCCTGTCTTTTCATCTCTAAATGTCCCTGGATAAACACAGTTTTTAGTTTTGATGAAGTCTAATTTACCTTATTTTGTTGTTGTTGTTGTTGTCGTGCTTTTGGTGTCATACCTAAGCATCCACTGCCAAAGTCAAGGTAACGAAGATTTATCCCTATATTTTCTTCTAAGAGTATATAGTTTTAACTCATACGTATATCACTGACCCGCTTTGAATTAATTTTTATATATGGTAGAAGGTAGGGGGCCAGCTTCATTCGTTTGAATATGGATATCCAGTTATGCTAGCACCATTTGTTGAAAAGAACAGTATTTCCTTATTCAGTGTTCTTGGCACTCTTTGCTAAAAATCAGTTTTGCTCATAGGTACTTGGGTTTATTTCTGGGCTCTCAATTCTTCCCATTTGTGTGTATGTCTACCTTATGCCAGCTCCAAAGTGTAGCTTTGTAGTAAGTTTTGAAATTGAAAAGAGTGCGTACTCCAATTTTATTCTTCTTTTTCAATATTGTTTTGGCTATTTGGGGTTCTTTGAAATTACACATAACTTTGAGAATCAGATTTCCATTTATGTAAAAAGATACCACTGGAATTTTGATAGAGATTGCACTTTGAGTTTGTCATCTTAACAGCATTAAGTTTCTGATCAATAAACACTGAATATTTTCCCATTTCTTTGGGTACTTTAATTTCTTTCAGCAAGGCTTTGTAATTTACTGTATACAAGTCTTACACTTTGTAGTTAAATTTATTCCTAGGTATTTTATTCTCTTCGGATGCCAAATGGAGTTGGTGACTTAACTATGTTTTTGGTTTGTTCATTATTAGCGTATAGAATACAACTAGTTTTTGTGTGTTGATTGTGAATCTTTCAACTATGGTATATTCATTTATTAGCTCAAATAGTTTCTTTTTTAATTTTTAATTTTAATTTTTTAAAAAGATTTTATTTATTTGACAGAGAGACATCGAGAGAGGGAATACAAGTCAGGGGAGAGGGAGAAGGAGAAGCAGGCTTTAGGTTGAGCAGGGAGCCTGATGCGGGGCTTGATCCCAGGACCCTGGGATCATGACTGGAGCCAAAGGCAGATGTCCAAATGACTAAGCGACACAAGTGCCCTTAGCTCAAATAGTTTTATTGTGGATTCTGTATATGTTAAGATCACACCATCTGGAAATAGGGAAAGTTTTACTTCTTTCATTCCAATTTAGATGCCTTTCTTTTTCTTGCCTAATTGCTCTGGTTAGAACTTCTACTAAAACATTCGGGACACTTGGGTGGCTCAGTTGGTTAAGCGTTTGACTCTTGATTTCGGCTTAGGTCATGATATCAGGGTTGTGAGACTGAGCCCCATGTCATGTATTGAGCTGGGAATGGAGCCTGCTTAAGATTCCCTCTTTCTGCTCGCCCCTCTCCCACTGCTCATGCTCTCTCTCTCTAAAAAGAGAACTTCTAGTAAAATGTTCAATATAAGTGTGAAAGCACACATCCTTGTCTTTTTTTTTTTTTTAAGATTTTATTTATTTGTGAGGGAAGAGAGAGAGCATAAGCAGGGGGAATGGTATGTAGAGGGAGAAGCAGGCTCCCCACTGAGCAAGGAGCCCGATGTGGGATTTGATCCCAGGACCCTGGCGTCATGACCTGAGCTGAAGGCAGATGCTTAAACCGACTGAGCCCACTCAGGAGTCCCTAGACATCCTTGTCTTATTCTCAATCTCTTTAAAGTAAACTCTACACCCAACATGGGGCTCAACGTCACAACTCTGAGAACAAGAGTCACATGTGCTACTGATTGAGACTGCCAGATGCCCCATCTTGTTCGCAATTTTAGTGGGAAAGGCTTTCATACTTTTACCATTGAGCATGGTATCAGCTATGACCTTTATCGAGTAGAGAAAGTTCCCTCCTAGTCCTAATTTGTTAAGTGTTTTTATCATGAAAGGGTGTTGGATTTTTTCAGATGCTTTTTCTGTACTGATTGAGATGATGAAATGATTTCTGCCCCTTGATTCTGTTAATAAATTACAGTGATCACGTCTCATATGTTGAACTACCCTTGCATTCTTGATATAAAACCTACTTGGATCATGGTGTATATTCCTTTTTTTTTTAAGATTTTATTTATTTATTTGACACAGAGAGAGATCACATCACAAGTAGACAGAGAGGCAGAGAGAGAGAGGAGGAAACAGGCTCCCCGCTGAGCAGAGAGCCCGATGCGGGCCTCGATCCCAGGACGCAGAGATCATGACCTGAGCCGAAGGCAGAGGCTTTAACCCACTGAGCCACCCAGGCGCCCGATGTGTATATTCCTTTTAATATGCTGCTGGATTTAGCTTGCTACTATTTTGTAAAGGATTTTTACATTAGTCTACAAAAAAGATATAGACCTGTAGTTTCCTTTTTCTTGGGATACCTCTGTCTGACTATACCAGGGTAATGCTGGCCTCACAGAGTAAGTGTTTAAGAAGGACTGGTGTTAATTCTTCTTTAAATGACTGGTAGAATTCATTAGTGAAGTCATTTGGTACTAGGCTTCTCTTTTTTTAAAGAATTTTTATTACTGATTCAATCTCTTATTTTTAGCTCTGTTTAGATTTTCTATCTCCTCGAGTCAGTTTTCATAAAGGTGTGTATTTCCAGGACTTTGTCCATTTAATCTGTGTTGTCTAATTTATTAGTATACAATTATTCACAGCATTCATTTATAATCCTTTTTAATTTTTTAAAGATTTTATTTATTTGAAGAGAGAGACAGCGAGAACAGCAACACAAGTAGGGGGAGTGGGAGAGGAAGCCTGATGTGGGGCTTGATCCCAGGACCCCAGGATCATGACCTGAGCCAAAGGCAGATGCTTGACGACTGAGCCACCAGGCGCCCCTATAATCCTTTTTATTTTTGTAAGGCTAGTGGTAATACTCCTTATTTTCATTTCTGATTTTAGTGATTTGACTCTTTTTTTTCCTTAATCTAACTAAAGGTTTGACAATTTTTTATTTTTTCAAAGAACCAACTTTTGATTTTGTTGATTCTCTTGTTTTTTTATTCTCCATTTTAAAAAAATTCTGCTCTAATCTTTATTATTTCCTTCCTTTCTTCTGCTGGCTTTCAGTTTAGTTTACTCCTCTTTTTTTAGGTTCTTGTGGTATAAAGTTAGGTTACTGAATTCAGATCTTTTCTAATGCAGGCATTTACATTTTCCTCTGATCACTGCTTTCATTGCATCTAACATTTTGCTATCCTTTCTTTTCATTTTCATTTGATTTTTCAGTTTTTTAAAAAAGCCTATTCAGCAATGCTGGAGCACACATGAAATAATCAATGTACTAAACCAAAGATCATTACATCTTTCAGAAATGCTTATAATCAAGAAAAATTTTTTAGATGCATCAAAGGGTAAATTATTCTTTGAAGAGTTGGTATTTTCCTTTATAAAGGAGAAAAGTAAGGAAAAGAAATTTTCAAACACTAGGCAATATGTATGTGTACATGAAAAGACTACATAATGTCAATATAATTATTTAGTGTTTATTACACTAATTCACAAATTGGAATTTATGAGATGAGGATCAACAGACTGGAAAAGGAAGGTGTGATCATCAGACATGAAGGGGAAACAGTCCCTCTTAAGATAATAATCTCCAGAAGAAATGCTGAAATTGAGAAAATACACATAACACATGTGTTATTTCTATTTCTATAAGAAACCATTAGCAGTGACTTTCCTGATTCTTGCGTGAGCAGTGTGACCCAAAAATCATCAAGTCTGCAACACATTATGCTGATATTTCCATTGTCACATCTGTTTTGTCTTTTTTTGCCATGCTGGGCACCTTCAACACACCTAAAATAGCAATCAGAATATGGCTCATAGTATGCTAGATGGAACATATTATTACCAACATGTTTGAGGGCAGGGGTCATGTACCTTGAAATTTTCCTCTAAATATCACCAATCTTTTACTAAGATATTCCCTGCTCAGTGTAAAACTTACTTTCAGGATGGCATGCTTTGAGGCACCTGATGTATTTGTTACATCATGCACATTTTTATGTAGAAGGGACAAAAGAAAATGGTCATTTTACACATAGAAACAAATTCCTGACAGGAGATGGGCATATTAGATGACGATTTACACTAGGGGTCAATTTCAAGGCCTGCAGGTCAAATTGGGCCTGTTTTTGAAAATACTTTTATTAGAACACAGTCTCATCCATTCATTTACGTATTGGTTATGACTGTTTTCATGCTATAGTAGGAAGAGGTGAGTAGTTGCAATGGAGAATGTATGAATAGCAAAACTTAAAATATTTACTATCTGGTCCTTTTGGGAAGATGTTTATTGACCCCTTATAGAATGCTTTGGTGGAGGGACAAAGGACTAAGTTTGGAGAATGACGAAGAAGTCTAAGTTTTTTAACTTTTTAACTAAGTTTTTTAAGATAAAGATAGAGAAATTTTCAGGTGAGTAAAATGTTGCCAGTGGCTTATTTCTTCAAAGAAGTAAAATATAGTTATAACAAAGACTAATAGAGGTATAAAATAATGTAAATAGGGAATAGGAAAACACACTTCTTATATTCCTAATATTCCTAAAAGTTAGACAGAATGTCTATAAAAACTGTGATGTCCTAGAAAGAGCATGGGCTTTGGAATTAGCTACTCTGAGTTCAAATCCTGATTGTATGATTCTGGGCAAATTATCTAACATTAACGCACTAGTTCCCTTTTGTATAACGGGCATATTACTAATTCGCTCACAGGGTTGCCAGTAGAAGTAAATAAGGGTTAAGTAAAAGTGAGTAGCATGGTTTTAGGCCCTAGTGAAAATAAAAAACTCAATTTCATTTTTTTCTTTCCCCATAGATTACCACATTGTAAGGACCATAAAAGAATGAAAATGAGGTGAGTGACATTTTATATACTGTTTCCTGGGCACAAACTATCCCAAGTCAGGAGACCTTGTATGCCCTGAATCCAAGCAGGCTGAGTTACAACGCCTAATGGCTATGGTAAGAAAGAATGTTGGAAATCAAAGAATGGACAGTCCCCTAGAGAGAGGGTTGACAATTAGAGGCTAAATTCAAAGAAGAGTGTGACAGATTCAAACTATATCAATTGAGATCAAGAATAAATAGAAAACTGCCAACTTATTCTGAAAATGACTCAGCAGATGTATCTTTGTATGTATAAATTCACATACAACATATACAAACATACATACATATCGAGTGAAAGAAAAGGAATGTGTATGCATAAATGTGGTGAAATATTGATGAAACGTCATTAAGAGCACATGGACATCTACTGTATTATTCTTTTTTTTTAAAGATTTTTATTTATTTATTTGACATAGAGAGATTACAAGTAGGCAGAGAGGCAGGCAGAGAGAGAGGAGGAAGCAGGCTCCCTGCTGAGCAGGGAGCCCGATGCGGGGCTCAATCCCAGGACCCTGAGATCATGACCTGAGCTGAAGGCAGAGGCTTTAACCCACTGAGCCACCCAGGCGCCCCTACTGTATTATTCTTGTACCTTTTCTGTGGGTTGGTAATTTTTCAAAATAAAAAGTTGGGAGAAAAATCAGAATAAATATCAAGGACTGACTAGCATACTTACAAATGTACCATCTCAATTAATATTTACTGCAATCTTATTATTATATAAGTTATATGTTATATAGATAACAAGTAGTAGAACCCTATTTTGAATCTAGGTCTGTTGAAGAGTGTCATTCTTCAATACAAAGAAGACTTCTACGATAGTCCAGGAACCTAATTACCACTTATGAGGCTGTTAACTTGAAAAAAGAGAAGTGACCTGTAAATGACTTTACGGATTACAATCCTAAAACTGTACTATCTATAGAACACATACTGGTAGATTTTGCACAGATGCATGAAATAAAGGAAGAAAAAGAAGAACAGAAGTTTTTAGGAGAAAACTTTACTTGTTATCAATTTTAATGTTGATAAGCCTTTCTCCTTACTATAGATAAATATGGAGATATAGTTAGGAAACATTTTGTATTCTTGTTCTACAGTAAGTATTAACACCAAAAAACCTCATAGATGTTCTTCATTCAGCTGTCCTAATCACAGAAGTAACCATGTCTCCCTGTTCAGTCTGTATCATGATTTATATGATTAGGTAAGGTAAATTCAGGAGAAATTGTTTCTTTTTAAGAACACAAGATGATATTTTATCCTGTTAATTAAAATGAATTGTTTAGTACTATAAGAAATACAAAAGAAGTTTAAGACAATGTTTTCCCCAAAAGGATTTGATAATCTAGGAAATACCCATGAAACGAATGGAAAATGACTAAAAAAATCAAGGGCTAAGTTATATGAAGCATAATATTTTGATATTCTACCACTAAATTATCTTTTATTTGATTCTTCAAACATTTTGGTAACACTAAAGCACAAATAATAAACTATTTTAATTTTTCCCCTAAAAAAATTACGTATCAGCTCGTATTATTGATTTTCTCGCCTGCTTAAAAACAAATGAGAAGCATTATTGATTACTACTGATCTTGTCCTGGAGGTATCTCAGGCAAAGAGAATACACAATCCCAGAGGATACAGAACTAGGCAAAGCAGTTTTATTCTGCCGAGGTGTCTTGTTCAAGGCAGAATTAGTTTTCTGAAATGACAGAGCACTAAATTTCTTAACACAAGGCTTAGAGGAGAATCTTTTTAATAGTCATCTAGAACTTCAACTGTGAAAAATACATCTAATTATTGAAGAATAATCAATGAAGTTTCATCCCTGGAACACTAATATAGCCTAGATTATTATAATAAAAACTATAGTAAGTTTCATTTTATTTTTTATATTTATTATTTAAGTTTCATTTTAAATTATGTATGATAAGCCTTTAGTCTTCCATAAAAATCCCCATTTTGTATGGAATTTTAGTAGCCTATGTAATATATATCATGGTGATACTGAGTAAAGAGTAAAGGAGAGAAATAAAGTAGGGAGCTTGGCCAACATCATTTATTGATGTAACCTGTTAAAGTATCTTGGAAGGTACTCTAAATGTGACTTAGTAGGAAATGCAGAAGAATATCCTATATAAGAATGGTGGGGCTCAGAAGCCCAGAGGATTCAGAACCACAATGCAGTAATTTGGATATTCTTTACCCTTAAAATGTAAAGTGTTTGAAATCTTGATAAACATAAACATGCTTCCTCAGAACTGCTTTTCACCATTAAATGGCTTGGCCCAAACACAGTACTAAATATACTTTGATGTCCATTTCTAACTTCGATTTAAATAAGGACCTAATTAACCCTATGTCAAAAATTGTTCGTGNTGGAAGGTACTCTAAATGTGACTTAGTAGGAAATGCAGAAGAATATCCTATATAAGAATGGTGGGGCTCAGAAGCCCAGAGGATTCAGAACCACAATGCAGTAATTTGGATATTCTTTACCCTTAAAATGTAAAGTGTTTGAAATCTTGATAAACATAAACATGCTTCCTCAGAACTGCTTTTCACCATTAAATGGCTTGGCCCAAACACAGTACTAAATATACTTTGATGTCCATTTCTAACTTCGGTTTAAATAAGGACCTAATTAACCCTATGTCAAAAATTGTTCGTGTCATTGTATGATCAGAATGAAGCACTAACTCATCAGTGATTTGTTTTCTAGAAAAATAAGATTCAAAGTATCTAATGTTATAGTCACACATTGCAAAAAATTTAAAATATTTAACATGGACTTATGGAACCTCTGCTGTGTACTTTCTACACAATTCCTTAATTTCATGCCTACATTACAGCCCGAGATGGTATGTAGTTTTAACATATAAAGGCAAGCAGCTGTTCCCAGATTTGTCTTTCTGAAAGGGGCATGTACTAATTAAAGAGGTTAAAAAAAAGTATAAAACACAATCATGATAAAGAACGTAAACTGTTAAAATTTCTCAGTTGAGTTTACACTATATCATGTGTTTCTTTTGTCACTCAGGGATGAAACAAAACTGTTCTAAGAACAAAATTAGTATGGTATTGCCACATTTGTAACTTTTTTTTTTTTTAACTTGAGAAACATCCCAGTACAGTTTAGCTGTAAGTCCACTTGAAGTTTCAGAGATTATGACAGGGATACTGGAGAGTGACAAATAAACCTCTCACAATCAAATAAAAAACTCAGAGAATAAAGGGAACTAGGGCAAAATATAAATGTAGGGCTTTCATACTGTATCAGTCTTGTTAATTTTTTACAAATAATTAAAAAACAGACTAATAAAATTTGAATTTGGAAAACACCGATATTTGTGAAATAATTGTATTATAATGCAAATTCATTTACATTGAAATTCCAGGGATATGTTAGCAATTATCAGCATGTTGTTAAAGAATTCTATCCTGAGCATCTCATTAGATAGTGATGCAAACTACAGTTGTTATCATTCTGAGAACAAAGGGATCTTGAATGAGTAATCAATAGCAACTGGCAGAAAATGAGACATTAATTATGATCCTCTCTAGTGTTTTGTCTAAGGCAAGATTTCATTAAGTGCTTTGTGCAACCTGAATAGTTCCAAGTCATTACCAACACTTTGGACAATACGTTAATTGAGGGGGAGGGGGACTGAACAGGGAAATAAAGTAAAAGAGAACCTGAGATGTTTCCATTCCTTTCCCCAGGTCAATAAAAACACACCAACCACCACTACCCAACAGTTAGGCTTGTTCTTTTACAAGCCCCAAATCTTATAATCTCAACATGGTCTCCTGAAAATTTAATTATCGCTTTCTATACTTAAAGTGTCAGGCAGGTTTGAGAAGATAATGAGTCATCCATCAAATGCATGCTGCCAAAGTAATCAACCAAATCTTTAAGAAACTACCTATGTACTATTAAATTAATAAAACATGGTAATCTTAAACAGCTTAAATTTCCCAATCTTTTTAAATTATCAGCAGCAGAGGGAAATTTTACCATCCTAATATTTCATTTTCACTAATTTTTCTCTGAACTTTTCTCTCAAGTCCTGCATCAGCCAATGAAAAGGTATCAAGTAGGAAGGTATGGGGTATAGATCAATAAAGGAAAATTTGGGGGGTATAAAAAGAAAAATTATGATGAAAACCATTAAAACCATTTTAATATATCCAGTATTTAAATAATTGCAAATATACAATGAGAATGACTTTCTTTTAGGTTTTTATAGGTTTCCATTAAGAGTCCCTACTTTCAAAATGCTATAAGGGATTTCCTGAAAGCAAACTTTTTCTGAGGTAACCAAGTCAGCACACTCTGAGCCCATCTTCTTAAGTGAGCAGTTTTTCTGAATGTGTGAAGTTAGAAACTTCCTTGTTAAATACAGCCCTCTGAAAAGTCTTCCTGCAAAGTTACAGGGTGCCTTTGGACCCTTTCGTTTGTGAATAAAAAGGAGCCTGCTATGTGAGGTGCTAACCAACATTAGAACAGGAGATACAGAAATGTCATTTCTCTTCTGCTTTTGTGGAAATAGAATTATGTAGTCCTAAGATTTTCAGCAGAGTTCTGATACTTAGAAACCATTCCTTTTCCCTTTAATGCTAGCTTTCACATCTTGTAAATGACTCCCACCTCTTCCTAACAATCGCTTGCATTTTGAAGAATACAATTAAGACTAACATAAAACACAATACAGCAACAGGCATATAGTTAGGTATGCAATACTTTCTGAATTGAAACATTCTGTGCTGGAACATCTAGAAGTTAAGGTTTTTGGGGGGGAATTTTCAAATATAAACAAAACAGAAAAAAAAAACCCTTGTTTAATGAGCCTTCCTATACCTCTTGCCCAACTTTTTTTTGTCTTTAAAGATTTTATGTATTTGAGAGAGTGAGAGAGAACAAGAGAGAGAGAGAGAGAGAGCGCTCAAGTGGGGAGGAGCAGGCTCCCCTCGGAGCAGAGAGGTGGATGCGGGGCTCAATCCCAGGACACTGGGATCATGACCTAAGCTGAAGGTAGATGCTTAACCAACTGAGCCACCCAGACACCCACCTTTCACCCAGCTTTAATAACTGCCAGCATTCTGCTGTTCCTGCTTCATTTATTCTGCTCTCAGTTCTTGGTATGGCTCCCACAACTGACAACAATATCTTATAGTCATGTGATGCCCAGGTGACAAAAGGTCACCTCTTCTGTCATTTTTTCCCCCTGAGATGGTGTCTAATCTCTAGCCATTATATAATATACTCTTTTCTTCTAAAATGTTTCCAGAAGAATGAACTGACTTTTAAACAATGTTCTCAAAGAGCACTGAGTACCATCAAAAGTATAATTAGCAAGTTTTATGGAGAGAAAGAAACAATGACTTTTCCCTGCCAAGTAACCTCTGCATCATCTTTCATTGGCCTTTAAATTATACTTGCCTACAGCCTGATACTTTGAGATGAGACTTTCCTTCCAAAAATACTTTATTTTACCCATGTTACAAACTCAGAAGCTCACTCTGCAAGTAGGTGATGGCTTACTCCGGTTATGTTTTCCTTCCCAGATCAAAGATTTTCTGAATACCTACTGAATACGAGTAAGCACAGCTCCTTCTCAGGCTACTTCCTGAGTGAATCATCACTTACAGAGCTTCAACACTGACCCAGACATTTTTATGTCTTTTTAACACTCCTGATTCCCACAATCCTCCCATTACCATCAACTAATCTATTGCCAAAAGGATGCTGTAAGTACTGGAAACCACTTGACTCCTGCCAATTTTTAAGTCCAATATGCAACTCCGACATGACCCATTCTTACACCATTGCTCCTTTACTATTTACTGCACTTGTTCTTTTGTCTCAAGATATTCAATATCATGACTTTTTTCCCCCAGTCCCAAATTTTAATCATGGCCTCACTTCCTTCCTTTGAAAACTAGCCCACAAAGTCTATTACTTTAACCATTATCTCATCACTACTTCAATTCTTCTATCCTTAGCCATTTACCAGCTATGAAACATTGGATAAATTACGTAATATCTGAGGCTTCAGGTTCCTCAGCTGTCAAATGGAAAAACAATAACGGCAACCGCAGCAGCACCCACACTTCTGTCATATGCAAAGACCATATGAAATGTCTGTAAGGGGCTCAGCACGATGCCTGGCACTAGTAAACATATGATCGATGCTAGTTAAGTTTAGGCATACTGTATTTTATTGCACTTTTTACAAAATACTGCACGTTTTACAAATTGAAAGCTTGTGGCAACCTTCAGCCAAGAAAGTCCATAGGCACCATTTTTGCAACAGTATTTGCTAACTTTTTGTCTCTGTGTCACATTTTGGTGATTTTTTTTGAGAATTTTTGAGAAATTTTGTAAAAATTCTTGCAATATTTTAAATTTCCTTATTATTACTATATTTGTTGTGGTGATCTGTGATCGCTGATCTTTGATGCTGCTATTGTAATTGCTTTGGAGCACCACGAACTGTGCCCATATAAGATGGTAAATTTATCTGATAAACGTTGCGTGTGTTCTAACTACTCCACTGACCAGTTGTTCTCCCGTCTTTCTTCCTCTCCTTGAGGCTCCTTATTCACTGGGACACAACAATATTTAAATTAGGCCAATTAATAATCCAACGATGGCCTCTAAAAATTCAGGTGAAAGGAAGAATCCCATGTCTATCTCTTCAAATCAAAAGCCAAATATAATTAAGCTTAGTGAGGAGGGCATGTCAAATGTGGAGATAGGAAGAAAACAAATTCACTTGCACCAAACAGTTAACCAAGCCCATGAATACAAAGGAAAGGTTCTTTTTTTTTTTTTTTAAAGATTTTATTTATTTATTTCACAGCGGGAGAGAGATCACAAGGAGGCAGAGAAGCAGGCAGAGAGAGAGGGGGAAGCAGGCTCCCTGCTGAGCAGAGAGCCCGATTCGGGCCTCGATCCCAGGACCCTGAGATCATGACCTGAGCCGAAAGCAGAGGCTTTAACCCACTGAGGCACCCAGGCGCCCCCCCCCTTTTTTAAAAGGTTTTATTTATTTATTTGACACAGAGAGATCAGATCGCAAGTAGGCAGAGAGGCAGGCAGAGAGAGAGGGGGAAGCAGGCTCCCCACTGAGCAGGGAGCCCAATGCGGGCATTGATCCCAGGACTCTGAGATCATGACCTGAGCCGAAGGCAGAGGCTTTAACCCACTGAGCCACCCAGGCGCCCCAAAGGAAAGGTTCTTGAAGTAAAACTGAAAGTGCTATTCCAGTGAACACATGAATGGTAAGAAAGCCAAACAGCCTTAATCCTGATAGGAAGAAAGTTTTAGTGGTCTGGATAGAAGATCAAACTACTACAAACTACAATTCCCTTAAGGCAAAGCCTAACCCACAGCAAGGCCCTAACTCTCCTCAATCCTTTGAAGGCTGAGAGAGTAGAGGAAGCTGCAGAAGAAAAGTATTAAGTTAGAGAAGTTGGTCCATAAAGTGTAAGGAAAGAAACTATCTCTGAAACATAAAAGTGCAAGGTGAAGCAGCAAGTGCTGATATAGAAGCAACAGTAAGTTATCCAAAGGTTTGCTAAGATAGTTAATGAAGGTGGCTACACTAAAGAGATTTTCAATGTAAATGAAACAGCCTTCTATTAGAAGATGATGCCATCTAGAACTTTCATAGCTGACGAAGAGGTGTCAGTGCCTGACTTCAAAGCTTCATAGGACAGGCTGACTCTCTTGTTAAGGGCTAATGCAGCTGATGACTTTTAGTTGAAGCCAGTGCTCATTTGCCATTATTAAAATCCTTGGGGCCGGGCGCCTGAGTGGCTCAGTGGGTTAATGCCTCTGCTTTCGGCTCAGATCATGATCTCAGGGTCCTGGGATCGAGGCCCGCATCGGGCTCCCTGCTCAGCGGGGAGCCTGCTTCCCCCTCTCTCTTTCTGCCTGCCTCTCTGCCTCCTTGTGATCTCTCTCCCTCCGTGAAATAAATAAATAAAATATTTTTAAAAAAAAATCCTTGGGGCCTTAAGAATTATGCTAAATATACTCTGCTTGTGCTCTATAAATACAGTAACAAAGCCTGGACAACAGCATATCTTTTACATAGTTTACATGGTTTACTGAATACTTTGAGCCCACTGTTGAAAAAAAGAAAAAAAAAGAAGCTTGTCAAAA
The DNA here is from genome assembly GCA_002007465.1 of Ailurus styani. Classification (NCBI taxonomy): domain Eukaryota; kingdom Metazoa; phylum Chordata; class Mammalia; order Carnivora; family Ailuridae; genus Ailurus; species Ailurus styani. Next base: position 1,760,274 of record LNAC01000307.1, on the reverse strand, counting down.
TATTATTGCTCATCAACAGTGAACCTGGTCACTCAAGAGCTCTGATGGAGATGTACAATGAGATTAGTGTTGTTTTTGTGCCTACTCACAAAACATCCATTCTGCAGCCATGGATCAAAGAGTAATTTTGACTTTCAAGTCTTATTATTAAAGAAATACATGTCATAAGGCTAGAGCTGCCATGGAGAGCAATTCCTCCGATGGATCTGTGCAAAGTCAACTGAAAACCTTTTGGAAAGGATTCACCATCCTACGTGCTGTTAAGAACACTTGTAAATCACAGGATGAGGTCAAATTATCAATATGAACAGGAGTTTGGAAGAAGCTGATTCCAACCCTAATGGATGACTTGGAGGTGTGAAGGAAGTAACTGCAGATGTGGTAGAAACAGAAAGAGAACTGGAATTAAAGCCTGAAGATGCAACTGAATTGAGGCAATCTTATGATAAAACTTTAACGGATGAGGAGTTGCTTCTTATGGATGAGCAAAGAAAGTGGTTTCTTGAGATGGAATCTACTTCTGATGAAGATACTATGAAGATTGCTGACATGACAAAGGATTTAGATATTACAATAAACTTAGCTAAGAGGATTGATTTCAATTTTAAAAGGTCTGCTGTAGGGGGCGTCTAGGTGGCTCAGTCGCTAGGCATTTGCCTTTGGCTTGGGTCAGGGTCCAGGAGTCTTGGCATCCAGGGATGCCATCCTGGGATGGAGACCTGCGTTGAGCTCCCTGCTTGGCGGGAGGCCTGCTTCTCCCTCTCCCACTCCCTCTGTTTGTGTTCCCTCTCTAGCAGTCTCTATCAATTAAATAAATAAAATCTTTAAAAAAACCAAAAAAGTAAAGGTTTACTGTAGGTAACCCTGTTGATCAAACAGGATCGTGTGGTACAGAGAAATTGTGAAAGATAGAAGCCATCGATGTGGCAAACTTCACTGTTGTCTTATTTTAAGAAACTCACAGCCACTCCAACTTCAGCAACCACTACCCTGATCGGTGAGCAGCCACCAACAGTGAGGCAAGACCCTCTAAGAACAAAAATATGATGGCTCACTTGAAAGCTGAGATGATAGCTAGCATTTTTAAGCAATAAAGTATTTTTATTTTTTATTGTTTTTAATGATTAAAAATTTGTATTTATCTTATAGAGGGGGGAGGGGCAGAGGGAGAGGGAGAAAGAGTCTCAAGCAGACTCCACACTGAGTGCAGAGCCCCCATGTGGGGCTCAATCCCACGACTCCAAGATCAAAACCTGAGCTGAAACCAAGAGTCCAATGCTCAACTGGCTGTGCCACCCAGGGACCTGCAATGAAGTTTGTTGTTTTTTTAAAGATTTATTTATTTGTTTTGAGAGAGCAAGCAAGCATACGAGCGTGTGCGTGAGAGAAAAAGCGCATGCATGAGAAAGAGCAGGGGGAGAGGAGAGAGGGAATCTCAAGTAGACTCCTCATGGAGTGCTGAGCCCAACATGGGGCTTGATCTGATGACCTATGAGATCATGACTAGAGCCAAAATCAAGAATCAGATGCTTAACTGACACAGGTCCCCACACAGGTGCTCTTGCAATAAAGTATTTTAAAATTAAGGTATTTACGTTGTTTTTTTAGACATAATGCTACTGCATACTTTAACAGACTATAGTGTAAACATAACTTTATATGCACTGGGAAAGCACAAAATTTATCTGACTCACTTCACTGTGATACTCACTTTATTGCAGTGATCTGGAGCTGAACCTGCAGTACCTCCGAGGTATATTTATATTATCACTATTATTGTTAATCTATCCAGTCAAACATTTGCTATCTACGCTTCTACATTTACTCTGCTGAGTACTACTGGAATAAAACATATATAAAACTATATAGGTTAAGTCAATAGGTTCTGGTCTCTAACCTGAGGTGAATCATCAATACCTCTTGGAATGCCTTTTACTTGTCACTAGAGAACTTGCAGAATTCAAAGAACATTTGCAGGTATTTTATTTCAATAAAACAACATATGCTCTAATCCCTCTATTATAAAAATCTCAGTAAAGTGAATGTCTAGCCTATGCGTGAATACATTCAGTGAGAAGAAAGTCACTATCCACCAAGGTTGACTATTCGATCTTCTATACTATGAGAACATTCTTACATTAAGTTAAAATCAGGATCGCTAACATCTACCCATCATCCAAAGTTTTAACCTTAAAAGTTACAGAACAAGCCAAATTATGCTTCAAATATTTGAAGATGTTTCTCATGAAAGTCTTAAAAGTAGACAGCCCTCAGTCCTTCAATTACTTCCCTTATGCTAGAGTTGCAAATTACTTTATTTTCAAGTTCTTCTCCAAGTCAGTTTTAGTTTACTTAAGCCTGTTTTGAAAGGCATATGCTCAGAATGGTATACAGTATCAACTTCCTTATTCTAGTAATTCAGCCTAAAACTAAGTTCCTTACTAATAGGCTTGCTGTTGTGAAGAAATATCCAAACTGTTCTTTAACACAACTAGCCTTAATTAAACATCTTGGGGAAATATAGCAGGTCAGTATAGGATTGGCTACATATGAAAGTCTCTGATTCCCTTAATTGTCAGAAACACTACCTGTGTAGAAAAAAATTGTATTTTGATGGAAATTAGGCATTATGTGGAGTAGGGTCAGTTCTGTAACTATTCAACTCCATCTCTGTAGCAAGAAAGAAGCCACAGTCAATATGTAAATGAATGGGAATGGCTATGTTCTAATAAAACCATTTACCAAAAAAACAGGGGTGGTAATATTTGGCTGACCCCAACTCTAGAACTTAAATTCACTGACTCCTACTCTAGAACACAACTTTCTAGGTTATCTGATCTCATTTTATGGGAACTATTTTATAAATCTGTAAATTGTAGGTAACTGATAGCAATGTAAAATATTTTTTTTTTTAGAAAAGATTTATTTATTTGAGAGAGAGAGAGACAGCGAAAGAGGGAACACAAGCAGGGGGAGTGGGAGAGGGAGAAGCAGGCTCTGCACCAAGCAGGGAGCCCAACACAGGAGTCGATCCCAGGACCCTGGGATCATGACCCAAGTCGAAGGCAGATGCTTAAAGACTGAGCCACCCAGGCGCCCCAAATAATTCTTACCTACAGACCCGCAAAAACATTCTTTTCAGTGAAGGGATGAACAACTATTCTCTACTCTCAATACTTCTACCACCCTGCTCCAAAGGAGAAAAAAAAAGTTTGGTCTACATTTGAACATTAATTCCCATAATTTCTAAAATTTATTTTTAAATGTTTGCTATTGAATTATAGTTGACGTATGTTTTATTATAGTTTCAGGTATACAACATAGTGATTTCACAATTCTATATATTACTCAATGCTCACCATGATAACTGTAGTTTTCATTTGTTACCATGTGACGTTATTATAATATTACTGACTGGAAGTATTCCCTATGCTGTACTTTTTATCTCCATGACATTTATTTTGTAACTGAAAGTTTGCACATCTTAATTTCCTTCACCTATTTCATTTACAACCCCCTCCACCTCTGGCAATTACCAGTTTGTTCTTATTTATGAGTCTTTTTCTTTTTTTGTTGGTTTGTTTCTTTTTTAGTCATTTCCATAATTTTGATCTATGACTTTGTCTGTTTTTGGATTCTCTTTTGAACTAGTTCTGACACCTAACAAATTTCTTCACTGATGAGATAAAAATGTATATACATATTTACTTTTAATCTGTAGGAGAGTCATGAATTTACATATTTTAATAAATTTATCTTTATCCTAGTTATAGGATAACTAAGATCTGTGTAAACTATCCCTATTCCACTGTTCATGCTCATGTTCTAGAGCAATTAGGCCATCTCAAATAGTTTCCTTGTGTCCAGTTTATAAATTCTCTTGTATATCCAGAACCAAAATTTAACTTTTCTAAGAAACACCTATATTTTTTATCCTTCCATGTGTGCAACCTGAAACCTTTACAGGGTAAAATAAAACTCTTTGGTTAGGCATTCAAGCAACATCCTTATAATTCAAACACCTCACATCATTCTTTAAAACAAGTATTTCATTCAAGTCAAACTAAACTAAAATGCTACTATTCCTAGAATACACATTCACTTATCTATTCATTCAAAATATATTCACTCAAAAGGTACTCATTGATACCTTCTATTTGTCAGTCACAAAGTAGCTGATGAGGGCGCCTGGGTGGCTCAGTGGGTTAAAGCCTCTGCCTTCAGCTCAGGTCATGATCCCAGGGTCCTGGGATCGAGGCCCACATCGGGCTCCCTGCTCAGCAGAGAGCCTGCTTCCTCCTCTCTCTCTGCCTGCCTCTCTGCCTACTTGTGATCTGCTCTCTCTCTCTGTGTCAAATAAAATCTTTAAAAAACAAAACAAAACAAAAAACAAAGCAGCTGATGAAAATACAACAAATAGCTACTGACCCTGCCCTCACAAAGCTTATGTTTCAGTGGGAGGAGATTAAGGAAGCAGCCATAAGAAGTATTGAATATTATACTTCTATTTATATTGGTCATATGTCCTCTTTACCTAAAATATCTTCCTCTCTACTTGGTCAAATTTTACCCATTGTCTAAGATTTTAGAGTTGTACACTTCCTTTGCAAAATCTTCTCTGTATCAAAAATCACATTAATTTCATTCTCTTCTCAGTTTATTATTTTTTTCTGAGTTCTAACTCACATCTGTGCCACTTCCTTGAAATTTACTACAAGTTATCTTATCATTCTAATTAATTTTCTATGTGTACAGAGCTAGCCTCCCCCATCTAGAATGTAAGCTTTTTGAGGACTGAAGCTAAGTCTTTTATTCTGTTACCTGGTCCAGATCCTTATACATGGTAAAACAAGCAAATTCTTCTTGATTCCTTATCTCTTAATCAAGTCCTATAGTGTGTGAAGCCCATTCCTTGACATTTTTCACCCACTAAGAAGCAGGAGAGAAAAGATGAAACATTTAAATTCTAAGTGAATTTGGTTTGCTTAAAATGGAAGTTGCAATAGATTTTTTAAATCTATTTAAATGCAGTAATTATTAAGAGCATAATAGTTCTTAGATAATAGGGGATTCTTATTAAAAATAAAATAAAGAACACTAAAAATGCTAAAATCTGGCCAATAAAATGTTAAAATGCAGTGAACACATTACGCTGTGGAATATGGATCTGTAATTAGTCTTATGAAATCTATGTAAACTCCCATTTGATTAGTTTTTTTTTTTTAAAGATTTTATTTATTTGACACAGAGAGAGATTACAAGTAGGCAGAGAGGCAGGTAGAGAGAGGGAGGGGGAAGCAGGCTCCCTGCTGAGCAGAGAGCCTGATGCGGGTCTCGATTCCAGGACCCTGAGATCATGATCTGAGCTGAAGGCTGAGGCTTAACCCACTGAGCCACCCAGGCGCTCCTGATTAAAGTACTTTTGAAATAAAGTAAATCGCCTCAAATATTTCTTTTTCTTTTTTAAAGATTATATTTATTTATTTGACAGAGAGAGAGAGCACACGTAGTCAGAGCGGCAGGCAGAGGAAGAGGGAGAAGCAGGCTGTCTGCCGAGCAAGGAGCCCGATTCGGGACTTGATCCCAGTACCCTGGGATCATGACCAGAGCTGAAGGCAGCCACTTAACTGATTGAGCCACCCAGACCCACACCTCAAATACTTCTTAAGGAATTTATTTTAAATGTAGAGAAATTTATAAAAAAATGACCTCTAACCAAACGAAATCTAAAGATGAAACAATTAGGATTACTAATACTTTAAAACACAGTAAACGTTCTGTGTTAACAACTTAATTTCATGAGTAAAAGCAATGATAGGGTTCAGGATATACCACCTCCAAACATGGTACCTTGGCATGTTGAATATTTTAAGATGAGGAGTTTGAGAAACAGCCAGGAGCAGGAAGGCCACTCTAACTGCCCCCTCCCAGGCCCTTCTTCCCTAAAATATGCCTTAATATCCTCATGTGAGAGGTGCCCTCCCTATGCCAGGAGGAAAGGAACATCCTATATCCAAAGACAAGGATGTCAAGAAGAATCCCAAGAAACAGGCCTTATTAAATTTCCCCTAGTTTACTATAATTACCTCATACTCCTTAATCTGTTCATATTCCTCCATGACTATCCACTCTTCATCAAACCTAGCATAAATGCACCTAAGTCTGTGTCTTTCAGTCTTCATTTCCTTATAAAAACTCTCACGAGTAACTTATATTAAATAAATTTATATGCTTTTCTCCTGTTAATCTGTCTTTGTCAGTTTGCTTTTCAGACCCAGCTAGGAACCTTAAGAGGGTTGAGGAAAACTTTTCTCCCCTATGGACAGTAAGACTTTCTCATATTCTTATGGACATCTTAGGCTGGGTAATTATTCCATAGGCCTCAACCTTCAGGAGTTTCTCTAAATATACTATCAGAAATCACCTCATCAAGCAACACAAACTCCAGAACTATTTGTTCTCATTGGCTAAGGAAAACAGTCCACCTTAGAAGAGCAGCCTTATGGGGAAGAGGGGGAGGCAGGAGAAAGGAAAAGAGAAGTAGCTACACTACAAGAACCTTTTATTAAGCAACTTGTAGTCCTGTTACCAACTAAAAATGATTCATTTCTTGAAATTACCATGGAATTACAAATCTATAAGGGACTGGAAATTTGTTCATACACTGCACTTAAACTTCCTGCCATGAAGAGAAAACCCACAAAAGTGTTGGGTAACCTTATTATAGACTTGTAGTTCGTTCTTTCTATATCCTGGATACCAACTCTTTGTCAGATAGGTTTTGCAAGTATTGACTCTCAGATGTGGCTGTCAATTCATTTTTTTTTTAAAAGTTGAGGCTTTTTTATAAGTCTTTAATTTTTTTTTTTTTTAAGATTTTATTTATTTATTTGATACAGAGAGAGATTACAAGTAGGCAGAGAGGCAGGCAGAGAGAGAGGAGGAAGCAGGCTCCCTGCGGAGCAGAGAGCCCGATGCGGGCCTCGATCCCAGGACCCTGAGATCATGACCTGAGCCGAAGGCAGGGGCTTTAACCCACTGAGCCACCCAGGCGCCCTAGTCTTTAATTTTGATTAAGTCTAATTTATCATTTTCTCTTTTGAATTTTAAACTTTAAATTAAATTTAAACTTAAGTTAAAATTAAGTTTAAATTTTTGTATTCAGTATAAGAAAGCTTTGCTTACCTACCCCCAAATTGAGATAATTCTCCTGTTTTCTTCTTAAAACTTTGTAGTGGTAGCTTTTACATTTAGGTCTAGGATCCATCTTGAATAATTTTTCTGTTTACTGTGAGAGGACTTTCATATATGTCCATAAGAATATCCATTTATTATTGCATCTTTTATGAAAATAAAAACAAAAACACCCTTTCCTTTCTCCAGTGGATAACTTTGGCAAACTGCTGAAAATCAAATTAACTACATAAAGTGTGGGTGTACTTCTGGGCTGTATTCTGTTCCAGTGTCCTATTTCTCAATCAGGCCAGTACTATGCTGTCTAAGTACAACAGCTGTACATTGAGTGTTAGAGGCAGGTAGAATACATTCTCTAGGATTGCTCTTCACTTTTCATTTTTTAAAAACTAAGCTGTTATTTACATAAAATAAAATGTTCAGATCTTAAGTGAACTTAATCAGTTTTGATGAATGCACATCAAGACAGACATTTCTATTATTTCAGCAGTGGGGTTCCTTTATAGAATTGGCAACAATTGATTTGATTTTTATCAACACAGGATAGCTTTGCCTATTACAGATGTTGATATAAGTGGAGCCATACAGTATTTTTGAGATTTGGCCTGTTTTTAGCATAACATTACTGAGATCATTAGGTCATTCCAATTTATTGCTGAACGACATTCAGTGTATGAACATGATACAGCTCATTTATCCATTATCCTCTTGATGAACATCTGTGTTCCCAGTTTTAGGCTAAAGTGAGTAAAACTGTTACAAACATTTTTGAGGAGAAAGCTTTTTGTGAACAATGTTTTCACTTGGATAAATACCTGGGAGTAAACTGCTGAGTCATAGGGCTGATGCATGTTTAACTTTATAAGAAACTGCCAGTTTTCTAAAGTCATTATACCATTTTACAGTCCCACCAAAAATGCATTATCTTTTTTATTTTAGCTATTCTGGGTAGTTGTATACCGGTATGTCATTCTGGTTTTAATTTTCAAGTGTCTAACAGCTAATAATGTGGAACTTGTGCTGATTGCCCATTTGTATTTCCTTCATTTTTAAAAGGATTTTATTTATTTTTGAGAGTTGAGAGGGAGCAAGCGAGTGAGTGGGAGGGAGAGGGAGAGCGAAACTGAAGCAGGCTCTGTGTTGAGCACAGAACTTGAAGGGGGGGCTGGCATGATCCCAGGACAGTGAGAGCCAAAACCAAGAGTCAGATGCTTAACCGACTGGGCCACCTAGGTGCCCCCCATTTGCATATCTTCTTATGTGAAGTATCTGTTCAAGTGTTTTGCCTATTCATTTATTTACTTTTTAAGCCAATGCAGAGTCTGAACTCATGACCCTGAGATCAATAACAGCTGAAATCAAGAGTTTAACTGACTGAGCAACCCAGGTGCCCCATGTTTTGCCTATTAAAAGAAACTGGGTTGCTTGTTTTTTTATTATTGAGCTGTCAGGGATCAATTTATTTGTCAGATATATGGGTTGCAAATACCTTCTCCCAACGGGCTTCTCTTTTCATTTCCACAAATTTTTAATTATTTTCTTAATTTTTAATTTAAAAATATTTTATTTAATTATTTGAGAGAGGGAGTGAGAGATTTATTAGTTCTGAAAGTTTTCATGACGATTCATTCGGATTTCCCATGTACACAAACACGTCATCTGCAAATTCAGCTTAATTTATTCCTTTCCAAATTGTGTCTTTTTTTTCTTGCCTTATTACACTAGCAAATAAAGTTCAAGTATCAAGAATGGAAATTCTTACCTTGTTCCTAATATGGGGGGGGAGACATTTAGTTTTTCACCATTAAATATGCTCTTAGTTATAGATCTTTCATTTATGTCTTTTATCAAACTGAGGAAGCTGCTTTCTATGGTTAGTTTGTTGTGAGGTTTTATCATGAATATTTCATTTTCGCTGAATACCTTTTCTACATCTATGGAAACGATCATATTGTATTTCTCCTCGCTTCTGTTAACATGGTGAACTAAAGTGATTTTCAAATGTTCAGCCAAACTTACATGTGCGGTTTTATTGCTCACCTTGTAAAATGAGCTGTAAAGTGTTTTTCTCCTTCTCTATTTTCTAAAATAGTTTGTATAGACTGGTTTTTTTTTTTTTTCCCTAAACATTTGAAAGAATTCACCAATGAAACCATGACCCTCAAGATTTCTTTGTGGGTTTTCTCTCACAAACAACTTTTAGTCCCCCACCTTTCTTTCTTATTTTACTTTAATTCCAGTATAGTTAACACACAGTGTTATATTAATTTCAGATGTACAGTAGAGTGATTCAACAATTCCATAGATAACCTGGTGCTCATCACTCCTTGTGGGTTTTTGAAATGAATTTATTTGCACTAACAGATGCATAGCTATTCAGACTTTCTGTTTTATCTTGTCCCTTTTGGCAAGTATTTAAGAAATTTATTTCACCTAAGTTGTCAAACTTATTCACAATATTTCTTTGTTATCTTTTTCATGTATACATGGTTTACAATGATAACCTCCCTTCTATTCCAGATATTGGTAAATTGTGGTTTTTTCCCCTTTCTTCCCTCTTCCACTTTGTCATAATCAATCTAGGTAGGAGGTATTAATTTTTTTTTTTAAGATTTTATTTAGAGAGAGACACAGAGAGAGAGGGAACATAAGCAGGAGGAGTGGGAGAGGGAGAAGCAGGCTCCCTGCTGAGCAGGGGGAGCTTGATGCAGGGCTCAATCCCATAACCCTGGGATTATGACCTGAGCCAAAGACAGACACTTAACGACTGAGCCACCAGGCGCCCTAGGAGTTATTAATTTTATGGATCTTTTTAAATAACCAAATTCTGGTTTTCTTACTTTTTCTATTAATTTTGTAGTATTACACTGATTCCTGCTCTTATTTGTATGATTTCCCCCCTTCTACTATCTATTTTGTGCTTCATTTTCTAGCTTCTTAGGGCAGAACCTCAGGCTGTATAAATTCAGATCTTTTTTTTTTGAATACAAGCATTTAAAGCTATACCTTTTCTTCTAGGCACTGTTTTAGCTGCACCAACAAATTCTGTTATATCATATTTCACTATAATTCGGTTAGAGATAGTTTCTAAATTCCCTTCTAATTCTTTAAAACCACAAAGTATTTACACATGGGTTGTTTATTTTTCAAATATTTGGTATTTTCCTAGGTATCTTACTAACTTCTAATTTAATTCTCTTCTGGTCAGACAATATGCTGTAGGATTTCAAACCTTTTTAATTTATTGACACTAGTTTTATGGATTAGCACATGATTCAATCCTGCTGAATAGAACATATACCCTCAAAATGAATGTATATTCTTCATTTGTTGGAAACGGAGTTTTATAAATATCAATGAGGTCAAGGTAGTTGATAGTAAATGAACGAAGTTTTTTGTCTAGTTATTTTGTCAACTGCTGAGAGGTATTCAAACATTTAACTATAATTTTATATTTACATCTCTCTTGAATTCTGTCAATATTTGCTTCATTTATTTTAAAGCTCTTAGGTTATTTACACAAAGTTATTAACATTATGTATCATTTATCATTGTTATATCTTTCTAATGTATTGACGCTTTTATAATTTTATCATTATCAAATATCTGTATATAGTGAGACTGGTTATAATGGGAAAAGAGGATGATTAATAAGCAAATGGTATGGGTAAATTTCCAAATAACTAAGTGCTACCTGAGTTTAAAGTTATTTGTCATTTTCTAGAGCATATAATATCTGAATGCTGATGAAACTTAAATCTCTTTGAAAAAACCCAAGACCCTCTCTCTTCTGGGTTTGAACACCTGGAGAAAAACATACAAACTACTTGAATACTTGTTTAACAGGTATCAGTGAAAAGCCTGTAATGATAAAAGGATTTTTCACATCACGGTGTATTATACCTATAGTTAATAAAGATGTTGGCTTCTATGTTGTGTTGAGTCAATTAAAAAAATTCAATTGCAGAATGATCTATCAGTGTTTCCAGTAATACCACTATACCAGTTTCCTTTTAATGGCTCATCAGTTATGGGATTGCCATGAAAGTAATGTGAGGAGACTCATTTAGCAACATATTATTACATCATCTTAACATGAAGTAAGGCCCATCAGGCATTATTAAATTAGACTGAATTTTGTAGAATGTCAGCAGCATTTTATGTACATTAACAGGAGAGTTAATGTTCCTTTGGGAATCATGTCAAAGAAAAATGGTTTCAAAGTGGTGTTTGGATATAATTTTGCAGTCACTGTTTACATTTCCTTCTATTATCATTGTGTGGTTAAGATTTTTATGTCACTTGTGAATATGTAAGACAAAATGGCAGCCAATTTGTTGTTTTCGTGTATTGTCCTCTCTGACCCATAGCAAATACTGTTTGGAATACAGGTTTTTCTTTGAATAGGACTTATACATCATTTTTAACTCTTGAATATCTTAAGTTTACTATTTAGGCCTTAAATCAGCTGGTGCCATCCATTATTTTGTCTAGCAACTGCAGCATAGTGAGAGCTAAGTAACAATAATAAATAGCAAGGCCATTGTTCCTTTCACAGTGAAGAATTCTTTTACTTGTTTTAAGAGCCTTCCTATCTTCACTGATCCATTTGTCTTTGCTGCAGTAAAATCTCTTCTCTGTGGTGAATTTTGTGCTTCCTTTTTGGGGCTCATGCACTGGTTCTGTGAATTCTTTACAAATAAATGTTTCCCTCACTTGATTACCTTTACATTTCTCGTATATAGCAATATTGTTATTTTACATTTCATACATCCTGGTAACGTTGTTTCTCTTTTCCATAGGCCTGCCTGATCTCTCCAAAATGTTATAAACAATTGTTAAACAATGATCTTAGGCTTTCTTCCTTTTTTATATTCTGTAGATGCTTATATTTGGCATACACAGAAGAACTGGGTTTCTTTCTTTTTTTTTATATTATTATTTGCCCCAGGGGTACAGGTCTATGAATCATCAGGCTTACACCTTTCACAGCGAAGAACTGGGTTTCTTAAAGCATAATCTCCAGTCTCTGTGAATTAGCATCACCTGGGGCACTTGTTTAAAATATAAATTCCCAGGTCCCTCCTCGTCCAAACAAATTAAAATGAAAGAGCAGTAAGGGCATAGACCTGGAACCTGAGAGTGTTATGATGAGGTATAGTTACATCATAGTTAAAAGTATCAACCCCGTGTTTAGAAAGTTTACCACTTGCAAGATGCATGCCCTTGAGCAAATTACTTAATACCTCTGGAGAGCATCCATTTTCCAATCTGAAAAATGGGTGTTGTTAAAGGGATTAAATGTGATCATGTTTAATTCAACACCTGGCTCAGTTCTCAGTAAATGGTTGCAATTGTTATTACAGTGCTACGTCCTAGGTTTAAAATAAATGTTTTCTGATATGAGAATTAAAACTATTACTGTACACCTCAAATTAATATAACACTGTATGTTAATTATACCAGATTTAGAAAAACAAAAATCCTGAGAAGAAAGGAATTAAATCTGATATAAACACATATTAATCTTTGGAAAAACTGTTAAGATTTGTCTTTTCAAAACTTGAGAATTACATAAATAGAGCTTATCACTAATCCTAACTAAATAGCAATAACTTTGCCAAGGGAGTATAAAAAATGTAAGTGGAAACTCAATTAATATAAGCATTAGCTGATACATGATGCAGCTGTAGTTTCTAAGAGCTTATAACCATTTTCCCCTCAAATTTAGCAATAGTATTACATTAGACCAGTGGCTCTCAAATCTCCTGGTCTCTTAAAAATAATATTAAGGATTCAAAATGGCTTCTGTGAAGTTTATCTCAGGAATGCAAGGATGATTTAACATACCAAAGAAAATCATTTCAAGTTACCCTATTATAATACTACTACTGGGCACTGTTTCAACTCAACCTCCACTCCAGCATTTATCCATGTGCGCCCTAACATGTGTCCTCTGTCCATGCATACACACTTCCCAATCTATGTACAGAGGATAGTGAGAATAAAGGAGGAAAGAATCTCTGGATTTATGAGTTACTGGCCTTTGGTGGGGTTGTGCTAAGGATTTTCTCTCATTTCCTAAAGCCAAGTGAGAACTCCAAGAGATTCAATAAGGGAAATTTCATGGAATAACAATAATGACCTTTGCTGATGAAACTGCTAATATAATGACTTGAACAAATAATACAAAAAACACCCCTCTCAAAAAAATAGCTTTTCCTTTATAGGTTATATGAATGGGAAAAAAAATTAAATATGGATTTATTTTGTAAAATGCTTGCACAAATACATGGAATTTAACCTTCAGAGACGTATAAAGTAGGCTGAAGCAAAAACTGTTAATTCTATTTTTCAAATGAGGAAATCAACGCAGAGATGGGATTGAAGCTTAAATGACTTGTCTTAGGACCACTGGTCAGTAACTTGTAGAGATGGGATTTGAACCTAGGTATTCTGTGAATGGCACAATTACAGGCTATATATTAAATTGGCTGACATAACCATGTCTAAAATTAGAGCAGACCTTAACAGCAGAAAACAGATTTCACACATTCTGCCTTTCCATTCTTTTTGGCTTGATTCTGATGGGAATCTAGAGGTGAACTGAGTGTTTAAGATTCTCTCTAAAGAAATGGAGAAAAAAGCAGAGAAGATGGATGGCCATTAGTAAAACTACAATATGCTAAGGAATATGGAAGACCTGAAATGACGTTTCCAAGTCAAAGAGACTTTAGGAAGCCTAAAGAATTGGTTAGGATGTAGGACTGAAATGAAAATACTTAGAACATTAGTAAGTTTAACATTATAGGATAGTAAAGCTACACAGAGCAATCATATGTTCTTCATGTAATATATCAGCAGCTCTGTTCTTTTTATGAGGAAATATGCAAAAATCATTTTCAGAAATGATATAAGAATTTTGGAAAGGGGTAGGAAGGTTAATTGTTACTTTGTTTCTAGAGAGAGACAAGTCTGGTGAATTGGGGTAGAGAAATCATTTTAAGCAGAGGGAGAAGAATATATGTTTAGTTACTAAAATCTTACCACATTTAGTCACACATTGAAGGCACAAATAATGGTGAAAGCGGATAAATTCCTACCTCCTCCATAAAAAGCCTTTATTTATGTATTAAAAATGATTTCACTTTTGTATTTATTAAACTTACTTGACAGCCTGGTAATCCGGTGTCTCTGCTGTACAGGGAAAATGAGCCTCTCTCTGACGTTTTTCCTACAAAACAAAAAAAATAACTATATACAAAAGTCCTCATTTATTGACAATCAATTCAACCTCTAGACCATTCATAGTAATTATATTGTGACTTGGAAGTACAAAGAACAAATTAGAAACAAGAAGATAAAATCCAATAAATAAAATTTAAAAAACTATCATTCTAGTCAGTTTAACAAATTCTGACTTTCATAGAATAGCATGTATTTTATTAAATACTTTCCATTGTGAAACACTGAAAAAATATTCAAAAGAATGGAAAAGAGACATCTATATAGTCAACAGTTTAATCTACTCTGTAGGGAGGATATTTTCCCATATTTGCTTCAAACTGAACATTTTTCCTTCTCTTCTGTCTCAGAAATTAAAAGTGTAGATACAGCTTAATTCTCACCCCAGACTTCCCGATAACCATTAGCGAAAGGTATGTATGATTCTCATGTTTATTCTGAAACTTTGAATATATATTCATGCACTCAAGCAATAGACATTACTGTTTGTGTTTAATACATTTAAACAGATGGGATTATATAGTATCTACTCTTTTTAAAATGTGCATTTCCATGTAATATTATGCTTTTGAGATACATGTTGATAAAAGACACCTAGTTCGTTCATTTTTACTGCTATAAAATGTCCCATTATACAAATAAAACCACAGTTGATCTATTTCCTTACTGAGAAATAGACTTCTAGTTTTTTTGTCATCAGGAAGAATGGTGAAACACATATCCTCGCACATGTGTTATACATACACATAAGACTTTCTCTAGGATAGACACAGAGAAGTGGAACTGCTAGCTTAAAGGATGCACACCTTCAACTTCTATGTATTGCCTTACTATTCTCTGAAGTCATCATGTCAATTTATATTCCCAGAAATGTGTAAGAATGCCTTTTGGGACTGTATCTGCAGTTCCAACATTGGATGATTAAATGTCAGAAATGGTATGGGCCAGTTCTGGAGGAAAAGTAGATGTCCCACAGTGCTGATATTGACAGCAGTTCTTGCTTACTTGCTTTTCAACATATCGTTCAGTAAATTTACAAATATTACATATTTTTAACTAAACAGTCTCTCAAAAACAGACATATTGCTCTAAAAGATTTCTGTAAACATCACAGTTTGATATTAATATCAAAGATGGAGACACAGATAAACAATGACAATGGCAGAGCTAATTCTTTTTCTTCATTCCAAGGTAAAAACAGCAACAATATCATTAAATCTAACAAGTTATCCAAAATATTTAAAATTATTGAGGCTATATGAACTTCCCCCATACTTTTATCTTATACACTGAAATATTAGGCTTGTGATTATATAAAAATGTATAGTTTAAACTCCACTCATAAATGGGATGCTCAAAATTATTTACTGATACAGTGCGTAAAATTTTTAAAAACTTGGGAGACACAGGCACTAGTATTTAATTATTTTCATTGACATCTACATGCCACAGTGGCCAAGTGATATAAAATCTTGCTATTCTAAATTTGGGACGTACTGACTCCTTAGATA
Organism: Ailurus styani; assembly: GCA_002007465.1. Taxonomy (NCBI): domain Eukaryota; kingdom Metazoa; phylum Chordata; class Mammalia; order Carnivora; family Ailuridae; genus Ailurus; species Ailurus styani. The sequence goes on along the minus strand of LNAC01000307.1, from coordinate 1,744,324 downwards.
CACAAAATAATCCTTGTAATAACAAAGCTAGTTATTAGAAAATAACTGTAAAAACTCGGGGTATAATTGCAGAGCCCATTAGGACGTTATAGCACAAGTCTTAAAAAGCACTTACTGGCTATTAGTGAGGAAACACATATTTCAGGTGAAGTAATGCCAACACATAAAAATGCAATTTATGAGAAAAGGTTAATTAATGTGGTCTATTTGCCTCATAGTCTTTTTTTTTTTTTTTTTTTTTTATTCATTTGACACAGAGAGAGAGATTACAAGTAGGCAGAGAGGCAGGCAGAGAGAGAGGAGAGAGGAGGAAGCAGGCTCCCCGCTGAGCAGAGAGCCCGATGTGGGCCTCGATCCCAGGACCCTGGGATCATGACCTGAGCCGAAGGCAGCGGCTTTAACCCACTGAGCCACCCAGGCGCCCTATTTGCCTCATAGTCTTACCATAAAGCAGTATGTCCTACATAAAGAGCTTTAATTTGCAACATATACGTATGGAATAAAAAGGAAAAAAAACCCGAACTCTCAAAGGACATATATCTTACACGTAAGACTGCTGGTAAGAGTCAAGATGATCTATGGGTATTTTGGACTCTACCCTTCTTCTCTTGGAATCCAACCTCACAAAACCTCGAAAAGATTGTACTTTTGCAATTGTGACACACACGCGCGCGTGCGCGTGCACACACACTATTCCTGTGCCTCATCAAAATGTATCAGAAATCCTGCTGAACCAAGAAGATGGCAGAGACTGAAGGGAAATGCCAAATCAGAAGGACTGGCAGACAAATTACTGAGGGAAAATAAAGAACAGCACACATTTATGGTTTGAAGGTACTACTTTATTCATCAAATAAACAAGTTTATGAGATATTAAAAATCATTCTCAGTACATCTCTTTTTTTTTTAAACTAGGAGCCCAGAGCAGGTTTGAACTCATGATGACCCTGAGATCAAGACCTGAGCTGAGACCAAGAGTTGGATGCTTAACTGAGTCACCCAGGAGTTAGGAACTCCTAACATGTCTTCAACTTTAAGAAAATTCACAGACCTGTACCCCTGGGGCAAAGAATAAAAAAAAAAAAAAAAAAAAANCGGGGCAAAAAAAAAAAAAAAAAAAAAAAAAAAAAAAAAAAAAAAGAAAGAAAATATCACCTTTAAAAACAAATCATGTTCCATATACTTGGCAGGACAGAACTGGAAGACTATATTAACATTTTAAACAAACACCATAGAGTTAAAAAGACCCTATTTGTCTTTCATCACAATATACCATCAACGTATTATTGGCTGAAATACTTAGGCCCTTTCTATCTTGCAAATTCCTCTTCCTGAAACATTAAACAACTAATGAAGACTTAAAGCTAAAGAACAAATTAAGGTCTGTTTTATTTTCACTCAACTGTACCAGAGTAAGAAACTTTTTTTTTTCAATTGGGTTGAGGCAGAAAAGGGAACAAAGTAAGAGATCAATATTAGCTCTGTTTTTAATAAAGCTCAGCTTTCAAATACAATTTTAATTATCTGTGTGGAAGCTACTTGTTATTTAAGGAAACATGAGTTTTGAAACCTATTTTCCTGTGCCTATTAAAATTCCTAAACTTCTTCCTTTCACAAGGATACTCAGAGAGAACAAAAACAATTTAACATAAGCTAAAAACATTACAGAGTAAAAGTTTCTTCTGAAGTGGAAAGTTGATAGCTTGTTTTTAAAATGATACTTAACCTTTTCAAATGAGATTTTGAAATGTGAATACATTTTCTTTTCACCTTTCATTTATTAAGAACTAGTTATTTCTGAGGGACTTAGAAATTTTGTTACTTTTTAAATATAATAATGCATACTGAGTCTGAGATTTAGAAGACATTCATCTTTAATTCTTTCAAGTTACTTTTTATAAGAACTATTTTCATGAATTAAAATGAATAAGTCTATTTTATCTCAGGTGTCTGACAACTAACAACTCTGGCTAGTGTATTATGGTTTTCTGCTAAGTATTAGATATGAATGCTATACATAGATAATGTTAATACATGTCAAATGAACATGGCTGAGTAACTGCTAAACAGGTATGTAACTTCCCTTGAATGGTGAGGGATCTAGAAACCAGATCAACTAAAAGAATCAAGATGTTAGAGAGAGGAGAGGATCTGGGAGAAGTGCAGTCTCTGTACATTTTTTTTTTTTAAAGATTTTATTTATTTATTTGAGAGAGAGAGTGAGAGAGAGCATGAGAGGGGAGAAGGTCAGAGGGAGAAGCAGACTCCCCATGGAGCTGGGAGCCCGATGCGCGACTCAATCCCAGGACTCCGGGATCATGACCTGAGCCAAAGGCAGTCGCTTAACCAAGTCACCCAGGCACCCTCTGTACATTTTAATACTTGCAAAACTATCATGCTAAAATGGAATCATTACACTGTCAGGTCCTAGTGAAGAGATTTAGCAACAAAGGATAAAAGAAAAGAGATGCATTCTTTTACCTTGTTATGAGAAAGAATGCTCAGAAAACAGAATTTCCAAGAATAAAATAAAACCTGTGCAGAAAATTATATGATATTCCTGATATTCTTATTAGTAAGGAGATTTGTGAAACAATTAGCTCTTTTGTTGTGGATTTATTAATGCACTGGAAGACTTAACAGACATTTTGGCAACCAAGTTTGTACTAGTAAATCACAGTCTGATTTTGTGTGTGTGTGTGTACTCTTAGACGGTCATTTACTTGTTGATTTGTTGGAGTTCTTTACGTATTTTTGATATAAGACCTTTTATTGTCTCTATGTAAATATTTTCTGTAGGGTGCCTTTTCACTCCTTTAATTGTGTCTTTCAAACAGAAATTCTTCATTTTAATATTGGCTAATTTGCCCATTTTGTTGTTGTAGTGTGTACTGCTTAAAATGTTTTTCCACAGAGATACCCAATTGACTTCAATATTATTTACTGGAAAGATGCTCTACATCTAAAAAGTATCATCATGGCTGCTTGTGAAGAATAAATTACAGGAGAACAAGTGTGGAAGCAGGTAGACCAATTAGAAGACTACTAGACTACTGAAATAATACAAATGAATTAGAACACTACTAAAATAATCCAGATGAAAGCTAATAGCTTTAAAATTCTTCCAGTTCACTGAAGTAGGTATTATTAAGTCCCATTTCACTAACAAGGAGAAATAATTTGCCCAAGGTCACAGAATTAATAAGTAGCCAAAAGAACCAGAATGCAGGGCTATATGACCCCAAATTCTTAATGGCATACTATATTGCACTGTTTTCCAGTGCAGGTTTAGGACACAGTTCCCATATTCAGATCATATGTGTATACATTTGGTGGAGTCCAAATACAGTATAGGAAGTTTTCTCTATTCAGCCCTCTAAGCAGCCTCTACCAATCAAATTATATGGCACTATATATTCTTGCTGAAGAGAGAAATGGATGACAAATCAACCCCAAAATGATTGGCAGCAAAACCCAACTATTCCAAAGACCAGTTCTAGATATAGAACATGGTCAGTTATGCTGGTTTTACTCATAAGTAACTGCAATTCTTTTCAGTTCTTGCAAAGGGCACATGCTGAGGAAAGTATCTATTCTGATCTTGTTTTTCTGGGTCTCAGTTTCCTAATCTGTAAAATGAACAAGTCAGACAAGATCAGAGGAGGCACAACAGCATCCTGAGAGGCTGGGGACAATGCAGGGATTTGTTTTTGTGTATTACTTTAAAACAATTTAACATATTTAATTGCTGAGCCATGAAAATGCACCTTGCAAAGCTCCTCCTTCAGGGAATATAAGTGATGGAGGGCTCCAGCTGCTATGATCTGAAATGACTGCCTCTGCACTGAGGCCCACTTGAATCCAACACACTTGGATAGAGTACATGGGGGAAACTAAACCACTCTTCTTCCCGGGAGGCATGGCATTCCTATGTTGACCAACTCTGGCTCCAGGACTCCCAGGCTGCTTTGCTGAACCCTCCCCATAGTTCACAGTGGTCTAGAACTCTTCCATTCTCCTTCACTCTTGACACTGTTGTGAGTAAGGTGACAGGAACTAGCACTTGCTGACTAGCTATTATGTGTAAGGCACTGTGAGAGATGCTTTATTTACAGTGCTGGTTCCACTGCCACTTGTATCCTCCTTCCTATTAGAAATCCTGTTAATACCAAGGAGTGACTGAAGGAAGCTGATAACAGGTGTGAGATATGACGGTAAAACTGCAAGATCTCCTGTAGATCTCAATCTACTGGCTGTAGAAACATGCCCCATAATACTCTCCTGGCTGCACGTGCTCTTTTCCTACCAACTCAAAACAATGTTTTCATGAGGAAATGGCCAGACACAGAGATAATCACGGAGGATACAGATGCCTCAGCATTTATTTCTGCAGCGGTCTAGTGAATACCTGAAAATTTATAACTAACTTTAGTAATTTTAATGAATAGGTTAAATAATTGTTGACTTCATGAGTAATAGCACAAATTAGAACAAAGAGTCTTCCTATTTGTCTGACAGCCAGTATTGTTTCAGTGTTCATTTTTGTAAGGCATACAGAACTGCATTCATAAATTCAAATCCATTATCTATTACATAAAAAACCCCATGTGTTATATTTTAAGTGAAGCATTAGACTGGTTTTTTCTTAAAAGATAAAGACTTAACCTAGAGAAAGAATCCTTGGATTCAAAAAAGTTACCTAGATCAACATTACTATGTTTCAAACTCAAATACTCTGATATATATAAATCATGAGAACTTGTCCAGATAGTTTTCAGAGGAAAAATATGAAATCCTACATAGGCCAATCTAAGTATTTGGGCACGAATCTAAATAAGATCAGTTTTCTGAGCAGATTGTCTTCCTCCCCCTTAGTACCTTTGCAAAATCATTATTTACCTAACATCTTTGCTCATGGAGAATATTTTCCTTTTTTTTTNAATTTTTTCCTTTTTTTTTTTTTTTTTTGTGGTTGAACACTACCACAAGTTTCATACAATTTCAATCACACTAACCACTTGGAAAAACACAAGAACACACTATCCTACAAAGTGGGGAAATCTGTAATGCCATTTGGTATGCAGCAAAGCAGAGACCTTAGATTCTGATTCCTGGATTCATCTCTTGGCTCTTGCTTCTCTCCACTTAGTGAACTAGGCAAGTTACAAGTCACTCACCATCAATACTCCCACTCACTCTTTCAGGAAAATCAACTTGGTAGCATGTACCTCACACAGGCCTGCACAGTTTAATTAATGCTTATAAAGTACCTGGAAATTCTTGTCTGAAAGAACCTAGGCCAATGCTAACTATTAGTATTACTGACTTCATTTTCATAGCAATCTGCTCAAACTTACACACAAAAAATCTAGCAAGGATCTCAAACTAACAGATTTTTTTTTTAAGGAAAGAAAAGAGAGAGAGGGTTTTAACATAAATGCCTGCCTATTTTCTTCACAATTTGTTTAAGTATTATTGGCTAACATTTGGGCCAAGCACGCTGCTGGCTACATTGAAGATATTTAAATATCTAGTGCCAACAAGCACAGCTGCTGGACTCTATGCCCTCCTCTTGTTCACTCCATGCCAAATTACTCACACAGCTATGAATGATGAGGCAGCAGCACAGGGAAGTGCCAAATGTGTGTGAGATTAGTGATAAACCAGAGGATCCCTATAGAGGTCAGTGATTAGCAAGTTCCCAGTTGTAATCACTTTTCTAACCCAGCCTTTATCTCATCACTTATTCAGTCCAAACCATGCACCAATTTCCTGTGACAGGCATCAGAACGGTAAGCAGCTTCCTAATCAATAATTCCTGCAGAATTGCTAAAAACTATCTCATTATCCTTGATAAGAGCACACAGTCAGACCTGAGTAATTTGAACAGGCTTTAGAAATGATTTCCTGAGAATAAAACCTGAGATGAAGTAGTCCAGGTTGCAACCATTCACCAATCCAGCTATTTTTCCTCATGCTCTCCACTCCCTCCCTAAAATCAGATTCACACATTAAATATGAACACATAGAAAAGGATGAGAAGGTTTATACCAAACAGTTTCTTTGCCTTTTAGCCATTAGAATGCCCAGGGAGAACATTTAAATGCAGGATTCAATATGAGGGGGTGTCGTGGGTAGGCAGGTAGAAATCAGGAATGAACAGAGTAGAATAAGATTTTGATCAATTTCAGTCATTTATCAAAACTTTCTGGATGATATTATGGCTCAATTTTGCTGCCTATAAAAATACAATAAGGTATTCATTACAGGTAGCTCAAAATCTAAACTCTGTTTCTATGAGACATTTTAGTTAATAACTGCATTTTCTAAATTGTCCCTGAACACATATTTACATCCATATTGCATTGTTGCTTTTCCTTAGGTTCAGAATTTAAGTGTTTTCTCACTTAATGTCTCCATACTTCCCTAACCACATGTTGTTTGTAACTTAGAAACAAAGACATTTCATTTTTATAGCAAGCCAAAAAATTATAGAACAAGGAATTCTCTCATCTTTTGCTGCATTTCACGATAAAATATGGTAAATGCATATTCTCTAAAAATAATCAAGTAACTTTTGTATCTTAATGTTTATCCCATTCTTAAAAAAGGATTTGAAATTATTCAGTTGATGTTTTACAACTTTCTAGGGACTAAAATAAACTGAGCCAATCTTCAATACCTTAATCTTTGCCCCAAAATAAAGAAAAAAAGAAAATCAGGTAAAAGTCATATCAACAAATAACTTGGCTGGGAGAAGAGAGGGAGCATATTTTCAAACTGTCTTGGTAATCATACACTATCTTCTGGCATACTGTTTCCACCAAATCTTTGTATAGATGCTTCTCTCAGAAATTTCTTGCATCATACAATGATAAAGAGCACATTAAGCTCATTATTGTTAATTCCTATGATTTTTCTCACAACTTTTTGTATTTTGGCTGTTTAATTTAAATCATGACCTTACTAGGCAAGGTCAATGTCTGAGTCTGTTTTTTATGGCACTTGGGGACCAGAAGGCAGATGCCACTTGTTCAGGGAACACTGGTCTGGAATTCTAGACTTGTTTTGTTTGCATGCCAGGGACAGATTCTACTCTAAGCCTCTATCTATGGCATATAGCCACATGGAGCCAGAGACAGTATAAGAAAACTGTGCTCCAAAATAGTGGATAATAAATGATTGTTAATTAGCTAGTTTCCCTTGACAGCAAGAACTGGAATAGAAAGAAAGGAACTAATCAATGGAACTGCTACCCTTCACCAACTATCTGGTCAGAAAGAGGGTTAATGAAATGAAACAAGCATGGGAATGAAGAGTCAGAAGGGTCTATTCCTGTCTCTGCTATGAAGTGGGTGTGTGAAACAGGTAAGCTGTTAAAACTCCCCAGGCCTCAGTTTCTTCATCTGGGGAATGGGATTGGGTAGAGCAAATTTGGATTGGGTGATCTCTTTCTGTCTTAGTATCTCATGAAACTGACATCCCCATCTATTTTTGCTATTAATTAAGCACCCTGGTTCTGACAGACTGTAAATGTGGGCACCATCAATACCAAGAGGAAGAAGACAAACAGCTAAAAAAATATAAGGAATTTTGCAGAATGGCTAAAATCAACAACACAAAAACAACAGCTGTTGGCGAGGATGTGGAGAAAGGGGAACCTTCTTGCACTGTTGGAGGGAACGCAAACTGGTACAGCCACTTTGGAAAACAGTATGGAGACTCCTCAGAAAGTTAAAAAATAGAATGACCCTACAATCCAGCAACTGCGTTACTGGGTATTTTTTTTAAATGTTTTATTTATTTATTTGACAGAGAGAGCACAAGTAGGCAGAGTGGCAGGCAGAGGGAGAAAGAGAAGCAGGGTCTCTGTTGAGCAGGGAGCACGATGTGGGGTTTGATCCCAGGATCCCTCATTACTAGATGTTTTTCCAAAATTATACAAAAATACTCATTCAAAGGGATACATGCACCCTGATGTTTATAACAACATTATCTATAATAGCCAAATTATGGAAATGGCCCAAGTGTCCATCCACTGATGAATGGATAAAGATATGGTATATTATATGCAATGGAATATTACTCAGCTGTCAACAAGAATGAAATCTTGCCATTTTCTAACCATGTGGATGGAGCTAGAGTGTATTATGCTAAGCGAAATAAGTCAGTCGGAGAAAGGCAAATACCATATGGTTTCACTCATATGTGGAATTTAAGAAATAAAACAAATGAGCAAAGGGCGGGGGGGGGGAGAGGCAAACAGACTCCTTACTATAGAGAAGAAACTGATGGTTACCCGTAGGGAGGTGGTGGGGATGGGTTAAACAGGTGATGGGGTTAAAGAAATGCACTTATTGTGATAAGCACCAGGTGATGTATGCAAGTTCTGAATCACTATACTGTGTGCCAGAAACTAGTATTATACTGTATGTTAACAAACTGTAATTTAAAAAAAAAGGACCTTTAAAATATATAGGGACTTTTGGAATAATGATGTGCAGTTATAAAAATGAAATGTGTAAGGATTTCATCATACATTTAACACATTTTGAGATATTTAATATATGTTTAATAAGGCAAATTAATGTCAGTATTCTTAGGTACCAAGATTTTATTCTATTCATATTAAGAAAAACTCTGTTAGTAAAATTTCTCACTGGGGCTCAACACCTTCTACCTATATAATGCAGAAAGTTTTTTCTGTTTCTTTAAGATTTTATTTATTTATTTGAGAGAGAGAGAGCAAGAGAGAGCGCATGAGAGGGGAGAAGGTCAGAGGGAGAGAAGCGGACTTCCCATGGAGCTGGGAGCCCGATGTGGGACTCGATCCAAGGATTCTGGGATCATGACCTGAGCCGAAGACAGTCACTAAACCAACTGAGCCACCCAGGCGCCCTATAATGCAGAAAGTTTAGTATACTTTGTATACCACAGAAAATATAGACATAGAGCAATTGAAAGGAGACTCTTTTATTTTGGAAAGGGCACCTGGGTGGCTCAGCCGTTAAGCGTCTGCCTTCAGCTTGGGTCATGATCCCAAGGTCCTGGGATCTAGCCCTGCATCAGGCTCCCTGCTCTGTGGGAAAGTCTGCTTCTTCCTCTCCCCCTCCCCCTGCTGGTGTTCCTTCTCTTGCTGTGTCTCTCTCTGTCAAATAAATAAAATCTTAAAAAAAAAGAAAAGAAAAGAAAGAAACAGATGGAAAAAACCCAAAGAGAGTCTTAAATCCCCTCTGTGTTCTAAGATTTAAATAAGATTATTGCTACACAACAGGTACTCTGGGGGTAAAATATAAGACATTCAGTTTTCATTGTATGGCCTCCAGTACTGCATGGAATTTACTGCCAACCTACCTTTGCAATTTGAAAAATAGGTAAAGGCTAGCCTCAAGTGCTCAATGGGTTATAATCCAAAATTCATTTGTGAGTCAGGCATAACTCAAAATAATTTTTTTACACACCAACTCATTATAAATGGCTATACAAATCAATTTAAATCATAGTATATCTGTGTAAAATACATGTGGAAGGGAGGAATGAAGGAAGAAACTAAAGAATAAAAGAGGAAAAGTAAAGTATTTGTAATAATAGAATTAGGAAGAGGCATGCAGGAATGATTATGAACAGAGACTCTGGATGTACATAAACTGGGTTTAAATTCCCATTCTGCTTCTTACTAAGATTATTACCTGACCTCACTGTCCCTTAGTTGCCTCAGTTGTGGAATGGGATAGTAACAGTTTCATCTCACTGGTTTTTTGTGAGGATAAAATGTACTGACATATAAGTTTAGAAAAAATGAAAGACACAAGGTCTAATTAGATATTAGTTATTACTTTTAAATGAAATATATCTATGTTATTTATTTACTTGAGAGAACTAACAGAGAGGGAGAAGCAGACTCCCCACTGAGCAGGGAGCCCGATATTGGGCTTGATCCTGGGACCCCTGAGATCATGGCCTAAGCCAAAGGCAGACAATTAATGAATTGAGCCACCCAGGTGCCCCTTAAATGAAATATATTGACCAGAAAATCCATATATGTGAATCTTGAATATCAGTGTTTGATGAAAAAGGCTTAAATAGAGGGGAAAAAAAGAAAGTAGATTCCAGGGAAATAATTTAAAGGAAACTTTTGGATACTCTCAAAGGTTTTAGAATTCTTTATGCCTTTCATTTCATTAAATTTCATTAAAGGTTCACTCTTAGCATTAAGGAGTGGGTCTGTCTCTAACACTAATTGTACACTTAGCCACAAACAAGTGCATGCTTCACTTTGACTATTTATATTTAATTTATATTTATATATTAATTATTGAAATGATTGGATCTACCATTTGTTAGACGTTTTCTATTTGTCTCATCTGTTCTTTATTTCTTTTTCAGACTGCTTTTGAATTGAGTATTCCATTTAGTCTCTCCTACTGGCTTTTATTTATTTTATTTTATTTACTTTATTATGTTTGCCCTCAATTTACAAAATTTATCTTTGATTAACAGTATCTACCTTTAGGTAATTATGTAATAGTATACGAATATTTCAACAGTGTACTTCAAATATTCTCTCTCCATCCTTTGAGTTAATATTGTCACGTATTTCACTTTTATATATTTAGGTACCCCACACCAGTGTTACTATTTTTGCTTATAAATTTAAGTACTTTATAGTGCGATTAAAAATGAGGAAACATGGGGCGCATGGGTGGTTGAGTCAGTTAAGCAACTGCCTTCAGCTCTGGTCATGATCTCGGGGTCCTAGGATCAAGCCCCATGTGGGGCTCCCTGCTCAACAGGGAGTCTGCTTCTCCCTCTCCCTTTGCCCCCACCCCCGCTTGTACTCTCTCTCCTGAGTGTTCTCTCTCAAATAAATAAAAATCATTAAAATCAAATGAGATAATGTGTCTTTTATACTTTCATTTTTACATTATCTGAAGCTCTCATTTCTTTTTATAGATGAGCAGTTGGCATACTGTGACCCATGAACCAAAGCTGGTCTGTTTCCTGTTTTTGTAAATAAAGTTTTACTGAAACACAACCACACCCACTAGTTTATGTCCTATCTATAGCTGCTTTGGGGCTATAATGGTGGAGTTAAGTAGTTGTGACAGAGGTTATTTACCTTACAAAGCTTCTGGGACTTTACAGAAAAAATCTGCTGAGTCCTGATGTAGATCCAAGTTTCTGTCTAGTGTCACATTCCCCCTGCCTAAAGAACTCTATTTAATAGTTACTGTACTGTCAAGTCTGCTGGGGGTGTTCTCTCAGCTTTCTGTGTATCTGAAAAAATCTTTACTTTGTTCTCATTTAAAAAAAATATTGTCAATGAATATATAATTCTGAGTTGACAGTTTTGGTTTTTTTAAAAATAATCTCTACACCAAACATGGGGCTTGAACTCACGACCCCCAAAGACGATGAGTTGCATGTTCTTCTAACTGAGCCAGGCAGGTGCCTCTTTGCAAGCACACATGAGCAGGGGAGGAGTGATGGCAAGGGAGGAGATGATGACTCCCCGATGAGCAGGGATCCTGAGGCACGGATCGATCCCAGGACCCTGGGATTATGACCTGAGCCAAAGGCAGATACTTACCAACTGAGCCACTCAGGCACCCTTTGCAAAGTTTTTAAAGAGACGTCTGTTATGGTTTATTCTTATTGCTATCTGTATACAAGATTTTCTCTTTATTATTGATTTTCAGCACTTGAAAACCTAAGTCTAGTCATGTGTATATATTTTGTTATTAAACTCTTGGATCTATTAATTTTTCTCTTTCCCTCTACATGAGATTTTAATCACACATATATTAGACTGTAATAACATTGTCTCATAACTGTCTTTTATCACCCTTTGTGTTTTAGTTGGTTTATACTGACCTATAGTCAAATTTACTGATTTCTTCTCCAACTATGTTATCTACTGATGATCCCAAAGGAATTCATCTCTACTGTCTTTCAGTTTTAGCACTTCAATTAAACTTATTACTTCCATTTATCTGCTAAAAATTTCCCCATCTAGGGGCGCCTGGGTGGCTCAGTGGGTTAATGCCTCTGCTTTCGGCTCAGGTCATGATCTCAGGGTCCTGGGATCGAGGCCCGCATCGGGCTCCCTGCTCAGCGGGGAGCCTGCTTCCCCCTCTCTCTCTGCCTGCCTCTCTGCCTCCTTGTGATCTCTCTCCGTCTGTGAAATAAATAAATAAAATCTTTAAAAAAAAAAAAATTTCCCCATCTATTTGGGGATTTTGTCCACATTTTCCACTAGATCCTTTAATGTGTTAACCAGAATTACTATAAATCCTGTCTGATAGTTCCAATATGAGTCACCTTTTAGTCTTGTTTTGTTGATATTTTGCCTCTTGACCTTTTTTCCCCCTGGCATATATACAAATCTCATAATTTTGATTGAATGAAAAATTAATGTATGTAGAAGAGTAGACTGTTTAGGCCTGGAAATGAGCATGCCTCCTCTTGTATTAGGCCTTTGGTGTGCAAAAATGAGTCAAACTAATCAGGAGTCTAGCTGAGTACAATAGTTGTCACTGTGGTTACTTTCAGCTCACCAGAGGCCTCAGCTCTCTTTAATGATTGGCTGCTTTTGCATATGGTGCTTAGCATATGGTTGGGGTGCAGAGGACTTTTATTAGTGTTAGTATTTCATCCTCAGCTTTCAATAGACCCTACAAACTTGTGCCCCAGAGTGGGTAACCCCCATGCTTTTGCCCCACCCCCAGTGGTAGACTGCCCTCGCTTTCTTATCCTTTATTCCTTCCTCCCTGTAAGAGTGAAACTCAACTCTACATCTAGATGAAATAGGGTTGGAACTTTAACCCCTGACTGGCAGGAGACCTGTACTTGGTATCAGTGTTAAGATCTCAAGTTTAGGATGAGTTTCTTTTCCTCCCCTAATCAATGTGTCTTAGCTTGTGTCCTTTGGGCAAGAGGCTTTGCTGCCTCTCCTAAAGAAGCTTAGGTCTTTCAGTACATAGGGTCCAGGGACGTTGGCATGCTTTCCTGCCGTTTCCACAGAAACAGCTGATCAGCAACTGCATGCCTGTAACATCAACAGGAATTCTCTTTAGTCTCCTGCTCTACCCCTAAATCCTTGTGAATACTCAGTATAGGTTTGAGGGGGAAAGTTTGAGGTGAATGTGAAATCCCTTTTGAACTATTCTTTTATTAGCTTCCCCTACTTCTTTCAAACTGATAAGATGCTAGTCCAAAACTGGCCTTTCAATTAACTTCAAAATTTTAAGTAATTCTTCTTACCTGCTTGTGTTGTGACTGATATGACACCTTATTCTCCCATAGTCTGCCATAAGTAATTCAGTTCATATGTCTCACTTCCCCTTGGAATTCAGCTCACATGATTGCCTTGCAATTTCAGTTCTCTGACGAATTCAAAAGAGAATTTTGGAGCTTTCAGACTTTTTCTTTTTTTCTCATCATTAATCGTGGAAATGGTATTTTTTGCAGCCTTCCATACCCTACCTAAAGATGGAAGCTAGATGTCCTGTGATCTTCATTTAGGATAGTTTGTTTCCATGTCTGATTTTTTCTTCTGTGGTGAATAATCTTCTGTTAATCCCATCCAGTGTATTTTTCATTTCAGGTATTGTATTTTTCATCTCTAGTAATTCTAATTTCCCCATTCTTATTTTCCTCTACATCTCTGAGCTATGGAGTATATTTATTTTTTTTTTTTTATTTATTTATTTTTTTTAATAAAGATTTTTATTTATTTATTTGACACACAGAGAGAGAGATCAGATCACAAGTAGGCAGAGAGGCAGGCAGAGAGAGAGGAGGAAGCAGGCTCCCCGCTGAGCAGAGAGCCCGATGCGGGCCTCGATCCCAGGACCCTGAGATCATGACCTGAGCCGAAGGCAGAGGCTTTAACCCACTGAGCCACCCANCCTATGGAGTATATTTATAATGACCATTTTAATACCCTTGCTGGCTAATTCCATTGTCTTTGTAATTTCCTGCTCCATTGTTTCTACTGATGAATTTTACTCTCAGTTACAGAATATAGTTTCCTGCTTCTTTTTATGTTTAATAATTTGACATTACGAAGCTCACATTTTTCAGGTGCTAGATTTTGTTGGATTCCTTTAAAGTATGTTGGACTTTGTTCTGGTAAGCAGTTAAGTTACTTGGAATCAAGTTTGATCCTCTTCCAGGGTTGTCTTTAAGCTTTGTTAAGGCAGGTCCAGAAGAGCCTTCAGCCTAGAGCTAAAGTAGTCTCACCAACACAATACTCTTCTGAGGATTCTACATAATGCCATTTATTATGATCTTTCCACTTTCGTTGGCTGGAAGAAGAACTATTCCTAGCTTTGTGTGAGGTTTCAGGAATTGTTCGTTTTCCTTTCAAGTGATTCCCAGTCTAAAATTAAGTTTCCACTCAAACATATACAGATCAGTATTTAGTCAAGGACTTGAAGAAAACTCCTCTGCAGATCTTGAGCTCTTTCTCTACATTCCCTCCTTCTTGCCTTGCAAATTTGACCCACCACGGCTTCTCTGAATCCTGTTCTTTATCTCCTCAACCCAGTAAGACTGTTGGATTCTGCTGATTTCCACTCCCCGCTGCTGTGGCCTGGCATCAAGCTGGAGAATTGTACAATTCACTTCGTTCATTTCCTTTCTTTCATGTACCACCTATTGTTCAATGCCTGAGAACTAGTGGTTTATTCAGGACTACTATGAAAATTCCTCAACTTTTTACACTTCTTGAAAATTCTTCCACCAGCTCCGCCCCACGAAGAAGAAAAAAAAAAGTATTCTTCTAGTCTTCCTCTAGCAAACCCATTTTTATAGATCAAAAAGCTAGAACACAGCAAAACTTGACTCCAATAAATAATCAGACTTTCCTATTATTAAACTGCTGGGAAGAATGCATATGGTAGAAGATAAATTAAAAAACAGATTCCAAATTTGTTATTCTCTTTACATATTTGAGTCTCCTACATTAAATACATCCTGTTCAGTTAAACTTTACCATAAGCGAAATTGGGTTTGACAGAATCTTAGGAAATCTAAAAACTTTGTTAAACCATTTTTATTTTCATGACATTGTAAGGAGATTTCTTATTTGTAACTTCTGATGTTTTATTTCTAAAATACTTTGAATTCCACTAAGTTTGCTGACATATTCAAATTTGGAACAAGCTGCTTTAGGAATATGATCTCCTGTACTAACTACACACACTGTTATTTCTAAAAGGTTAAAAAGCTGGCAATTTTCCAGTTCTTTCTCATCACTTCAGTTATGGAATGCAATGTCCAGTTTGCTGTTTCTCCTCTACCTTCTTTTGGCCTTTTTACTAGGTTCTCTAAATTCAGTACCAGGTATTTTTATTGTACAAGTCTTCAAATGCTGGTCCTATTGTATATGACATGATACACATACACACACATTCATTTATAATATATCTTCTAGATACCATATAACATTAAAAGTATTTGTGAAAATTGCTGTTACTAAACTATATTTAGAGGTCATTGCTTAAGAGTATTTTCTCTGTAAACTAAATCACATTTATAGTATTTCTGACACATTTTTTTCCTGAATTACTTTTTGCCTACATCAGAGTATATTCAATAAAAACCAATAGTTTCATTAAAATATTCCCCAAAATAATATTAAATAACAGTAAAACTCATACTTAAAATCTTTATTTTGAAACAATCCTATTCTTCCTCTGAGAGAGTCCAATATCTTGGCAACCTAAACTTTGATTTAGGCTCTAATCCTGGACCTGTCCCATACGAGAAAACTAGTCATGTTCTAGTTAATTGTGTTGTTTAAAAAGTCTATTAGAAAACTGTTTTCTTCAACTTTCATAAATTTGTAATTTTATTATTTTCTTTAAGCATTCCAAGTTTAACCCCACTGAAGGCTGCCAGGCATGCTAGCCTCTCTAAATGAAAAGTTCTTATGTCAGGGCATTCAGGTCTCTGCTCAAATGTTACTTCCTCATAGAAGCCTTCTCCAACTATCCTATATAAAACGGTCCACTCTAACCCTTTCTTCTCTCTCATCTTTTATGAAGTCATAAAAACTTGTCTTGTTTCCCTTCAAGATATAACTTAGCTGGGTAACCTTTAGTAAAACCATCTTAACTCACATATTTTCCCTTTCCTTTATAAACTTCAAAAAAATTTACCTTAATTTGTATTGCCACTTTTTATCTACTATCATTTCCATATTTGTATTTTGCTATATCACATTTACTATAACTTAACAAGAATTCCGTTGTATTTTTTATTCCTGTAATGTCTCTTTCTATTCATGACTTTATAAAATGTATCTAAGGATTTACTTAGATTTATTTTATTTATATTTTATTTTATATGTTTTAAAATTTTTTATATTTTCTTCCTTCCTTTCTCTCTCTTTTTTTTTTTCTCCAGACCATACAATCATCTTTGTGTTTCAGTAAGAGTTTATTTTGGGTAAACTGAATACACCCCCCAATACAGAACGCCTTAAAATGTTCAGAATGGAAGATTATAATGGATAAGTAGCATGATGAAAATAAAAATTCAGGGATCAGAAGCAATTGTTTAATAGGATACCAATTTAGAGATCCAAGTAAATATCTTAAGATCAAAGAAGAAGTACAAAGACAGCTCCTTAAGGGTTGGGTAACTATAATATTGATGTTAAACAAATACCATGCTCACTAGAATTCAACTTTCTAGCAGCAAATAGCTTAATTAACTGTATATACAGTTATATTCTTAGTACTGAGAATAGAAGTGATCCAGAAATGACTGCATTTATTCCATGTTTACTTCCTCAACTTTTTTGAATTATATTCAGCATGTATCTATTTTAGGAACTGCTTTGGAAGGTCCTTATGTTTTATGCAAGGAACTACTATTTTCCCAGATGAATAGAATATCCATTCTCTGGCTCCAAGTTTCCATGACAATAAAAACAAAACATTCATCAGCACCAACTTGGTATTTGATGGCAAATGCAGCTGCAGCTTTTAACAGTTCAATCTTTATCCCAACTCTTTTCTGCAGAACAGAGGCACTATATTTCTCCAAAGCAACTGAATTATTTTTACAGTGATTTCCCCCTTACCACAGACCTAAACACTAACAACTAATGTGTTACACAATCTCTAATCTTCAAATCATCCAGTCTTCCCAAACTCATGCCAAATATGATGAAAAGTTCCTGAATTTTGCTAAGAGCACATCTGATTTGTGAACTCGGAAAGCTTAGATGGTTTAAGTATTACAGCTTTAGAGAAACATACAGTGTTTAAATTTTCATGGTAACTACAAAGAACAGCATTTTGGGACATTCATAGTAAACAAAAAGCTGTTAAATTCAATCAGATTACGGTAAAACAGTGCCCCCTTGTGTCTTGGTATTTCTGCCTTGACTGAATCCAATATTAATTTCTTTAAATTTCTATAGTATGGATTTGAGTAATTTCTGTATGATCTCAATAAATAACACTTGATAACTAGCAGTTCTCCTAAGACAAAACTCCTAACTTATTAAAATATAAAAATACACTGGCTAGTCATTATCAGTGATTTTAACATGCATAATCTTTAATATGGGGAAAAATGATGAATTTGGGCAGATCCAATAGTTATTTTTAAATTTCATATTTAACTTATTATTGTTAAGAGAGGCTGACAAAGTTTTAAAAATGAGGGGAAAAAAAAAACCCTCACCACCATCAATTACATTTTCCTCTGGTAGCAGTTCTCATCTGCAACCACTTTACACTAGTATTGATTATCTGGATTATCACCTTGGAATAATTAGTGAGTTCTAAACTTTACTCAGCAAACAGTCTGTACTAAACGGAGGAAATTAATATTTTAAAAGGTATCTCCAATGACAAATTGAGCATTCTCTAAGTTACACATACTCTTAGTAATGAAACATACAGTGATACCTGGGTGGCTCAGTCGGTTAAGCGTCTGCCTTTAGCTCAGGTCATAATCCCAGGGTCTAGGAGCCCTACTCAGTGGGGAGCTTGCTTCTCCCTCTCCCTGCCACTGTCCCTGGTGCTCTCTACCTTTCTCTCTCTGACAAATAAAATCTTAAAAAAAAAAGAAAGAAAGAAAACATACAGAAAACCTTAATCCATGTTTTAATTGCACTCAAAACATAATACTGATACTAAAGGCTTGGGCATCACTAAGTTTGTAAAAAAATCAGAATCTCAGGTCCCATCCCAGATGATCTGAATTAGAACTTGCATTGTAGCAAGATCCCCAGATGATTTTTTTTAAGATTTTATTTATTTATTTGACAGAGAAAGAGAGATCACAAGTAGTAGGCAGAGAGGCAGGCAGAGAGAGAGGAGGAAGCAGGCTCCCCGCCGAGCAGGGAGCCCCATGCAGGGCTTGATCCCAGGACCCTAAGATCATGACCTGAACTGAAGGCAGAGGCTTTAACCCACTGAGCCACCCAGGTGCCCCAACCCCCAGATGATTCTTATGAACATTAAAGCTTGAGAGACACCACTTCAAAGTCCTTGACCCTCCTATCCCTAACTACCATGGCAGGTGGGGGAGTGGAAGGGAGAGGAAGAGGCTGGGGAAGGAGAGGCTGACTGACTAGAGACCAGGTGGATCAAAGGGAGGAAGAGAATCAGAAACAACTTTAGGAAGGCAACTGTGAGTGAGGTTGGCCTGCTTACCTAAGTGACTCCTACAGCAACTCTGTTTTCCCACTCTCTGAAATGATTTTTTTTTAAGTAACAACTAGAACTCTGCCAAATAAGAGTTTAATTTGTGTGATCAAGAAAGAAACTTTTCAAAATGCAAATAATGAGAATTTCAAATCCATCACTTACTTATCAATGATACCTAGCACATATATTTTTTACATACTACAACCTATATCTACTATACATTATCTCCTTTGACACCACACTGCTGATAAGCTAGTGTTACTACTCCCACTTTGTAAGTGGGGTGACTCAAAATCACTGAGATCAACTAAATTACCCAAGGTCACATAACTAGTGAAGGTTAAGCAGACTGCTAAGATACAGGTCCTGATTCCAAATCCTAGGTCTTTGTACTAGACCATGCTACTACTATTCATTAATATGAATGAGTTTAATTAGATTTCTTTCTTTCTTTCTTTCTTTCCTCCTTCCTTCCTCCTCTCCTTCCTTCCTTTTCTTTCTTTTTAAGATTTTATTCATTTACTTGAGGGAGAGAGAAATTTTGAGAAAGCACACAGGAGCAGAGGAAGAGGAAGAAGCAGGCTCCCCACTGAACAGGGAGTCCGACAAGGGGCTCGATCCCATGACTCTGGGATCATGACCTGCGCCGAAGACATACAGTTAACCGACTGAGCCACTGAGGTGCCCCTCGACTGTTTTTCTTTTAATAGTAGCTGAAGTCAGTATGTTGAAGATCTAGTAAGCCACTCGAGAAAAGAGATAACTCTGGACAGAGTGCTCTGGGGGAAAAACTTTACAGCTGAAGACTAAAGCAGCACAGTAGCACTGGGCTTATGGAAACTTGGGAGTAAAGGACTCTGAAAGGAGAGGGGCTTTGCAGGCATGAAGGTAGGAAGATTCCAAACATGCGTTATACTGAGGCAGTAGGTATGTATTTATGCCTGACACATTAAAAAAAGGAAAAGCATTTTCTGTGAGGTACTCATTTTGCTCATGTCCTATACAAGAATCCTCTTTCTGGACTCAAGTTCAGCTACATTATGTATCACTTTCTTATAGACCAGTCTGATACCTACTCCTATTACTTCTAACACTGTATTTATGGGAAGAGATGGACAAGTTCCAAATGACTGGCATACTAGCTTTTAGAATACATGATATGTTCATGTACCAATAAAAAATCATATCCTCCTAGCCAGTCAGGAGATACCTAGCAAATAGCTACTTATACAATTGAGGCAGATAACCAAAATGGAACAAGAGGTGGATTTAGACTCAAACAAATTTGGATTCCAATTCTTGCTTCACTACTTAGTGCTAGGATGTTGGATCAAGTTAATCAATCTTTGATTTTTAGTTTCCATATTTTTGAACACTAAGGAGTAAAGAGTGATTTATCTTTGGTATTAGTATTAAAATGTTATTTTCTTTTAGCTCACTTATATTTTGATTTTCTATAACAAATATGTATTATATTTGATATAGGAGGAAGATTTTTAAATGTACATAATACATTCTTTATTAACTTTGATCTTTAAAAGAATTTAATGGATGTAAAGAACTTAACATGTGCATGAAGAAGTTAGGTTATTTACCCAATCATCACTACAAAACAGTCCCTGTGAACACAAATGTAGGAAAGCAAAGCATAAAAAGTATAAAAATTCTCAGTAATTTATGTAGTTTAGTAGTGCTATTATTTACAGAAAAGCATTATATTAAAGCAGTAATGTTTCATATTTTTTTCAAATAATTTCAAAAATATTGACTATTCTGGTCCAGAATTTGAGCCTTTTTGTACTAAGTATCATCTATTTCCTTTCTGTCTCTCTCATTTTAAGAGGGAACAAATTCCAAAAGATAACCTTGGGATGTGCCTCACATCGATCACTTTATTTTCACCCTCAACTACCACCATTCTCAGTTCAAGCTCCCCTAGATAAACACCCAAGCAATTATCTCCCAACCGACATCCCTGACTCTCTCTTTGCCCCCATCTATCCACAGATTGATGATAAACTCATATTCTAAGAGCACTTTCATCATTACATTCCACTGTTCAAGAATGATTAAAGTTTCCCAAAGCATGGAATACAAAACCCATTTTTCAATCCTGACATTCCAAACCCTCCACATTCAGGTTCCAAGCTAAACTTATGCTGTTTTCTTTTAAATTTGGAGGGGGGGGGAAACTTACCAAAAAGTTACAAGTACAGTAAAAGGAACTTTTCGCAGACATGATGCCCTGCCATCCCTCAATACTTAGTATGTCATGCTGTGTATTGTGTATTTAACCATAATACAGGCATCAGAATCATCAAATGAACATTTATACTTTACTACCTTTTACTCTTTAGACCCCATTTGAGTTTTGCCAAACATGATCAAGTTCAGAATCATGATTGCCTGTAGTTGTCTTCTCTTAACATTCCTGACTTTCTCATGTCCTTGATATTATAGGCCAGAATGTCCCTCATCCTGAGTTTGTTTTTTTCTGATATTTCCTCAGGACTAGTTTCAGGTCATGCATCTTTGGCAGGAATATTACAAAAGTGATGCTGTGCTCTTCCCAATGCATCCCATCAGGTGGCACATGAACTGAATTATCCCATTACTCATGATGTTCACTTTGATTACTTCATTAAGGTGGTGCCAAGGCTTCTCATCAAATAAAAAGTTACTTTTCCCCACTGTAATTAACAAGCATTTTGTGGGAAGGTAATTCAAGACTAGATAAAAATTCCGTTCTTCATAAAACTTTCAATTTATATTAGCATGGACTCATGGTTTCCTCTTTTATTCAGCAGGCTATAATCCATTACTATCATTATTTATATTGTTCAAATTATCCCAGATTTGGCCAGAGGGAACTCCTTCTAACTCTCTTCCATGACCTCTTGACAAGATCTCATCATTCTTTGAGTATGTCCTTACTTTCCAGCCTAACAAGATGTTGTAGGCTCATCTTGTACTCTCTCTCCCTGCCCTGGCTTTAGAATCAGTCATTTCTCCAAGGAGCCCTGGTTTCTTTTAGTGGAGGATAGTATTTGGAAAACAAATTCTGGACCCCAGGGATGGTCACTAAGTTTTTCTACTCACAGGCTCTCTTAGTGGATAGAGCTGAGGGAATATATGCATTGTGTATACACATACACAGAAACACAACACACATTTGTATCTATATTTCTATCTCTCACTGCATATTAAAAACTATGAGTTCACACAAACATCTCCAATTCCCATCCAATAAGGATTTCTTAAAGTTTTCTTTCTTTCCTTATTTGTAATTTCCTTCACCAGCAGTGAGAAATCTCCTTATCCATAATATATTATTTAATCGATTCCCCTATATATAACCCATTTCCAGTTGCTGATGCTGCAACATCCTCTACCCTTCCGTGTGGATGTCCTCTTGCAAAGAAGCTCTTATTTCTCCTCCTCGTTTGTTGTGATCACTGGCTTCCCAAAGGTCTGCTTCACAAAACTAAGCCAGACCATGCCTGTGTCTTCCTTCCTTCAAGCTATTAAACACCTAAATTGTCCCTCTGGTCTGTGCTTCTTCCCTTTATGATTCTCAGGCATGAGTTCCTAATCTTTTCCCAACCTTTTCCTACAACCGATCAATCTTCCTATTCCATGCCTACCCACTGAAACCCCTGCAAATCAGAAGAGATATGCCTACATAATTTCTGATATCTGAGTCCAGAAGTAGAAAACCTATACAGTATAAAAGGAAAAGGAAGATGGTTCTTGCCTTTTCAGATGTTTCTAATAAAATAATCACTAAATAAATGGAGGGTCTCTAAGAAAAAAGGGTGGGAAATGGTGAGCCTGCTTCTACCACTTCAGCTGGAGAATGCTGCTATCTTTTCTCTACATTTGGAGGTAATGCAGTAATCACTGAATGCACAGTAAGAAAACTCCAAGCAGTCTAAACTTTGTGCATAGTGCCTAAGATAGTAAAGACATTTGAAATAATGGGATTTGTATAGAGGAAAAATTTCTGGAGGAGAAAAGGTGATAGCTTGCTTTAAATATCTGAAGGGCTGACGTAGTTTGGTATGATCCCAAGAATATATCGAGGGCCAAAATAGGACAATTCTAGGGAGAGAGATTTTGTTTTTGAAGTATACCATAAAGCAGGTCTTTCTAACAGAGATATCCAAGGATCAGATAGCTACCTTGGGGAGAAAGTAAGTATTACACTGTTGAAGATATTTAAAGCATAGGTTGGACAACAACTTGATGATGGAGATGTAAAAGCAGGCAAAAAAAAAAGTAAAAAGGAGAGTACTGGACTTGGAGTCAGAAGTGAGGATATAGTGATTAAAAGCACAGGTTGTAGATAGATAGATCTCGGTTTGCAATGTAAATCGTCAATCCTGTGGAAGTTACCCCATTTTTCTCATGTGTAAAACAAAAATGGTTGTTAAAAAAAACCCCAACACAACCACTGTAGTGTGAATTGTAGTGTATTGTAGTGAACTGTAGTGTGAACTTAATGCACTGATATACACTAAAGGCTTAGTTTAGTGTCTGTCATAAATAAATGCTTAATATGTTTTCTATTATAATTATATAATACTTTGTAATCAACAAACCCTAAGTTATGGAAGCCTTTATTATTGGGCACTAGCTCTATCAACGCAGAGATTTTATCAATCTTGTTCCATTTCCCTAGTCCTTAGCACCATACCTGGCATTTAGCACGATCTATAATGTCAAAATACTAAGTGTTGTTGGATTATGGACCTTTTAAGGTCCCTTCCAATGCTGTAATCCATAGCCCAGGCATGTGGTATCAGTAAAAGAATATCCTATATCGATATCCATAATCCTTGGCACAAACTTCTCTTAAGTCCATCTACAATGGTCAATTTGATGAATACCTTTTATGGGCCTAACACATTTACCTACAATCTAGTTGATGAAACAAGGCAAACACATGGCACAATACATTTAACGGGAGAATTTAAGTTCCCTGAAGGTGGGGTCAGGGAATTCTGTTCACTGTTATTTTCTTAGCACCTAGCACTATAGATGAACTCAACTTCAGAAAAGGAGCTGGAAAAGAGAAAGCTGGGTAGACAAGAACTGTTATGCAACATTTCATAGAACAGATAGATACAAGTTGGAAAGAATGGGGACACAGAGGGGCTGAGAGAAGCAAATACTACTGCATAAATAAAAGCAACCATCCAAAGCAATTATAAAAGAGGAAATGAACAGAGTGTGTGAATGGACATGTCTATTAAAAAAAATGAAAAACTAAGATCTAGTGGAAAACAGCATTGTGTGTTTTCAACGTATCTACTTAGGACTCAATGCATATATAGAGCACTGGGTTGTCCCCAATACTTGGGTTTAGGGAGAAAATAATGAATAATTTTATTTGCATCAGAGGACCATCCCCATTCACAACTTTTGACTAGGCAACTTCTTAATTATTAGAAATCTATTCTAAGGGTATAGCCAAGTTAGAACAAACTTTACACATAAAAGATGTTCCATATGGAATTGTTTATAAGTAATTTAAATGGCTGATAATAGGTAAGGAGTGGGGAAAATTATACATATGCTATAGGAAAGATAATCCTAGAGTCCTTCAAACTTATATTTATGATAAGTACTTCAAAAACAAGATTCATTTAACTATGTTCTCACCTATGAAAAATTATGCAAAGGAAAAAGATTAGAAATATACCAGATAAATTAACTCTCCAGATTAAACCAATGCCCTTCCCTTCCCTCTAGAAAACATGACTGGTTTCTAAAATATACTGAATGCTCATGACTGATAGGCTGTTCTCTTAATACCCTCAATACTGGGGCACCTGGGTGGCTTGGTTGTTAAGCGTCTGCCTTCGGCTCAGGTCATGATCCCAGGATCCTGGGATCGAGAGCCCCACATTGGGCTCCCTGCTAGGCGGGAAGCCTGCTTCTCCCTGTCCCACTCCCCGTGCTTGTGTTCCCTCTCTCACTGTGTATCTGTGAAAAAACAAAACAAAATAAAAAACCCCTCAACATTTCTACTCCTACCAATTCAGTTATATGCTTACCAAGAGCTAGTTCTATTCACCCCCCAATTCTACTTTTTGTTGTGATTATGTAACTAAGTGAAATCTATAAACTGAGGAAATATGAATCCAAAGAAAGGTAGTCATTTCTATAAAACTACGTTGAATGTGTTAAGAAGCTGGCTCCAAATCATCATGTAATTATGTGGTAGCTAGACAACTAGAAAAGACTGGAGCAGGGTGTCATAAAAGTCTAAAAGAATGTACACAAATGTTCCAAAAAATCTAAGTTTTCCTGTATCTTTGTACATAACTTTTCCTGCTTAAACTACACTTGTCATTCACCATCTATGATTTTCAGATGGTGAATGATAGGTGTAATTTAAGCAAGAAAGGTAATCTAAAACCCAATCAAACTGCCCCATCTACTAATGGCAAGCCTTGTCTCTACTTCAAAAGACTGGGGGACTGAATGTACACTTATATGTTTTACCCCTGTTTCAATAAACTGTGTTTTAAGTTGTGGTAAAATACATACAACATAGTATTTACCATCTTAACCATTTTAAGTATAAAATGGTAGTGTTAAGTATATTTACACTGTTGTACAACCAATCTTTAGAATTCTTTTCATCTTGCAAAACTGAAATTTTATAACCATTAAATAATTCTCCATTCTTCCCTCCCCCCAGCTTCTAGCAAATACCATTTTATTTTCTGTCTCTATGAATTTTACCACACAAGGTACTTCATATAAGTGGAATTATATAGTATTTGTCTTTTTGTAACTATCTTATACTTAGCATAATGTCCTCAAAGTTCATCTATGTTATAGCGTATGTCTGAATTTTTTTTTTTTAAAGATCTTATTTATTTAAATTAGAGAGCAAGAGGGCAGAGGGAGGAACAGAGGAAGAGGGAGAAACAAGCTCCTCGTTGAGCACAGAGACCTACATGGGGCTTGATCCCAGCACCCAGGCATCATGACCCGAGCTGAAGGCAGTTGCTTAACTGACTGAGTCACCCAGGCGCCCCTTGTTTTAATTCAAAAATGTAAACATAGAAGTTTTTCTTAATGACTGCAAATAAAGATGACAGCTAGGTACAGGGAAATTTTCTCTAGTGCTTTAGCTATGATACATAAGGCAAAGCACTACATCATGAGTGATACTACTAACTTTTCCAGGGAAAAGTGCTAAGATCCACTAAAGTATTCCTAGATTTGAAAATCTATCTTCTGACCCTGATTATCAGTTACCAATAACACCCTGAAACTCCATAGGGGGCATAGGCAGGTAAAATCTAGTTATATTTATTAAGATTTCCAAAAATATTCATATGATATGACACTAGGCCTTGGCTTTTGAAATGGAGTGTATGTAATTAATTAACAGCCATAAAGTACGTTATCAAAGATCATCATTCTTTATGGTACATATGAAGAAGAAATTTGAGAGCAAAACGAAAATAAATACCAAAGGGAAGAGAATCAAAGCAAAAGAAAAGGACACTGTCAGTGAGGGTAGTGACTAGAGAGGAAAGGGAAAGGTGGGAAGGATAGAAAGAAAGACTGAGATAGTCACAGACTAACTTTCATGTGTTTGGGCAGCCTAAACATGATCTTACCCAGAGGAACTCTCAAGATCCTTTTTACTAGAATTCTATAAAAAGCTCAGCTATGAATCCAAGTTCTCAGCTGAAATAGGGATAAATAACTTCAGTTACTAGTTAATATAATCATTAATTCACTTACTTAAAATGTCCTAATTTTAAAGAGTTACAAATTCTAAATCTAAAGTTTTGATCATTTAATAATGGCAGAAGTCTTAGTAATCTAATACTTCAACTAATAGCATGCATCAAAAAAGCCTGTTTTCATGGCTTATGATTTGTTCACACATAATAATAATTCTTGGTCATTTCCTTTTTATCTTTTAACCCCCATAAATACAGCTAGACCTCTGCTAATCCCCTTTCTTTTTGCCTACTTCCCTATCTAAATCCTAAGGAATTTCTTTGATGTTAAGTCATTTCTCAAATAAACAGCTGCCTTTTCTTAGAACTAATTTCTAGAACACCTGAGTAACCCCCACACATTTTTACTATTTTAGTATGGTTTAGATATGAAATAGATAATGGTTGTTTATGCTGGTCTTATTGTGGGGGGTAGCAGATGTAGCTGCCTGAACTTCCACTGGAGGCAGCAGACTCCCCAAGCAATCCCTAGTGCACTGACTTCCCAAAGAATTTTGTAAGGCAGGAGTGGCTAATAAATAGTGTAAAGGGAGGAGGTCTTAAGTTAAGGCCCATCCCAAGCTTAAGACTCTTTCAAAATCTGATTTAAGAGCTGAGAACCTGGGCGCCTGGGTGGCTCAGTGGGTTAAAGCTTCTGCCTTCGGCTCAGGTCATGATCTCAGCATCCTGGGATCAAGGACCGCATCTGGCTCCCTGCTCAGCGGGGAGCCTGCTTCCTCCTCTCTCTCTCTCTGCCTGCCTCTGCCTACTAAAAAAAGAGCTGAGAACCAGTCCCAATTGCAGAGGAACTGTGTTAAAAAAGAAAAAGCATGAAGAACAGCAACTGTGATAGTGCTGAAATGTGTAGACATAAGCATCAAAGTCCAAGCTTATGAAATACTTAGCCATTCAGTGATGACAACAAGTGAAAAGAAAATAGAAAAATTGGATCTCCTTTTCTTTTCTGTTACTGTTCTCTTTGATGAAGTGCTACCAAGGAGAGAACTACCAAGGATAGGCTGCTAAACAGAGAAGAAAAAGTAGAATTGGTGTTAGTAGTCTTTAAATCAAATCTTCTTCATAATAAACACTTAAGTATCACTGGAGAAAAACAAGGTACCTGAGAACTATAACCTCTGCCAATACAAAAACAAAAACTTTTGCAAAATTACTGCATTCTGCAAGTTTAATCTCAATAGTAGCTTCAGTACCACTGTATTACATAGAAGCAATGCCATCACCAATGAATTATCAAAGGTTGGAATGTGTAAGTTCTACAATTGTTCCAATATTCCTAGTTAATTAAGAAATATTTTTAGAAGAATTTTAAGACAAACATCTTAGATCTGCAACTTAAAAAAAAACCCTTTTCTTTGTTTACATGTTTTTCAAAATAATATAATAAAAGCCTTCCATATAACTGTCAAACTTTTATCAAAGTGGAAAAAAGAACGTTTTTTCAGTATTCATTCACATATCCACAGTAAACTACAACATTTTTAAAAAGATTTATTTATTTATTTGAGACAGCGAGACAGCATGTGGAGGGACAGAAGGAGGGGAGAGAAGCAGACTCCCTGTCCAGCTGGGAGCCACTTGTGGGGCTAATCCCACAACCCATGACAACATGACCTGAGCTGAAATCAAGAGTTGGATGCCCAACTGACTGAGCCACTCAGGCACCCCAGCATTTTTTACATATCAGAAAAATGTGTTTGATTTATAAGCATATGCTAAGTATCACATTACTTACAAAAACACTTACTATAAATCTACAATAAATTATTTTTATGTCTCTGAATTTTTTTTTACTATTTTTAAGGGAAAGTTGACATATTTCTTCTCTATGTATGTAACAGTGGAAGATAATACACCAAAAACTGATAATCATTTTTAATAGTTTGGAATGCAGAGATAAGAAATTCCTATTGAGGGGGCCTCTGCCTTCGGCTCAGGTCATGATCTCAGGGTCCTGGGATCGAGCCCCACATCGGGCTCTCTGCTCAGCAGGGAGTCTGCTTCCTCCTCTCTCTGTCTGCCTCTCTGCATACTTGTGATCTCTCTGTCAAATGAATAAATAAAATCTTAAAAAAAAGAAAAGAAATACCTATTGATCTGTTAAAAGATGTGACTTAATTATGTCATGAGGATATTACTGTTTTATGTCTAAATCCTTATGGTTCTTACAGACCAGTGTGACACCATAAAAGAGAAAATGTTTCACCGGAACAAGCAAGCAAGCAAGCAAACAAACAAACAAAAATAATGAAACGAGATGGGATGGGGAAGGACACAAACCATAAGAGACTCCTGATCTCACAAAACAAACTGAGGGTTACTGGGGGGTGGGAGGGTAGGGATAGGGTGGATGGGTTATGGACATTGGGGAGGGTTTGTGCTTTGGTTGAGTGTTGTGAAAGATGTAAGCCTGATGATTCACAGACCTGTACCCCTTGGGCAAAGAATAAAAAAAAAAAAAAAAAAAAAAACCAGTATGGTATTCTGCATGGCCTCCCAGCCTAAGCTCTCTTCCAACTTCTAGTGTTTTCTGAGAGCAAAGATGGTTAAAAAGCTCACCCTTTTACTTCTGTATGTGTCTCAAATACTCAAAGAAAACTTTTAAAGACGTCAGTAATTTGAGGGCTAGCGTTTAAAAGGTCCAAGAAACACATTTCTTTACCCACTGTGCTCAGGGAGGGCACATTAGCTAACTTATCAAAGAGATTCTAACTCAAAATCATAGATCAATGATTTTATTCAGAAAAATGGAGAACCCCACATAATTTAATTAATGACATAACTTCATATTTTACCTAAACATTTTAAGCTTTTTAATAGAGTGGAGACTAAATCTTAAAAAAAATCTAAATGTTTAAAAAAAAAACAACTGAAAACAGTCAAGCAAACCAGTTTCTTAATACAAGACTAAAGAAAAAATGTTCTAAAATTTTTTCCCCTGTAAGTTAAAATAGACATCATTTCTTAACAACAATGCATTTAAACATTCTATAGATAACTAACCTTTGGTTACACTGATCACTTTGCCAAAGTGTCTTTTGGTTTTTTTTACTCTCACCAGATAAATTAGAGTATCACAAGAATATATATAAAACCAAGGAGCTTGCAGTTACCAATTTTATTATTTTTTAACAAAACAACAAATCTTATCCTCTACTATATGTAATATATTTCAGTTAAAAAACAGGATTCATTAAAAAAATTTTTTTTTTCTATCTTAAACCTTACAAATCCAATTCATCTCCGGGAAAGCTACATTAGTAAAATTAGTTCAGAAACGACACTGCTTGCTCCTTCAGGTCTTCAAACCTGAAACACTGGGATATAATTAAGCAGATACAGATAATTTTCCAATCCCAAGAAAGGAAAATTCATTTTAGACATTCCTCTAAAAAGAATAAACAATATAAGCTTATGTAAACCATGATTTTAAAGTAATATGCTATATATACAAAAATAGTTTCCATAGCATTACAGAGAGACTGCACAGAATTCATTTTTTTGAACAATCTTTCCTTCTTTGTTTACTGCTTTATATTTTGCTTCTTTAAAAAAATGTTCTTTTTCCAATTACAGGGAGGAAATAAAAAGAAATGCAACTCTTTTATGTAAAGTAAATCCATCTGGATGTTTGCTGCATCCCATACTATAAACCTGTGATCCCCAACCAGAATGAGTTATAGTAAAGCTGCAGGCAAAATTGTCTCCATATACCACAATCCATTATCCCTGTCAAGTTAATGTTCCATGTTGAGCCATATGGCACGGGTACACATTCAACAAAGGAAATTCCTTAAACTTGTTATAATCAGCACTTGCAGTCATCCAAAAAACTGACATAAACAGCTTTATTGTGTTTAGTGCATTTCAGTTAATATCCATGACAAAAACAGGAAACAGTACAGGAAAAGGAGGAGGAATGTGGGGGAGCAGAGTTATTAAAAAACTGCACATTTTATAATTAGATTTTTTTCCCTAAGCAAGTGATTTTCAATTACAGTAAGCTCCAACCTCTTGACAGTGATCCACTGGGCCATATTTAATAATAATTTAAAAAAAACAACCAAAATTTAATGACATCATTTTCCATGGTATGAACAAACCTCAATCTTAAGTCTTAAAGTATCTGATTCATTTAAAGCAGTTCTGGCAAAAGAAAGAATGACTTACATTTTCATGTTTGTTTTCTTTCTACAGTTGTCTCTTAATTGCTAAAATCTAATAGTGCTTCATTAAAAAGTAAGGCAATTTAAATAAAGTGTCTTTATATGCATTAAGTGTAGGTCACAGACAAATCGAGGGCTCCCAGAAGCCTTTGGTACCTGGCACAGCCCAGCACATCAAACTCTAGTCAAGGTATAAGTAGAGCAGAACTTCATTTCAGCCCCCGCAGTGACAACAATAAAACGCTGAGAAAACACACTATCAAATACTGAACTCAGCATCAATTTCTGTTAATTACAGCCTTGTCAGCAACGTGATTATTCAAACAACTCATGCAAATGTTAATGAGGCCTTATTTGCATATTTATTTTTTCCTTTGTTGAAATGTCATTGATTATTACATTCTACTATGATGAATGTGGCTGATGATGTGCTCTGATATGTAATTAGTCATTAGGTGGAATGAATAGATCAATTATGAAAAAGGACTAAGATTAAGAAATATCAAACAAGACCGCCCAATATAACTATAGAATCTTTTTTAAAAAGAACCTAATAAATAATTTCTTGACATTTAAACTGCAACATCAGTAGTTTTCAATAAATAAACCACTACTTTTGTGAGGTTAAATGAAGGCTTAAAATACATCAGTACTTTGATAATCCAATTATGATCAGAGAAACCACCTTTTAAAAAATTGCAAACCATCTCAAGTGGCATGTCAGAACAACAAACAGCAAAAAAGAGATTTTGCTTTAGACTTACACAAATTAGAAAGATATAAAATGCATTTTAATCTAGTATGAGGAGGGTGAGGTGAAAACAGGTCAAAAGAGAAAGGAGTATACATAACATCCTAGACAGAAGGGGTAGCAACTTCATAGAGAATGACTACCTTCCTAAGAACAAGGCAAGCAAAAACAAACTCCTTCAAATCCCAATTTGGTCTTAGAGGAAAAGGATTATTTAAGCCTCTGAAACTGTTTGCTGTAACTATCTAGCCAGTACTTGCTATTCACAGATGAAAAAAAAAAAACAAAACACATTACTGCAGACCAGATGGGAACATTCCACATGACCAAACCAATCAATCACCTCGGTGGGGCGCAGGTGCAACACAGCCGTGTAGCAACACACCATTTCACAGTCTATCGGGCACAAACACATGGCCACCAATCAATGGCACCCTGAGGACCTCAGAGGGGGCAGGCTCTCTGGAGTCTTACTGGTCCATGCCTGATGACTTCATAATCACACATCATTTCATTCACTAGAGGATACAAACTAGCATTCTAATAACCTTCTACTGAAAATGGTCATGTTGTGCATATTAATACAGTGCTGTTTGGAGTGAAGCAACTGACTTTACACGGCAGGCTAGGCAAGGCATGCAAGGCTGAAGAAACAACCTGAAGCTAGAAACTTCCTATTTGAAGATGGCTGTTCTGTTCAGGCTGAGATCAATGGCAACATGATTTATTCTGCCACATCAAAGTTGGCATGCAAGGCTCGTATCTTATACAAAGCAACTGTTAAACAATAGTATGCTTGAAGAGATAAAGGACAAAGGAGGATAAAAATAAAAAGAGAAGTTGGTAATCGTGTATGAAGGACAAAAAGGTTTTACATCTTTCTAAAATAACCTAACTAAAATTGAACTGCAAATAAAAATTAAGTGACCATGAATAAAAAACTTAAATGTATATTCTTTGGCTTTGTTTTCCTCACATTTTTTCAGTGCTTGAGGAGTTACTCTGTATAGTGCATAATTACAAGAGATGATACATAGAACAATTTCCAGTAAACACTGCTATAATTCTGTTAGGCAGCATTCACAGTTGGCTCCTTTTCAGAGAGGTTGTAGGCAGAGTTATCCTGGATAATTGATTCACTACAAATCATATAGAGATGACCTAATTTAAATAGAAAAACCAGGAAAAATATGATTCATCCTTAAAAAAAATAAAAAGCAAACCTGTCAACTCAAATCTTTGGTAGAACAAGACCAGGCATACATCTGTTTTTAAACAGCAGATTTCTTTGATAATTCAGAGGGCAGTTTGGGACCTTACAGGTCCTTAAATCCCATTAGGAACATCAATCATCAGAGCCATGGTTCGTGTGGAAAACAGTGAAAGACACGTAGCAATGGATCCTTTGACAATACTAAAAGTTGGTTTGGGTGATTAATTTTTGATGCTATATTCTTATTATTTTGACTCTCACAAAGACACCATATAGCAAATCTAATTACATTTCGGATTTGGATTCTGGATATATAGCTGTTTACTTATTTATAGCTATAAATACCATGCTTTGCCCACATCAACCTAATAGCGATTTTTATCTTCTGTAGCCTAAAGAATTAATGTATACATTCTATGAAAATATATCTGCTATAATAAAGGTCCCCTCAGGAAAGAAATCTAGTGATTAGTCAAAAAAAGATATTATTATTATTCCACAAAGAGACAACTGGTAACATAATCTCACTGGTGGTTTACTACATATCACTCACTTCAAAAGCATGCCTAATTTCTTTCCAAATGAAAGTATGTTAGACTACAAGAGGATACAAGATTCACGTCAAAATACTATTATTCTAGCTCAGGTTCTTACTAATTAGCTGTTTAGCCCTCATCAGATCAGATATCCTGATGACTTCAATTTATTAATTTGTAGGGTGACTGGATTAGAGACAACCTTGAAGTTTCTCCTAATTTATGATCTCCCTTTGTGACCTGACACCTTTAAAGGCTATCTCTAGTAGTTTTCGGGGTACCACGTAAGGATGAATAGACATCAGGTACACCAGTTCCAAAAATCTATGGGGAAGCATAATAAGATGTGCTTATTGTTACAATGAGCAAGCAGTCATTCAAATGGATGATATGAGGTCCCTCCTATGAAGATACAAAAGACAACCATCCCTTTGGTTTATGAAGTACTCTTTAAAAAAGTCAGTATTTGAGTTGAGGTTTGCTTGATCCCCAAACAGAATAACAATACCAAAAATTGTATCATATTACCACTCCTTCCCCTAAACAATAAAACAACTAAAAAGGAGCATAAAACCTTTCCAAACAATCTTTGAGCTAAAGTTTTCTGAAGCAACTGTCGTAGAGGCTAAGGTTTCCTAGCAGTACCTCTATAGAATCTGAAGATGATGTGGGTTAAACCACCTATTTTATAGAAAAAGAAAAACATGAAGAGTGATAACTGGCCTCAGCAGGAGGGACTGAACAGCATCCAAAGCTGCTGCCACCAGGCCTATCTTGGGTGACCACCAAAACACATTTTCTCTCTTTCTTGATTCCAAGATCAATTCTAAGGGAAATCACCTATGTTTGAACCTTTTCCCTCAAAGATAAAGGAAATATATTATTAAAAACATGCCTGACAATAATGCTTTGAAAAGCGAAGTAAAAAATTATACTTTCATTTTTTAACCACCATGAAAACAAAATGGTCTTTAAAAACAATGTAGAGAAAAGTCAGGAGAGCTCTGGGGTCAGACAGTATTTGGCTTAAATGCCAGCTCCACGACTTACTAATTTTGTTTGTGACTTTTGGACTAGTTACCTCAACCCTCTAAACCCCAATTTCCTGATTTGAAAAAGATGAATAATAATACAGGTCATACCTATACCTCAGGAATTGTTGAAAAGATTAACTGAGCTAATGCATATAGTGCTTAGCAACATGTCTAACACACAGCAAGTAATCAATTTTTATTTCATTTAGTATTAATAAAAACATTAACTTGAAGGTACCAAAATTAGGAGCAATCTCTTTAATGCTCTAGTTTCAGCTCATAAATAGAACTGATCCCAACTCTGTTGTTTAAAAAAATACTTCACAAGAAAACTTGAGGTTCTCTTACAGTATCCAACAATTAAATGCAGGTGCTGGTCAATGTACTCCTCAGCTGGCCCCTTGATAATACATCCTAGAGAACATGAATTAGGAAAATCTACCAAAAGAGTAGAGGTTTCTGCTTTTGTCTAGAAAGAGCTCTCCCTTTTCTTTCTCTAGAGTTAGCTATGCAAAATTAAAAAAAAAAAAAAAGCTGGTCAATCTATACACAATTGACAGATGTTTCTCTAGAATCCATAAAAACCAAACATAGTCAATGAAATGAACAGTGGTCCTGTTCACTATAAATTACATTTAAAAACAGGCTGGTTAAAGATAACACCATGATCTGGAAACCAGAGTTTCTCAATTATTTTAGTTGAACTATCATTTGGTGGTCAGGTATAAACATTCCAGAAGTATGCCTTTCATCCATTTTTTTAAAAAAGATTTTATTTATTTATTCATTTATTTATTGGGAGGGGGGCAGATGGGGGAAGGAGAGAATCTCAAGCAGACTCCCGGTGAGTGCAGAGCCCAATCTCACAACCCTGAGATGGTGACCTGAGCTAAAACCAAGAGCTGGACACCTAACCTACTGAGCCACCCAGGCACCCTGAGCCTTTCAACTATTAAGAGACATTTTATCCTAGAGAGGTAAAAGTTTAAGAGAGCCTTATATTTACAAAGGTACGGCACACTAAAAATTGATCCAAAGAGTTTAAATTGAATTCCTTGAAAAGTTTTTTTTAAAAATCAGCTATATTTGCTTTTATAGTAAAGATATAAAAGACAATGCCATGTAATTACATTTACCTACTCATGGTAGTCATTCCACAGTGGAGGCAGGTTTCTAGCAGGGGCAAAAGGAGGAACTGCTGGAAAGAGTACAGTGTTGAATCTAGTAGGAATCACAAAGATCTGGATTTGAACCCAGCACTGGCCAACTAAATGCCAAATGAACTCTGGTGAATTATTTGCTCGCTCTCTCTTTCTCTCTAAGCCTCAATTTCTTCATCTGTGAAACTGGAAGTGAAGTAGAAAAGAAGAAACAAACAAATATTTAATAAATATCTTTTAACTGCCAGGTCCTGTGCTGGGCACTACATATGTCCTTCCATTAAATTATCCTCAAAGATACAGAAGAGCCAGGATTACTTCAGAGATTCAAGTACCAAGTCTCGAAGAGACATTTCTTTAAAGAAGATATACAAGTAGTCAGTAAGCACATAAAATGATGCTTAGTATCATTATTCATTAGGGAAATGAAAGTCAAAACCTCAATGAGCTTTTCACACCCACTAGGATGGCTAAAATAAAAAAAAATGTTGGCAAGGATGTGAAGAAACTGAAACTGTCATAAACTGCTGGTAGGATTGTAAAATGGTGCATAGCCACTTTAGAAAGCAGTCTAGCAGTTCCTTAAATGCTTAAATATATAGCTACAGAACTCGGCAATTCCACTCCTAGGTATATACCTAAGACAATTGAAAACATGTCCACACAAACACTGTAGGCCAATGTTCGTAGCAACATTGATTCATGATGGCCAAAATAGAAACGAATCTCAATCAATTGATGAATGGGTAAGTGAAATGTAGTACCTTCATACAATGGAATATTCAGCATAAGAAGAAATGAAGTATTACTGATACATGCTGCAACGTGGGTGACCTTGAAAATACTATGCTATGTGAAAAAAATCCTTCCTCAAAAGACCACGTATTGTATGATTCTGTTTATATGCAATGTCTAGAAGAGGCAAATCCAAAGTGATAGAAAGTAGATTAGTGGTTTCGAACAGGTAGAAGGTTTTTTCATGGACTTAGACAGTGGTGATGGCTGCACAACTCTGGGAATATACTAAAAACCACGGAATGTATACTTTAAAAGGGTGAGTTTTACAATATGTGAATTCTATCTTATCAAAGCTGTTATTAAAAATTACTGTTTCAAAATTTAAGAACAACAACAAAACCACTCCTATAGAGTTATGAATATAAAATGAATGAAGCTTAAGCACTCTGCACGGTGCCTGTGGGACACACTGAAGGTTCTTAATGAAATGTGACCTCCTTATCCCTTTGTCAAATGTCAAATTAACAATAGAAGTTAATTATGATTTTGAGTCTAACCTAATAGCTGAATAAAGCTACCCAATTCTTGTCACCTGATTAGCAAAAAAAGGAGTAGAAAGTATTGTTTATATGTTTATAGGTATACAGTACAGCTAGGAAAACTAGTACATATCTATCATTAGGATGAAAAAAAAATGGATTTAATACCTAGTCCATATCTAAAGCTGACCTAGGTAAAGAGGATTAAGAGTACACTGATCTTGATGAGCACTGAGCAATACACAGAATTGCTGAATCACTATATTATACACCTGAAACTAATTTAGCACTGTATGTTACCTAAACAGGAATTAACATTAGAAAAAGAAAGAAAATATACTGAAGACAACCAATTTAGTTATATACAATCTCAAAGAATTCCTCCTAAATCTATGTCAGCAATCATCTCAGGAACAATTAGCCATGAACATCAATTCCTTTTTAAAAAAGAATACCATTGTTCAAATGAATTTGGTAAGCTCCAATTTAAATTGCTCTAATTTCAGAATTGGATAGATATTCTGATGTTCAGGAAAGCACTTATTTTTTAAATCTCAAACAAGCAAAAAATTTGTGTCACATGCTATCAGCTGGCTCTCCTGAAAACTGGTAACATTGCTTAAAACAATATAACAGGAAGGTCCTCATACACCGATTAATTTATCACCCCAGGTGATAGTGAAAAATAGACAGGGAGACCTCTCCCCATGGGGTACCACTATCTATAGGAAGAGTTCTCTATATTTATTGTTATATCTTCACTGTAAGTGACCACTGAAATACTTGGCCAATAATTTTACTACTGATGACTATATTCTCCTATTCATTTATTCTGCATTTCACAAAGACTTCTCAAACTCAGTAAGAGTTCCTGCTTTGTTTAAATCAATGTGGAAAGCACTGGAAAGATACTCTTTAACGAGCCCTAAACCTAAGGGGCCCAACAATTCTCTACACAAATAGTGACAGAATTTATATAATAAGAACAACTCTTCCCGATACAGTCTGCTTTTATTTGTGTGACCTGTGGATAACCAAAATCTACTAACATTGAAAATATTCCTAACCATCTTTGTCACCTCCAAGTTTAGCAGAATTTCTTGTACATAGGTGTTTTATAAATGTTTACAGAATGAATGGAAAAAGGAGATGAAAGAAGAGTAGAGGGAAGAGTAAGAATACATTAATTGTTTTGATTTGTTTTCATGAAAAAGGACCCTGACTCTTCACCCAGCTTTATACCCTGCTAACACACAAAACACACTGCTACATTGGACTGATAAAATTATAGCCAGTTACAAAGAATCCTGATGATCTATAGTTACCCTGTGCTGCCTTATCATAGGAAGTTTCCATTAAATATTAACAAATATGTAGTAGCATAGAGATCCCCACTGTGACCTTTTTGGACCTACTGGGGGGACTAGATGATCAGATAATAAAGCAAAATTGGGTAGATGCAGTCTGATTTAGGACACATTAAAGAAGAAGAAAGATGAGATTGGACCAAGCAGCCAAGGACCAACGTTATCAGAGAAACAGACTTTAACTTCAAGCAACTGAGGTTTTCCAGTATGTAGATCAAGGGGAGGGAGCAGTTTTGGGTTTTGTTTCTTATAGCAATATATATGAGCAATGACTGTCCAACAGGAGGGAAACACAGTATGTTATACTGAAGGGGAAGGGGAGTGGTTATAAAATTTGAAAAATATTTCCATATACCTTTTTGGTTTTTTTTTTAATTTATTTTTATTATTATTATTTGCCCAGGGGTACAGGTCTGTGAATCATCAGGCTTACGCCTTTCACAGCATTCACCATAGCACAAACCCTCCCCAATGTCCATAACCCATCCACCCTATCCCTACCCTCCCACCCCCCAGCAACCGTTTGCTTTGTGAGATTAGGAGTCTCTTATGGTTTGTCTTCTTCCCCATCCCATCTTTTTTCATTATATTTCCCTCCCTACCCCCACAGCCTCCCACCCTGCTCCTCAAGTTCCTCATATCAGAGAGATCATGTGATAATTGTCTTTCTCTGATTGACTTATTTCGCTCAGCGTAATACCCTCTAGTTCCATCTACGTCATTGCAAAGGGCAAGATTTCGGGGTTTTTTTGATAGCTGCATAGTATTCCATTGTATATATATACACCACATCTTCTTTATCCATTCATCTGTTGATGGACATCTAGGTTCTTCCCATACTTTGGCTATTGTACCTTTTTGGTTTTATAGATAAACAGAATGGAAAGCTCAACTAAACTTTTGCTAGTAAGAATATAAAGATGATACCACAAGTAGTCATCTTTGGAAAAAGCACTAAAGATAAATTATAGTAGATCATTAAGGTCTCTAATCTAAAATATCAGATTACTTCTTAAAAGATTTTATTTATTTAGTTAGTTATTTTAGAGAGAGCATGCAAGCAGCGGGAGGAGCAGAGAGAGAGGGACAGGAGATTCTGTGCTGAGCACAGAGCCCAACATGGGGCTCCATCCCACCACCCTGAGATCATGACCGGAGCTGAAATTCAGAGTCAGCCACTTAACCGACTTAGCCCCCAGATGCCCCAAAACACTAGACTCTTTTTACACAAAATGTGTGATAAGCCTAAAGGTTATAAAACATTGCACTAACTAGAATTATTAGTGGCCTTCGTGTCTTTTCTCCAATTCTTGTTTTCTGTACGCGAAAACAAGCTAAGAATAGTTTCTATTTACAACCAAGCTACAAAGATGTATACCTTTTACTTAAAAGGTTATAAAATAGTTGAACACTAGATAAAAATAAATAATTTTTAAAAGTACAGTGCATTCTACAC
This sequence comes from Ailurus styani, assembly GCA_002007465.1. Classification (NCBI taxonomy): domain Eukaryota; kingdom Metazoa; phylum Chordata; class Mammalia; order Carnivora; family Ailuridae; genus Ailurus; species Ailurus styani. The sequence continues at coordinate 1,704,921 of LNAC01000307.1, read as the reverse complement.
TTATCAAAAACATCAAAGGTATAAATTAATCAATGTAAAGGAAGAACTTACTGCTTTCTACAAATTAGCTGAGTTTAAAAGTAATAAAGTAAAACTAGTTTTACTTAACTAGTTGTAGAACTACAGCTGCTCAGAAATTTACTGTTTGTTAGGCTGGTGTTTTAGAGTTTAAAGGTAAATGCATAGTAATTTTCTATTTACTTATTTCATGAGTACCACTGCTCACTCTAAGTTTGCTCAGGGTAATGGTATAATATGAATCAGTCCACTTGTAGCTTGTCTTAAGTTAACTGGGTACATCATACTACCAACTGTAGTAGAGTTGTATGATTTTACTCAGGCTTATCAGCTGGATCTACAAAAAAATTTTAAAAATACCATAAAAACTCTGTAGCTTCTATTTTATTTTAGGCTCTTCCAAGGGAGAAAGAAAAGCAGGGCCAGTTACACTTCAGCCTTCAAATCCTACCTGTTATCCTCAGGTTTCCATGCATACCGAAGTCCCAAATAATTTTCCAGAGAGACTGGGCCAGGCAATACTACCAGATCTTGGAATGGTGGCTGAACCTGGGCATGCAAGCTCACTTATCTGTCCCTTGTGGGATCTGCATCATTACCCCATTCGATCTTCTGCTGAGGCATTGCTTAGCCATAAGGGGGCGGGGGGAGAAATATAACTAGGATGTGGCCAATCTTAGAAAAAATGAATAGTCAACTCACTGTCTCTGGTGAAATACCAATGCACTGACACAACATTAGCAGTGGGAGGCCAGCACAAGGGACTTCCTGGGACATGGTCACCTGTGTTTTCTTCATTTTTGTGGAGGATATGCAGCTGTCACCTGCAACACCTGGGAAGTCTGGGAACACTCATGGAATCAGTCTGATCTGCTACATAAAGAGGGCACCAATCAAGCTAGCTAAGAGGAAGTTTGACAGACAGCTCTGAATACTAGGTAGAACAGCAACACAATCAAAAAACACCCAAGCGCACTGGTTCCCAAAGTCCCCAGCCAGTCTCAGATGACCTTCAGCATAATTTGCCATAGCTATACTAATAGATTCTTCATATCCTGCCCCCCCCCCCAATCAAGTCATTGAAAAAGAAAATGATACATCTTTGTGGAACAAAGTGAAAGTGGAAACACGGAGAATCTCCAATAGAACATAGTAGAAAATCAGTAGCATTTGCCAAAAACAGAAACCCTTCCTGTCCTAGACTCTGAGCACGAGGTCTGCTTCTCTTCCTTTGAAAGGAAAACACAATAATTAGAAAGGTGGTAGAGATATGTTAGCAGCAGAAGGAGGTTATCTACCTAATGAGAAAAAAATGAGAAAGACTGAAAAAGCACTGAAAAGGAATTCAAAGTCATGGTATTCAAAGTTACTTAACTCTTTAACAGTAACCCAAACAAATAACTTTAAGAAATTAAAAAGTCTTTAACAGTCTTGAGCAGTGGTTTTAGCTTCAAAGTAAAGTTCACTGTTAAAAAAAATACTAATTATATACTTTGTTACAAAAGCCTCAGACTTTCATTCATGTTCATTCATTTCATTCATGTTGCCAAAGCCATGTAAATAAAAAAACTTGGACATAGCAAAGATCTAAAGTTTTAAATTTAATAAGAAAGAAATGCACATAAATGCAGGTTTTAGTAATAATTTTATCTTTCATAGTTGTGAATATCTTTTTTGTTTTAATCTGTTGCTATTTTAGTGTTTAGTTTGTTTGATTTTTCTCATCCACTCAACCTCATCTCTACTATAACGTACGATTCCCTCATCTCTACTATAACGTATGATTCCTTTCCATTAAATCATTTTAAATAGCTATTTTTAGTCAGTTTGTCCTGCTTAATTTACACAACAATATAACAAAACTACTGTTGTTCTTCACCTGACATTCTTCCAAATGACTAATACTTTATGTGGATAGAATCTCTTCAAAATCTCTAGTTTTTTCCTATATCTAATGAACACACCCTCAAATTTATGAGTCTTGTTTCACAAGACTTAGTTTATGGTCAGTTAAAAGAGGTCTACTGACTACACTTTTCTGAAAACTAGACTCCAAATTTAATTTTTTTTAAATGATGTAATCAAAAGGTCCTAATGAAAATAAAAACAGGAAAGAAAATAATAGGGGAAATTGGTTCTTTGGGTGGTTCTGTGTGAAGCTGAGAAACTATAGCAGCAGAACAGTGCTGTGTTTAAGAGTATGGACTTTGGAGCCAGAGAGAGTGGAGTTCTACTTCCTGGTTCATAACTTAGCAGCCATTGAGGCAAGTTTGCTAACTGACTTCTCAAGTTTGTTCCTTTACTCATAAAATAATACTGTTGTAGGAAATGAATTAAGTGATTAACATAAACTTTTTTTTTTAAAGATTTTATTTATTTATTTGACAGAGAGAGAGAGAGAGAGATCACAAGTAGGCAGAGAGGCAGGCAGAGAGAGAGAGAGGAGGAAGCAGGCTCCCTGTTGAGCAGAGAGGCCGATGCTGGGGCTCGATCCCAGGACCCCAAGATCATGACCTGAGCAGACAGCAGAGGCTTTAACCCACTGAGCTACCCAGGCGCCTCAACATAAACACTTTTCACAATCTCTGGCCTATAGCTCTGGGCTGAACAAATTATAGTTATTGATATATAACCAGAATTAGGAGAAGTACATTCTTTTTTCCTGATTTTTGGTTTTAACACAAATATAATCAAAGCTCTGTGATGGTGCTCCTAAACCTAACGGTGCTTCAGAATCCCTCTCCTCCGAATTCTTAAGGTCTGACGAAGGAGATTTGAAGTTACAGTGTAAGGCAAATTTCACAATTCCTTAAAGGTGCTATAGGAAAGATAACAATGGGAAAAAATCGAGTAAGTTTTTTTAAGAAGAATGATATTTAAGTGGGGCTATGAAGCATGGGCAGGTAGTCTGTAGAAGGAAACAAGGAAATGAGAAGCAGAAAAGTGAAAACCTTTTAGATTGTAGAGCCTATAGTAGACAATTAGTAAATGCTGGCTAAATATATAACATATGAATAAAAAACTCTGTTTTATTCTGATCTTACCTATGAACATAATGTGTTCATTAATCACAATAAAAATATACTGCTGACAACAAAATTAGTTATAAACAACTCCATAAAACTCAAAGAGTCCCTCTGAAATACTCCAGGAACAATGGAGCTGTATTCATGAATATTACTCTTTTTAAAGAAGAACCTATTATTCAAATCAACCTGGTAAGATCACAGAATTGCGCTAATTTCAGAAAGAAGTAAATTCATATTTAGCTAGCTACCAGAAATGTATTTCTCTAAGTAGTGACAAAGTAGCTCTACCATCAGTGAAGACACACTTCATTTTTGTCCTACACTAGCAGAGGGACCTCAGTTTCTCTGTCAGTTACATAATCTCACTACTAAATGTCGTCATTTATAAACAGCTTCTGGAGCTCATGTCCACTCCAGACCAGGCTTTAAAGAATTCCACTTCTTACAGTTTCAAAAACTGACACCTATAAAGCTCCTGCCCCAGATTACCTTTTAGTATCAACTCATTTGCAGAGCAGAGAAACAGGCATTTTCTGAGCCCACTTAACAACCAAGCTCTTCCAGGCTATCATTAAAGAAGTTACCTAATTTCCATGGACACTGTCTGACTGGTCATTCAAGGTAGCTCTCACAGGAGTGGTATTTAGCAAAAACATTCTTAAGAAAAGCATCATTCTCACAGCTTCTAAGCATATGCATAAGGCATGGTGGGACACACTGACATAAATGTGTTAGCACTGTATTCTTCAAGACAATGGCTAAGCTTTGTGGGAGACAAGATATGTAAGCAAGTAATCATAACACAAGATGAAACACAGAGAGAGCTATAAGTCATGAGAACTCATTAACAGCAGGGATCATTTACTTTACACTTCAAAAATAACTTGACAAATAATTTTTGAGCATCTGATGTATATAAGGTACTGGACAGGGTCTGGGGTGGGTGGGTGGGATGCATCAAGATATCCCATCCTCAAGAAACTTCCGGTCTGAAGCAAGTACACACAAATAGTATATTTCAATGTAAGAGGTACAGGATGCTACAGACACAGAGAAAGGGAGACTGAGTCCAAGATGGAAGTTTAGGCAAGGCTTCTTGGAAAAGCTACAGTATGAGCTGAAAATTCTAGAAGGCTAGGTCATGTATACCCACCCAAGTAGCTAACATAGTACCTAGCAGATGGTAGAAGTGAAATTAAGTTTTGAAATGAAGTGGTAGAAATAACCAAACAGAGGTGTGGACAGCATTTCAGTTAGAGGAAATACTGTGAGAAGAAAGCATGCAAATATGAAATAGTTCAAACTAAACAGGTAACTATAGGCAGGTAAATAGTATTAGAACCTAAGGCTCAGGCAAAAAGTACTGGAAATAAGGAGATATTTTAATGTTCTGGATTTCACTGAGGTTCAAAGAGAAACAAGGTTGGTGGTCAAGAAATATTTAATGTAGCAATGTAAACAAGTCACTGACTTTATTTTTCAAGAGATACAAACTGTATTTTTCAAGAGATACTTTCAAGAGATACTTTCAAGAAGAAGAAGAGAAAGAGATTAATTCCTTTTTAGGACTGCTAAGAGAGCAGATGGTGACGATTTATTAAATGCCTGTGAAGTCGATGACATTGTGACAACACTGCCCATTCATTTATGAATTACAATGTTTCAAAATCTAAAGTATAAAGTTTCCACACAGAGTGAGGGCTGTTGGATAAAGTGGGAAAAAGAAAATCTATTTTTGATTTTGTGTCCAAATAATACAAACAAGGAACTTATATTAGCTGATTTAAAATTATTTGACTGCAGTCTCAAAAATAACATGTTGTGCAGTGTCTAGTATGTAGAAAGGACACTAAAAAAATCTGTAAAGGTATGCATGAAATAGATGGCCCTTCATTAACTGCAAATTCACTATTAATCCATCATAGTACATGGTAGAACAAAAGAGTAATTCTGAAAAAGTGACAGGTCATACAGTCACATCTCCTCAAAAAAAGAAAAACTGCTAGCTTTAAAAATCTAAAGAATTTCCTTTTAAGTATACTTCAAGAAGAGGATAAAATATTTTCAGTAAGTAATGTGTATATACAGATATGCAAATTCAAATTTTGGCTAAAGAAGCATTAATTTATTTTTTTTCAAGATTTTATTTATTTATATGACAGAGAGACAGAGTGAGTGAGCACAAGCAGGGGGAGCATGAGGCAAAGGGAGAGGGAAAAGCAAGCCTGACTCGGGGCTTGATCCCAGGACTCCAGAATCATGACCTGAGGCGAAGGCAGATGCTTAACCAACTGAGCCACCCAGGCGCCCCTAAAGAAGCATTTAAAATGAATTTTTTGAAGATAACAACTTTAAAGATATATAGGCTGCTTCTGCACTAGTTAAGCAAGAGAAGAAAAACTGGAAAGGAAATGAAAACACATTGGCTGGCAAGGCTTTTGAGGAAGAGTGACTAGTGAATTAATCCAGACAGGTGGGTCAGAGGAAGTAACAGACACATGAACAATGCAACTAGTGACTGAAAATTCGATAATGAAGATATGAAGTTTGGAAGCTTTTTGCAGACTGCTCAGCAAATTAAGGTTAACATCACTGTCTGATGCTGATCAAATTGGCCAGATGTCAAAGAATAATTAGAAAAGAGAAAAAGAGATATTTCAAATGAACAGGACGCATCCTAGATCCAAAACACCCATTAAAGTGAAGAGAGGCCCTTCATCTGTGCAGTTTCTAGTTCAATTGCATCCAAAGACTCAAGAGACAGTCAGTGATTCTTTAACATGGGTTAACAGAAATAAGAGTTAATTTGCTTAGACAAAATTCTTTCCTAATGAATCACTGCCCTTCAATTTGCTCTTTTATTTAACATTTACAAAGGTTGTTATTGACGTCTGCTGTATGTCACTGCCAGGGGACCAAGCTGTGTCTGTACTTAGAAAGAACACAATGGAGAGGAGGCGGAGTTAGAATCAACACTGAAGCTTGCTTTCCTCAGACTGCCAAATACATCCTGGCCTAGCCTCATCCTAAATACTGTAGAACCAAGTAAATTGATCACTGTACTGAACATAAGACAAACCTTCTATGTTGCAAGAACTGACAGAACAAAGACAAAAATAATATAACTATCAACAATAAAAGTTTAATATGCCTTCCCTGTTATTTTTCCAGTGGACAGATTATTTAGTTGAATATGATCTCTTCACAAAATAAAAATAAGTTTTTAAAATATCTGCAAGCTTTCCTATGCCTTTTGAGATCCATAAAACTACTTCTGAAATTATGTAATTGTTTTAACAATAGTTCTCATATTAAGAGTGGCAGGACTCTAACTGAACTAAAATGATCTTCACCCAATATTAAGAGAAATGTTACTACAAATTTTAACTCATCAATAACAGAGGATGTTTATTGAATATTATCAATGTGCCAGGTACTGTGTTAAGCTCTTTGCAGTGAGTATGTCCCTTAATTCTCAAACCGATCTATAACTTGAGCATAATTACTATCCTCACTTATATATAAAAAAAACTAAAGAAACCAGAGCCAGAATTTAAACCAAGGTAGTTTGACATCAGTCATGCTTCAAGAAAGTACCTTTTATACTTACAGTAATGAAGTAGCTCTTCTGCTCATTCAAGACAGATCTTAAAATTACAGTAATTTGATAGACCACTTTCTATCAAAGTTAATAACATCTAATTTAAGACCTGATTTTTACAAGAAAGAAGGAATTGATATGCTTTTTTTCTACCTCTTTCATTTTATTGGATTTTAAATATGCTGACAGTTGAGTCTCAAAATAAGGCATTTTCCCCCTACTTTAGTTCTATTTTTCTTCATAATCAAAACTGCCATTAAAAAGAATAAACCTGCATGGTTAGCAGTTTGACACTGATGCCAAAGAATGATGAAATATGGAAACTTAGTACTCAAATCAACTCACACCTGCGAAAGGAAGTCAATAAAAGTTCTTACCAAATTACTTCATTTTTATTCTGTCCCCAGGTTTCTTCTCAATAACTGAACATGACTAAATAAAATGCCTGTCTCCCAGTGATATAAATGAGACAATGTTATAGAAACAATCAGAACAGAACCCAACACAGTAAAGCCCTATGTAAACAAGAGCCTGGCAAATGGACAGAACTGAGAAAGAAAATGGTATTTTCCCCTTCTTTTCTGGGTATGGTGGAAGGAATATATCTTCTTATCTCTCACTGTCTAATCCTCTCCTACCACCCAGCATCCCTCTGCTCACCTGGTGCTCTGGGTGCACAACTCTTTACTGTAGATCCCTGCAGTGATTTGTCATCCATGGTCTATCACACTTCCAAATAACTGAATTCCCTTCTCCCTCAATTCAAACTTCTCTCCTAGGAACTAAGCAATCCAATTTGACTAAGTTTTAATAATACATTAACACTTTGACAGATTATGCTTATTAACCCAAACCAATCAATGGTAAAATACAAGGCAACAAGAAACAAAATCAAAATTGAGGCAAAAACGATAGACCAGCCTTTCCTAAGAATTTGCCTAGGACCTGCTCTTTTAAGTCATTTCTATTCGTCACAGCTTCTTCCAATATAATCCACATCTCCACCAGGTTCTGAATAGTTTCAAAACAGATTCCATGGTAGTGTGTAGAGAAAGACAGCCAACTGCTTATAAGTTGCCAATGTCACCAATGTTACTGCCAATTTCACAATAACTATAAAACCATATATTTTTAGGTTAAAACCTTAGAAATTACAGAATTTTTAATTTACCTTGATCAGATGCTAACGTCTAGAAGAATATGCCTTTGTTTCATTTATTTGCTCATGTAGTTCATTTCTTAACATGTTAATGAAACGCATTGAAGGTGGTGAGTATCAGTAGGGACCAAACTGTAATTTTTTTTTTTTAATTTTTTTTTTTTAAGATTTTATTTATTTATTTCACAGAGGGAGAGAGATCACAAGGAGGCAGAGAGGCAGGCAGAGAGAGAGGGGGAAGCAGGCTCCCCGCCGAGCAGGGAGCCCGATAGGGCCTCGATCCCAGGACCCTGAGATCATGACCTGAGCCGAAGGCAGAGGCTTTAACCCACTGAGCCACCCAGGCGCCCGAAAATAAAGATTCTTAAGCGCCACCATAAGGAACCTGAACTTTCCCCTGTGACAGGGCACAACGGACAATGATGTAGAGAGATCTATGATAGCTTCTTGTCATGAAAAAGTAAAATTCGTAAGAGAAAACTTAAAAAGCATTCAAACTGAAAATCAAGTTAAATGAGCTTACATTTTATTTTTCTTTTCCCACTTAGATCAAATGCACTGTGTTTCTACAGTTTAATCTGGAACTTAATGTCTACACAATATTCTATTTTTATATACATTATAAGCTTATTTAAGCACAAAGTCTGAGTCCTTAATAGTTCTTTTGAAGACAGTCTTTTTCGTCTTGGTATTTGCTACATTTTCAAACACAGTGTTTAACATATAGAAGGCACTCAATAAAATATGCGGTGTATTAAAACTCTTACAGAAAAAACTGTTAGAATTTGTACAATAGCAAAACAATTTCACAAATGTGAACTCCCTGTCCACTGGTTTTCCACAGAAAATCAAGACTACGCAGGCCTTGCTGAAAGGATGGAACCTCAACTGCTATACTCCCAGCATATAGCAATCCAAACTAGTGCAGCTCCTCTGTATCTGAACAGTTGTAGAGATCAAGTTGCAGCTTGGCCATGCACAGGCACAAACAGTGAGGAGATATCTTAGGGCATTCCAAGTGCTAGTGTTCTTTGCTCCAACTTATATGCCAAAGAATTCATCCACCTTGAGGCACAGGGTTAATCCAGGGCCTATCCCTGAAAAAGCTACCTGAGGCTTGGCTCCTTTGCACTCTGATGTGAGATCACTGGAAAGTCAGATCACCTGAAAACTCACAAGCACGGTTAGGCAACAGCGCTAGTTTGGCATGAAGGTTATTCTAAGCCCCAAGGCTTCCTACTCAAACCTAGGAAGCTAGAGACCTCAGCTACCAGAAGATTTGTGTTTCTGGACTGAAAAATTTCCAGTACACTCTTCATTTCCACCTTCTCGAGATTCCTCTATGCCACACAGGCAAACTATGAAATCTTACCAAGGTCTGCTGATCAGTTGTCTCTGTGTCATCTTCCCTCAATAAGCATATACCACAGGCCTCAGTCTAAAATAGCTCACTCTCTTAGATCTCGGGAAGGATAAACATGCCATTATCCCCCAGTGAATCCCAAATTTCTTTTTTCATGCCTGCAATAAATCCCTAAGAAAGGCGGTTGGCACTATGTTTTCACTGAATTTGGCCTGAAACTCACCGGGATTCAGCTATTCCATGTTTATGTCCAGGGTGAAAAAATAAGATGTCCAAGAAGCCAACCAAAAGCAAGTCAGTTTAGCCCTAGCCAGTTCTGCCACAGGTGAGCTTCGTCTTTATAAAGCTAAAAACAAAACCCAAAATATTAGAACGGGATTACAGCAAGTCAGAAAAGGGAGGACATTCAAATATGCCTTCACTCAAGACCCCATACATGAGACTAAGACCAAGCACACTACACCTGGGACAGGATGTAAATGTGTTCTTCACTTACTGATAATTCTACATTTCTGTTGACAATTTTAGCCCAGTAACTCACACACTGCAATTTGAATCTCCTATTATCACATCAACTCTTTTTTCCCTTGCCCTTAACAACTCCATAAATGCTGGGAATATTCTGAAAGTGAGGCTTCCAAGTACCTCAATCTTAATATCTCAGCTTCCTCATTTGTATGAGATGAACCAAGTGTATTTTTAGCTTTCAACAGCCAACACATCCATTCTATCTAGGTCCAGCCCAAACAACCTATAAAGACAGACCAAATCTCTTAAAGGGTTTTGTGGAACTAGACAGAAGGCAGCAGGCTACATTACTAACTCTAGCATTCTTTCCTTTCCTATACACAAGAGACTCACTTTCTCCAATTAAAAACAAATTTTCAATCAAATATCTAAGAGCCTGGTCCTAGAGAAATTAAGTAATGGGCACTATGGAAAGATGATTCCAGGTTCTTGGGTGCATAGTATTTGTTTGGATTCTGTATTAAAAATGAGAATGTAGGGCGCCTGGGTGGCTCAGTGGGTTAATGCCTCTGCTTTCGGCTCAGGTCATGATCTCAGGGTCCTGGGATCGAGGCCCGCATCGGGCTCTCTGCTCAGCAGGGAGCCTGCTTCCTCCTCTCCCTGTCTCTCTGCCTGCCTCTCTGCCTACTTGTAATCTCTCTCTCTGTGTCAAATAAATAAATAAAAAATCTTTAAAAAAAAATAAAAATAAAAATAAAAATGAGAATGTAAAAAGAGAGAGAGAGAGAGAGAGAGAGAGAGAGAATGTCATGTATATTAGATTAGAGACTATAAATACTAGCCAAGAAGACTCAGGGTCTTCTAGTTTCACACTATTTGTGACAGTATTCTGCCAGAGCTTTCAAAGGCAAATGAAAGGGTCCTTTTCCCTGATTATGGTACACATAAAATGCTTTAAAACAGAATCCTTCTGAATAAAATCTTAATAGTTAGATGAATACAAAGTCTTGTTTTTTTGGAATCCAGACTGACCATGTTAATTCTTTCCTACTGTGTGCTTTACTGACCCTCAGAACCATTATCTTTCAAGGCAATCCATTATGACACTAATCAGATATATTATATATTATGTTAACATGAGTATGCATGTCAAGAAAGCTATGTCTTTACAACTTGCTGAGTAATTTAGGAGTCATTTATACTTTTTTCAAACTTCTGTAGCCTGGTTTCCTACAACACTGAATGATATACATATTTTCTCATTAGAAATATCAGGACCATTTGGATCTTGATTTGAAATATTACCTGGTCAATTATATACAGCTTGATGGCCATTCTAAACTCTTTAATTTTGCTCCTTCACAAATTAATGTTTCCTAGATATCCTAGATGTATTTGCATTGAATAGGAGTTCCTTACGATTGACATAAATACAACCGTGATTTATGGTAATATGTAAATTATTTAAATAAGAATCTTTAATGACATTAAATTTCATGACCTTAAACTAGCAGTTTTTATGAAGAAAGGCAAAAGCCAAGTAAGCTATCTTTGACACTTCTATTCATTTGTGATATACAACAGTATTCAGTGTTCATCTCAAAAAAACTAAAACACTACTTTTGACAATAGGTTAAAAAAATAACCTGAACTAGTTTAATTAGTTAATAGTTAATCTAGGCCACAGGTTCATAAGTTAAAATACTTTACGCTAAGATAAGAGAAAGAAAAATTCTAATATTCTTATATTAGTCTTCAATCTAAGTGCATGACATTCTCTTTTGAGACTCTCATTTTTAATACAGAATCTAAACAAATACGCACCTGAGAAAAGCATAAGCCGAGTAACAAAGAATTACAGAATTATTCATTAAATACCATAGAACTTAGCAGATTGTCTTATTTACAATATTAATAATCGTTATTGAGCATGCTTCCAACTAACTGCCTCATAGGAAATAAGAAATATATTTTTTTAGAAGATCAGATGCCCCATTCCCTTCCTAAGACAAGATCTTAGTTCCTTTATAATAGCTGACATCTTAGCCCTTCTAGCTTTCCCCAGCTGACCCCATACACTGAAGCACTGCTACAAATGCCCAAAGAAGACCCACTGGGGAAAACTGTACTTGGCTCAGCTTTGCATGCATCAGTGGGCTTCACAGTTGATAAATATACCCTACAGCCAGATTAACTGACACACTGAGGCAAAAAGGGAAATTTGAGATTTAGCCACTTTATCTTAAACCTCTTTTTAAGTAAGGGGTGGTTTGTTTTTACTTCAGCTTTCACTTATACGATAAAATCTGTCTCTAAAGACTCATCCACATTTCTAATGCTAATCATTTAAAAAATATTTCTAAAAACCTTAAATTTATAATGCACCAGTTATGATTAAAAAAAGATTCATAATTATAGTCTTTGTTTTTCACAAATGACAAATTTTTTGACAACACAGAAGCATGTATGTTTTTATTATTAGCTCTCTGCACCCCTATTTAAAAGCAGGACTTTTTTTAAAAGCTTAGGAAAATTTGACAATTAGGTAGAAACTTTAAAAATGCAGGGGAAGTTATGAACTAGCCTATTGAAATTTTTTCTCAACTCCATGTCTAAGAACCCTCCCCTTTTCTCTACCCAATTACCTCAAAAGACTCCAAGCCAGTACTTCCACTAAGGAGTTGCTTGCCTAAAATATATAACCCCAAGCACCACCAGAACAGCCTCACCTAGATTCTCAAACTCTTCCTGTGGAAGGAGCTTCCTGTCACTAGTGAAAATCTGAAAACTGTAAAAAAGTTTCCTAAGTAGGATTAGCATTTTAAGTGAGGGGAAGGAATTTTTCATATCTAATTGAGATTATAAATGGCAGTCAACCTGATCTTCAAAGCTCATTTCTCACTCAAGTAAAATGAAGATAGGCCCAGACAAAATTTGTTGTTGCATCTCTGGGGGAAAAAGGTGACAAGGATCAGCCCCAGGTGAAGTTTAACAACTAACAAATTAACTTTGGGACCTTCCAATGTTTTTCTCTGACATGGTTACTCTCTTTTCCTCACCCCAGGCAACAAGTATTACATGCTGCCCTCTTGCAAATATTTTTCAATGTAAATACTCAATACTGAAATGTAGATTACTTTGATTTTTAGATGCTTTCAAGTTGTTGATGTCCTCAAGAACACATATACAACTTTTTGGCCTTTGATGTTTCCCACCCACTCTCTATTGCCCAAAGGTACAATAGTGCTGTGTACACAAAGCAAAGGACAAATATTGACAAAAAGATTCTTCCCACTTGCTTAATAACACCACTAGAGTGCTATGGTTTCCTAAAACTAGAAGTTCAAAAGACATTCTTCTTTTAGAAATACATGGGTTTTCAGTGTTTTAATAGGCTCCAAGGATGACTATTTTGGTACAAATTTCTATTAGACACGTTTCTAGAAAAATAATCTCTGCACACTCTGGCCCTTCTCTTCCTTCCTATAATCCCTAACCTAGACACTTCTACATTTTTAAGATCCCTCAATTAATTTGCTTATATATTCAGTTATCTATTTGTGTATGTATTTTTAGTTAAATTTTCTTTTGAGATAACTGTAGATTTATGTTTAGTCGTAAGAAATACTAGAGAGATTCTGTATAGCCTTTATGAATTTCCCCATCCTGCCATATCACAACTAGGATATCAACACTGATGCAATCCACTTATCCTATTCAGATTTTCCCAGGTGTTTTTTTTTTGGTTGTGTGCATGCACATGTGTATGTTTAATTGTATACAGTTTTACCACAGGTGGAGCTTTATGTATTCACCATCACAAATCATAATACAGAACAATTCCATCAGCATGTAAGGATCTCTCGTGTTTTATCTTTTATAACCATATGCACCTATCTCCTTAACCCCTGGTAACCAACTATCTGTTCTTGATTCTTTAATTTTACCATTTCAAGAGTAGTATACAGATGGAATCATACAGTATGTAATCTTTTGAAAATGGCTTTCACTCAGCCTAATTCACTCAAGATCCATTTTAATTTTTGCACTGTTTAACAATTTACTCCTTTTTATCATTGAATAATATTTCAAGGTATGAGTGTATCACAGTTTATTTAACCATTCACCCAGTGAAGGACATTTGGATTCTTTCCAGTTTTTGGCTATTACCAAACAAGGTGCTATTAACATTCATGTAAATTTTTATTTTTCTGAGATAAATGTTCAAGAGTACAATTGTTGAGTGGTATGATAACTGCATATCTACTTCTATAACAAACTGACAGAATGTTTTCTGTAACGGCTATACCATTTTACATTCCTAATTAAGTTTTCAGTTACTTTCTTAGATTAAATTCCTTACTGGTAGAGTTAAGTAGAGCCACGATGTATTTTTTTTAATGGGTATACAAATTCACCTTCGTAAATGTGTTGGGACACTGTTTTCCCTTCCAAGTGTCATGGTAAACTGGAAAGGTAAAAGCACATTGTACAAAGAAAACAGTTTGGAAGTTCAGATGAGCTGCAATGTCCTAAAACTATTCAGTGTAGCAAGCTGACCAAAGGAATCAGGGACAGATTATAAGAAAGATTATAAGAAAGATAAACAGATACAGAGAGTATACACAACATATAAATTATGAATGGATATATACATATATCCTTTCTGTATCTCTGGGGGAAAAGTAAATTATAAGCAGAACCTGCTACTATGCTAGTACCTGAAAATGTTTTCTAGTATCTTGGTAAAACACCTAAAGATAGGGGAGCCTGGCTGGCTTAGTCAGAAGACGTGAGACTCTTGATCTCAGGGTCCTGGGTTCAAGCCCCATGTTGGATTGAGAATTTGCTAAAAAAAATAAAATAAAGTTTAAAAAATATTTTTTCAAAAACCCCAAAGATAATCTTTCATTTTTAAAAAGATACCTCACTGAAACCTTACATAAAATGAAATAAAACAAAAGCCTATACTTGCTATGTTCCTATCTTGTCCAGACATACAGATCTGCACGTGTGCATGTGCCTGCACACAAATACCAAGAAAAAATGCTTTCTGCACTGGATGTTGTCATTAAGTGAATGTGCAGTTTCCTGTGACCCTATATGAAAGGAAAATTAAAAAAAAGATGAGAATTCTTTGATGGGAGCTTATTTAATTGTATGTAAACCTGACCAAAAATTTACAAAAATCATTATAGAGAAAATAAAGCACTACATTTTCTCTTAAATCTTTCAGAGAGAAGGGAGCCTGGAACCTGAAGATGAAGAGCATAGCCAGTCAGATACAAATCTAGAAAATGCTGTAATTTTTTCACTGTACACACTCATTGGGGAGATTCCCAGACTGAGAGTACAGACTCTCACTAAAGCAACAATGCACTTTTCTGATGCTTATGCCATTATCACACTATTCTCTCATGACATATTCTTTCTATAGACTCTTTTCCACAACTATTCTCTGCAGATTTCTCTCTCTAAAGAGCTGCCCCACTGCCACATCTCCACAGGGTTGCCTAAGTTTCATCCTTTCCTCTCCTAATGTGCTAAAGTTACTACAGCTACAATTTTACATTGGTATTTTAAGGAGCAGTATTTTTTAAAAAATTCAGATTATACAAAACAAAGGGAACACCAAGATTTCAGATGAAGGAAATCTGACATTTGCCTGAAAAGTCAATTATCAATATCATTATTCAAAGAGAAAAAAACAAGAGAAAACAACTAATCTAATGAGTAACTTACCATTCTATATAGAGGCAATAAAGCCCTAGAAATTTTAGAAATAATTCACTACTACCACAACCACCAATCACCTTGTCTGGATATTCAAAACACATATACACACACACAACCCTGTTATGTTCCATAGAATTTCACATACACACATATATATCATTTGTTACCTCTTCAAAAACTGACAGTGTTGCTACTGTTTAAAGTATTTTTGTTACATTATCTAGATCAAGATTAGCACATTACAGCCTGTAGAGCAAATCCAGGCCACCAACTGTTCTTTTTATAGCCCATGAGCTAAGAATAGTTTTTTACATTTTTAAATGGTTATATAAGTACCTACATAATATCACTGATTTTGCTGGGCTGCGAACCCTAAACTATTTACTCTCTGGCTTTTTGCAAAAAGGTTTGTTTATCCCTGATCTCAGGGATCAGTGTAGAAAAGTATGTAACAGAAATAAATATAGTTTATGACTTTAATTAATTTATTTTGCAGTAAAGTGGCTTTGTGCTCTACTCCCATTTAATTGAGACTCCCTAGAAATTTCGTACCATCTGAGGAGTCTGACAATTCTCCAGAGATATTCTTAAAGTGAAAAACAAGTATGTACCTGTATATTTCACCAAACCATGCAAATAGGAATAGGCAAAAAAACACTTCTCAAGAATTAAAACTCAGCCTGGTGTGTGTGTACATATGCAACACACATACATATATATATATATCAGAAAGCTTTAAAATATAGGTAGAAGGGCAAGTTCTATTGTTCATAAAAATCTAAAATCCCAAAATGACAAAAACAAAAGAAACCTAACATGAATGCCACAGAAAACATGAGCTATAAAAACCAAAGGCTGGGGGCACCTGGGTGGCTCAGTTGTTTGGGTGCTGGACTCTTGATTTTGACTCAGGTCATGATCTCAGGGTTGTGAAAATGAACTCCATGTGAGGGTCCTGCAATGGGTCCCACAGAGAGTCTGCTTCTCCTCCCTTCCCCACTCTGCCCCTCTATGCACTCATGTGCTCTCTCTCTCTCAAATAAGTAAATAAATGAGATCTCCAAAATAAAAAGCAAAGGCTGAATTTTGTAAGAAAAAAAAAGAAACAGATGTGAAGAAGATTATAAAAATGGCAAACTGACATTCAAGCAACAATCTTTTGAGGGACTTCGCAGAAAACATAAGGCTTACTAAATAACAGCAACTCAGTACAAAATCTATGTAACAGATAGGATCTGCACACCTTCAAAGAATAATATTTTCACAATATAAACCAATGCAATTAAGGACATGCTTTCAAATTTTAAAAAAATTCACTTTCATCTGGTGGCTAATTAAAACTTGCACAAACATTGTGACACTAACCAAGCTAGTACAAACTCTATTTTGAAAGGGCGGGTGGAGTACCAGTTGCACCTCCTCCTACTTCTAGTCTTTATGATAACCATATATTTCTCAACACTCTCTACTGAGAACCACTGAGCTAGATGACATCTAAGACCCATTCCAGTTCAACCATTCAATGAGAAGTTTAGTATTTAAGTATTTAACAAAACACTCAAAACAAGATAGTAAATGATAAAGGCCTCATTTATAACCCTAAGCAAGGAAATCTGAAATAATACCCATAGAAGGCAAGATCTGATAATGCTGCTCTAGGACTTTCCCTAATAGAAAGAGGGCCCCAAATTCTCAACTATGTGCCATGGTGTGGTTCTCAGATTATACAAATCTAGGAAAACAGTAAAGTTTATAAAAATTCCTCTTAAAAAATCATTCTTTTGTTCTCTGGTAACTAAGTAGCCACACCTCCTATGATGCATCCCACTACAGGCAGAGTTCATGTTCACTTGGCTAGAATTAGATACAAATAATGAGAAGATTCAAGGAAGAACCATTTATCAGATCTATGCCACTGACCTACAATAAAACTGTGCAGAGCAGAAAGGATTACTGTTGATCACAGAACATACACACACAAGTAATGATGAGCAAATGGACTGGGTAAACACATAAAAATAAAGGTTGTCTTTATAGGAGTCCCTAGAGTTACCACTTTGCCACACTGCAACATCATGAAAATATTCACTAGTAACCAGAAAACTTAAAAAAAGTAATCCCAGTGAAATAGCCCTCACAGACAGTGTGGCTATCTCAGGCCAGAGTCAATGATGTTGTTGGTCAATCTTTTGTTAAATATGCCATTATACAAAGCAAATACAAAAGAAATTCATCAAAAGTTGAGTATCATGCAGGAGAAGCAAAATTGCAGGAAGTCCTTAAAACTTATGAGAAAGAACCATTTAATTAAACACAAAGCCACTGACAGATTGGAACCTAAACTGAGAGTCAATTATAATTAAAGAGAAAATCAAGCAGGTTCAAATGTAAGGTAAAAGACATTTCTATATTACCAAACAATTATCTGAGGAAAAAAATACACCAAAAAACTCAGTAATTAATTCACTCTTTGTTCACTTAAGACCTAGGGGATTATATAAATTACTGTTTGTTTTCTTAATATTGTTTTAATTTTCAAAATCAAGCCCCAATCAAACATTTTTTCCTCTATCTTCTAAAATCTTGGCCATCTCTTTTAAGTAATGCTTTATTTTTTTATTTTATTTTTTATTATTTGCCCCAGGGGTACAGGTCTGTGAATCATCAGGCTTACACCTTTCACAGCACTCACCATAGCACAAACCCTCCCCAATGTCCATAACCCATCCACCCTATCCCACCCCCCAATAACCCTCAGTTTGTTTTGTGAGATTAAGAGTCTCTTATGGTTCATCTCCTTCCTGATCCCATCTTGTTTCATTATTTTAAGTAACTCTTCTAAGTAATTCATTCAGGTTTCATTATGCTTAGATAAAAGGGACCTGAGTCTACACACGGGTACCCCTGAAACGCTGGAACCCCTTTCAAAGTGAGGCATTAGTACTAGCTTGGTCTTTCCCAGACTGGGTAGGAAAAAAACAAAACAAAACAAAACACATTAGCTAATCTCTGGCTCATAGAAATGGTTTCAGAAAGAATGGTTATCAGGTCATTTTAACTATGGAAAAGAAGATGCTTTTCAGGTTGTGAAGGCAAAGTAGGGACATGGAAAGAGATAACGTTGCCAGGAACAGAGTATTATTAAAAAAAAATATGTAACTGCACTGAAAGAAAACATTTCAAATCACTAAGGAATAAGGTATTCTGTAATAGGGGAGCCAGAAGGGACAATTCACAACAATTTGGAAAGACTGGAGTATGGGAACTAAAAGTCGAGAGGAAGAGACAGTAGTAAACTCTGCACCCCTTTCCCCCTTTCCCACTTCTCAAATTTCCTCTTGGTCCAATTTGCGTCTCCAGAGTTATTTCATTCTCTCCACAAATACTTCTAAGGGGGAAAGGAGGAGATCCAATGATGACATTGTTTGAACCCCTGGATCTGCCACGCCTAAAATCAATGTACTTCTAGCTGTCTGCAATATGTAACTCAATAACACTTTTTATCAAACACAGTTTAAGTTCATTTCTGTCATTTGTAAGAGAAAGAGTTCTGACTAATAGACTGGATTATGCTACTCCACAATAAAACCTTTCCTGATCACTTCTGGTTATACCTTATTTTAATCTCCTCTGAATTTCTGTAAAAACTTCTTTGTATCACTCACATTCTACCATGTGTAATAATTATTGAAATTACTTCTCCTACCACACTAAAACTAAAGTCTGTAAAGACAGACTGAATCTTAATTTTATATTCTGCCATATGGTATTTTCACACATTAAAGGGCAGAAAAAAGGCATGAATGGGTACATGAAGGAGGAGGAAGGTATTCAACAATTCAGAAGGTTAATGAGGGTCTAAGCAATAGCAGGAGAAAGAAAAAAATACAAGAGCTATAATGTGGGAAAAGGAGCGAATGGACAAATGGTTGCACATGAGAGGTAAAAAAAGGAAAAGAAGCAGTGTAGTAGAAAGGGGCCAGAGCTAAATTAGAATCAGGAGGGTTGGGTCCCTGTTTCCTAATTAACCACTCATTTCATTTTTCTTGGCTTTGGTTTCTTCAGGGGTAGCTAGGTCTCTTTCACTCAAGTTTCTTTCAGTGCCAACATTCTGTGTTTGTAAGCAGCCAAAGATCAGAGAATGAAGATCAATGAATATATAACCCATATCCTTTCTTGAGATGGGAGGCTAATAAAACACTGGAAAAAAAACAAAACAAACAAACAAACAAAAAAACCACTGGAGAAAGTATGAAGGCCTCACCTTATGAAATACTGTCAAACCAGATATTAAGCTACACTGTTTCCCCTAAGCACAATTATAATCATTTTCATTATCTCATCTAGTGAAGGAATTTCATGTACATCAAAGTCAGAAATCTTTTGAGGGCAGAGTTCTATTGTGCTTTGATATTCTAAAAATGGTGATTCTACATTTTTTGTGACTCTAGGAAAATTCTGGATTAATAAGAAATTATACTGCAGGCAGGATCAAGTATACAAAAGGGTTTTCTTCAAAACTTGTTGTTTGAAAGAGCAAATACATAGAAAAAAAGTGTACCTGGGTTTAAATTCCCAGACAAGCCCATAAAAACCTATTTAATCCATAATGAAATGAAAATAAAACATAGCAACTACTATTGGAGGAACCCCCTTAAACTCTGAGGTAAAGAAGGGCTGAGCAAATAGACAACAAAGGAAGGACACTGGTTTGTTTATAATTTAAATACTTTAAAAAAGAGATTTAATAATGTATTGGAACAACTGAACCCAACCTGCAATATTAGCTAAGATGTCTAAAATAAGTTATAAAAATATATACAGCAATATCATTAACATTGTTGCTATTTTACATTTCAGAGAACTTTCACATATTGTCTCTTATTTTTCCCTTTAAAACAATCAGAAGCATTTCCTAGTGTGTGCTTCATGGAAAAGTAGTTCCTCAAAGGCTAATAATTCTTTTTACAAAAGGGCTTCTGTGTGTCATGTGAATCTGGGATGTGGAGACCTGAAGAAAGTTGAATAAGCTTTTCCTCCCCTTTTTTTCCCAGAGCCTCTAATATTCCAAAGTACAATCTGAATATCTAAGAAGGGGCACATGATATGCAATGTGTCCCAAGTTATGTTGTTATGGAACCATTTTTTTATTGTCGTTTCTCAAGACCAGGATCTCCATAATTAAGAGTTGAGGAAAATGATGAGCTAGTAAAACCTGGGAGCATTACATAGAAAAAACAAATACCTTATATGCCTAATGGAAAGACTGGCAATCAGGAGACATGGATGCTACATTCCATTCTGCTATTTATTGGTTCTGTGACCTCAGGAAAAAAACCACTTAATTTTCCTGCGCATTAGTTTTATCATTTGCAATCTAGCAGTTATAATTCTAGTTGCAGTCTTTTTCAGGATTGGATAAAAGATATTAGGTACATGAGATTATAGAATCATAAAATTCTAGACCTGCCGAAGACTTCTGAGACTACCCAGCAGCTTCCTATCAAAAAGGTAATCTTAAGGATCTAGAATCAAGCCCACATCTCCTAACTCTTAGCCCTGCATTTTTTCCTATACCATCACATTGTGGCTCTCATTCTTTAAAGGATAAAACCTCTCTAGCAGCAGAATAAGTCCCAGAAAAGAACACAATTGAAGGTATACCTCACCTTAAAATTCCCATTGACACACACACACACACACACACACACACACATGGTTAGCCTAAAATAACTAAAGCTTTGATAAACATGGAGAGGTAAAAAGATAAAAGGAGTTCATTCCACAATCCCTTGGGAATTGATGGTAGGCAATTTTATGAAATAATTCATTTCTGTAACTAATTAATAAACTGGTCCTACCATCATAAAAAATTTATCTAATCAACAACAGGTAAAGAAAAGCAAATCTTATTGAAATTAAGGAGAGAACCAAGGATAGGGAAATGGACTAAATCTGGAAGAAATCAGAAATAGGTAAGACTATTCGGTGATACTACTGCAATTCACTGCTACTGTGAAAGCTTTCCAGCTTTCCTATAATAGAGTATAGAACTGTTTGATGCTAATTAGTGATGTGCCAAAAGGATGTATTTATTTCACTTGAAACATAAGAAAAGCCCTTTTTTTCCACACTGACAAATCAATGGGATAATTCTGGAATTCATTAAAAAGAAACGCTAAGTGATCCAACAATAATAGCTTTACTTCCTATGTAAAACACTTCAAAATATCTAAATGAATACAGAAATGCATGTTTCTGTGGCAAATTGTTCATTACTGAATCATTATCAACCCTTGTTAGACAAAATTTCTCATTTTTGCAATGTGCAAAATCATTAAAGTGTTTGAGAGCTCCATCATGAAAGACAGTAACACTTTATAATCCACTATTTCTTCAGGCAAACGTGCTTATGGTTGAACATAATATGAAAAATAACAACATCCCCTAGCATATGATTCTCCCCCCTCAATGGTATTTTTACATGTTGACAGCAATAATGAAATATGTCACTGCTTTCCTATTAGCTTTAACTGTTTCTGAGCATTCTTCATTCATGGCATCACTCTGAAATGTTACCTATTAGGATGATTAGGTATCTACACAGTTCCAAATGCTTCTAATACTGCTATGCACATCTTAGTCATGTTTTAACAACATAGGTTTTTTAGCCTGAAATTTGCTTAAATTATCAAATGGCTAGGAAAGTAATCTATTCACTGTAATTCTACCAAGTGCTATCTATAAACCCACATATTTGGGTATCTAACAGTTCATTTCCTTCAGCTCACATCAAGTGGGATTGCCTGTTGTTGTACAGAACTACTCTACAATTTAGGAGGTATTAACTTCCAAAAGTAAGTTATTGTCATGCAGATTGCTTAGATACCTCATTTGATCATTTTTTGAAAATAAAAGGGAAAAAAATATAGTAAATTACGTGTTGCCAATGACCAGTGAAATCCTTTTGAACATCTGCCTTATCTTTTCAAGGTTACTTTTCCCCTTCCTTATAGGTAAAAAAACGTTTTTAAGATTGATAGTTAAGACTTATAGTGAAAATGTATAGGGCGCCTGGGTGGTTCAGTGGGTTAAAGCCTCTGCCTTCGGCTCAGGTCATGATCTCAGGGTCCTGGGATTGAGCCCCACATCGGGCTCCCTGCTCAGCGGGGAGCCTGCTTCCTCCTCTCTCTCTCTCTCTCTCTCTCTCTCTCTGCCTACTTGTAATCTCTCTCTCTCTCTGTCAAATAAATAAATAAATAATCTTAAAAAAAAAAGCCCATTAAAAAAAAAAAGAAAATGTATAGTGTCACCTGATTAACTGTACAGTGTAGTTCAGACGAATGCAGATGTTTTTTCACTTATATTGTGAAGAGCAATATATTTATAAATTTGAGTTTTTATAATATTTCAAGACTTATTTTAGATGCTGATTTAATACACAGGGTACGCATGACTATTAAAAGTATTCTAATAATTATCTGTAAGCTGAAGAAACCAACAAGCACACACTCATAATTGCTCCAACTAAGAAAATGCTATCTCAAACTGAACTACAGAAATATTTTTAGTCAACGGATGCTCAGAGCAAGTGACTGACATGCATACTTCCTAGAATTCATTTAATTCCACACTTATCCCCACAATTTTAACAGTCACCTTGGCTAAAAGTTATGCTAATGATGCAATTCTACTGGGCTTAAGAATCGTATCTGTGAGCTAAGAATAAATGTAAACACATAAATATAAAAGAAGGGCAATTTCTGATTTTTCACGTCTAAAAAGTATAGCCTCAATTAAGACAGCTTAGTTCAATATGAAATTACAAAAACACTGACTAGAACTTGCTCTACCATATTTACAATAAATTAAATGCTACCTGGGGAAAAGATATAACTATAGAAAGAAATTATTTGGAGTGTCACATCTATTTTACTTTGATAGTAAGTTCAACAGAAAATTAAAAAGATAAAAAGTTTTCCCCAGCTAAGTGCAAGGATAATTATTTTGTTCTCAATTTAATTCTGATTTTTACCTGGGATGATATGATTTTCATTTGCATTTATGTTAAAACAAATTGTCATTTTAAACCCAAGTTTTATTGCTCATTAGATTTTTAACTCTTATGTCATACTCAATGATTCTGGCTTTAAAGAGGTAACTGCTTTAGGCAAAATCCACACTAGAATATCAGACAGTCTCCTCGACACTTTATAGAGGATAAGGGAATTAAACAAAGACTGTGCAAAGCAAAACCATTTACAAAGAAATTGCAGACCACCAGGATTTTGGATTTGGATAATCCACTTAGTTTAGCATGGCTGTGTCTTAAAAGGGCAATTCCAAGACCACAATATAGGTCACGTCCTTAAGAAATAGAGTAAGTAATGAAATCAATGTCAATTACACAAACTTCCATATTTACATGACCCCACCAACAACAAGTAAAACAGATTAAACAAAGATTTCTAATGTGCTCAGGCCCAGCACAAGCAAGAAGGAAAAATAATGGTATAAAACATAGCTTCTTTTTAAGCAGAGTCTGCAAAAAGGAAAACTTTGCTTAAAAAAAAAAAAAAGGCATCCAAATTAGGGGTGAAAAAAAAGCCTGGGCTTATCACTTCAGCTTGAACAGCTATAAACTTTCACATGAGAAAGAAAGAGGGGAGGGAGAGAGTGAGAAGTGTTTTGGAGGGAGAAGGGGGGAAATAAAAAGAAAAACCAACCTAAAGGTTTTGCCAAAATATAATAATCAGGTTTAGGTGGTAGGTAATATCCTTCAAAGTGCAACTTTATTAATGCAGAACACAAGTTCAAAATCCCCAATATGAACCCAAGTGCTTAAAACAAACGCTGCCAGCATCTAAATGTACTATTAAGTTTTAATCAAATAGTGCCAAAAGAAATATTGTCCAACATAAGTAAAATCTGCTTAAAATCACTGCTTTGTCATATTTTTAATTGCCACATATAGATTCGACTGTTAAGATAAATAGTAAATTACAAATGTCTCAAAATGCTTCTTTGCCCAGAAAGCAGAAAACATAAAATGCCTGATGTCACAAAGACACTGCCAAATTTAAAAACATTGCTGCTTCCTTTTTTTGATACCAGTGATATTTCTGAATGCTTGCTCCTCAAACTGAGCTGATTAGGAAAGCACGAATGCCCCTAGAAACACAGGAACTTTTTTCTAGATACTTACGTGTATTTCTTGGACAAAGGGCTAAAAAATGTCTCTGACCAAAGAGGCTTTGTAAAGACTACTTGCACAGAATTACCAACTTACCCATTAGATTTGAGTTCATGAAAGGTGTTGGGGACAAGCCTTCATGGGCCCCTAATCGACTGTCATTCAAGTGATCACTGTAATGAGGGCTGTCTGTAAAACCCTAGGGAGAAAAAAAAGACCAGAGTATTAAAGAGATTATTTGGCAGTCCTGCTAATTGAGCATAATGACACTCATCTAATTAATACACAGACTTACAAATGGTCATTCCTAACCAAGTTCCTTGTTCACTACTTGAAAAACTAAACAGAAGTGCTCCTTCTATTCTTTTTACAGTTTTAAAGTAGTTTATTAATGATCTTAAAGAAAATTAGCCCTATGAACTTGTTACATCCAAAAACAAAGTTCTATAGATCATTTTTTAAAAAAAGGATAAACAAAGAAAATATACTTTTAAGTTGTAATAAATTAGGAAAATGTTTATCTCTACCTTCCTTCTTCTGTCTCCAAACCCCACCCATTAAGACGTAATTACAAGTTTTAAAGTACTAAAAATAATCCACAATCAATATACTAGAATTTTCCTAAAACTAGAGTTTTCCTAAATGGCAAACATATATTTAACAATACTAGTATAACAAGACAGACTCCTAGAGAAACCGAACCATGTAAAAGGAAAACATTTATTAAAAATAGCTGATTTAGGGCGCCTGGGTGGCTCAGTGGGTTAAAGCCTCTGCCTTCAGCTCAGGTCATGATCTCAGGTCCTGGGATCGAAGCCCACATCGGGCTCCCTGCTCAGCAGGGAGCCTGCTTCCTCCTCTCTCTGCTGGGCCTCTCTGCCTACTTGTGATCTCTCTCTGTGTCAAATAAATAAATAAAATCTTTAAAAAAAATAGCTGATTTAAATTCTTGAGTCTTGAAAATGAAATTGCACACACTATGAACACATTAAAGTTAATGTTATTATTTCAAAATGGCTGTTATTAACTTTCTCTTTACAACTTAAAGGATTTTTTTTTAAAAACAAAGGAGGAAAAAAGATACTAAGGTTTACAAATAAATATTATAAAAGCTCTGTGGATAAAAACTGTTATAGTTTTTAACTCTTAACACATAGTACAGAATCATATTGTTTTTATTTTTATTTTTATATATTTTCTCATACTGATTTTTTTTTTAAAGATTTTATTTATTTATTTGACACAGAGAGAGAGACCACAAGTAGGCAGAGAGGCAGGCAGAGAGACAGGGAGAGGAGGAAACAGGCTCCCTGCTGAGCAGAGAGCCCGATGCGGGCCTCGATCCCAGGATGCTGAGATCATGACCTGAGCGGAAAGCAGAGGCTTTAACCCACTGAGCCACCCAGGCGCCCTCATATTGTTTTTAAACAAGGCTTTGAATGTTGGTTAAACCTTAGGTGATATCTACACTTTTGCTAACTTAAAGTGATTGTAGTGAAGATAAGAAAAACTATGGGCCTAGAGGCCCAAACAGGGAAGCAGACTGTCTTGGCTCACAGAAACCAAAGATCTCCCAGAATCCCCTGGGAGTATAAAATCATCAATCACTGAACATTTATCATTACCCAGACTGCAGGCTAACATTCAAGACATTAATGGAGCTGAAACAGGCCTCACTATCTTTGCAGGCATGGTGTCAGTTCAACCACAGGGCTAGAAACTGAGGGCTAAATAACTGTCAAATTGTTACAATCGCTTATGGATGTATGTCACAACTCCTTCTATTGTTCTGTTTTAAAACTAATCTTCTAGGAGTGCTAACTCCCAAATGAATCTTTGTTTCATTTTTATCTACTTCAGAATTACTAATACACATGTGACAGACATTCAAGAAGAATCTTGGTGACATTTACAACTTGGTTATGACCACAAGGGTGTCCTCTGGTAACCACAACCAAAGTCTCGTCGGTCACAGCCACATGAAGCAGAAGCTATGTACAAAACAGAATGGCTCCTAGCTAAGGTCACTTCTTGGAGTTTACTTCTGTTATTTAAAACTTAACACTCTTGAGGCGCTAAGTGACCTATCACTATCTCACAGACATCTGGGTATTTTTCTGCCACTTCCTCCCACTGCCGCTTTTAGGTATATAAGTCCAAACAAGGCATTAAAACCTATAAAACAACCACTGAAATACTGTTTACCATCATACATGAAGATATTACTCTAGAGAAAAAAACCAACAGAAATGGGTTTGTAGGTGAGACACATTGTTCACCTTCATATAAATGCAAAAGAGTAATAAAAGATTAATTTTGTGTGCTCTCAGAACTCTTCAGTTTTGAAATACCAAAAATGAACTTTGTTCTTTCCTGATCAAAAAAATAAAAACATTCAAGTTTTTTGAAACTATCTCCTAAAGCAGAACTATACAAATAGATCTAAGTTTTAGGATATCACCAAATGATTTTACACACAGTATATTAACTTCACAGATTAGATTACATGTAATACAGTTTAACACAGAGCATATTTATCTCTAAGCCCCCATTAATATGTGCTCAGAGAACAAAGAAATTATTTTACAATCAACCATACAAAATAAGTACTGTCCTTTATCCATGCACATCCACAGGCTGTAGGACATATTACAGAATTTACTACAAGATTATTTCCCAGTCTACTCAGAAAATCTGGGATTGTCATACTGCACTACAGAGAAGTAGTCTATAAACTTTTTTCATCACGTACAAGGAAGATATGGACCATTAATACCTATCTATTTATTCATAAATTGTATACATATATGATCAACCAACATATACAATTTGAGCAAAGCTTAATTTTTGCTCATGTAAGATTAAAAATTTAATAGAAATTTGAATATTTCCCCCTACACCTCAAAGGTTCATCTTTTTTTTTTGAAGATTTTATTTATTTATCTGAGAGAGAGAGAGAGAGAGAGAATGAATGGGGGAAGGGGTAGAGGGAGAAGTAGACTCCCCGCTGAGCAGGGAGCAAGACATGGGAATCCATCCCAGGACCCCAGGATCATGACCTGAGATGAAAGCAGATGCTTAACTGACTGAGCCACCCATGCGCCCCTCAAAGGTTCCTCTTAATGCATACAATTTTCTTGAAAAGTCACAGTCCAAGAGACGAAAAAGAGACAGTTCTTCATCCACAGATGTAAACTGAAACTAGAGGACAGAACAAAGAAAACGGGCTTATAAAATGACTGTCAGTTTTGGATCTAACACACACCAAAACTCATTTCAAAGATAAACTGGCTACTGTTTCAAGACTATTCTTGTCGTTGCTTCTGCTTGGTAGTAGTGATATCTACCAGCACAGAACTTTTTGTGAACCATGATGAAAAGTTACAAAGTAATTTACAAACATTTAAATAAGATTACTATATGTCACATGTTTATGATTGGTTCTAGAAAAGAACAGTCTCTGTCAGCATGGTAATGTGTGGACTAGCTAGATGATACCTAGAACAGTGCTTGACAAACTTCGATATTCCTATCAACTGACTAGAGATCATGTTACAATACAGATTAAGAAGCACTGGGTCTAGAGTGGGGCCTAAGATTCTGCATTTCTACCACAAAGGTAATGTGATGCTACCAGTCCACAGACTACACTTCTAGTAGCAAGAACCAAGACAATCTGGAAATAAAGATCTCTTTCACATATAGAAAGTAAAAATTCAAGGCTTGGAAGGTGATAGCCAGGTACCATTGCTCCCTCAAATCAGAACCACATTAAAACACCAGAAGTTTCCAGGTAAGAATAATTAAGGAGAAATCCCACAGTTAACCAAAAAATCTAAAGCAATTAGAATAACAAACTATTTTTATGTATGTAGGTATATATTCCTCCATACAGTTTTAAGTAAACAACAGATGTTAAATAGAGCTTTAATGAATGAAGTTAGTTGACCTGGGGTTTAAACAGAAGACTGAGTACCACATAGAGTTAGGCATTGAGAATGAATGCTCCTAAGTAGAAATGGCATAAGAGAAGAATGTCATAACATAGTACAGTATGGGGACAACAGAAGAGTAAGAAAAGTAGCGGAATCATACAGGGGCCAGTCAGAGTATTAAAGAGTGGAGAAAATAAGGGGAAGGTGACTGGCCTGAGGGAAGAGTTAGAGTAAAACAAAAGGAACAAAAACAAAGCAAGAAATTGTTAAGATGAAGCTCAAAGAGATCAGTCAATGGTATTGATAAATGAATGCTATATTCAATTTTGGAATGAAAAGGAAATAAACCAGTAAGATCATTAAATACAGAACAACGATGGTACATGTTTTAAATTGATAAAGCATTACTATGCTAATAAAAATGGTCAAACCTGATCCCTTGCAGCTCTTAACTCAGATCTTAAATTCTGTAAAATGGACTTACTATGAAAATAACCATTAATAAAACTGAGACTTCTGTACATGAGAGATAATAAACACGACATTATGAAGGATATGCAATATTACCAGAATCATCTATCATAAAGCTTTTTAGTCATAATATTTTTAGTCAAAAATATTTCCAAACGTACCCTAAAAAATTATTTCCATTTTATGATAAAAATGTGGAGAAGGCACCTGGGTGGCTCAGTTGTTTAAGCATCTGACTCTTGATTTCCACTGAGGTCATGATCTCATGGTCATGGAATTGAGTTCTGCCTTGGGGTCTGTGCTCAGCGGGGAGTCTGCTTGAGATTCTCTCTCTCCTTGCCATCTGTCCCCCCACCCTGAGCTTGTGTGCTCTCTCTCTCAAAAGTAATAAATCTTTGGGGTGCCTCGGTGGCTCAGTGGGTTAAAGCCTCTGCCTTTGGCTCAGGTCATGATCTCAGGGTCCTGGGA
Source organism: Ailurus styani (assembly GCA_002007465.1). Taxonomy (NCBI): domain Eukaryota; kingdom Metazoa; phylum Chordata; class Mammalia; order Carnivora; family Ailuridae; genus Ailurus; species Ailurus styani. The sequence continues at coordinate 1,675,480 of LNAC01000307.1, read as the reverse complement.
TCGAGCCCCGCATCGGGGCTCCTCCTCTCTCTGTCTGCCTCTCAGCCTACTTGTAATCTCTCTCTCTCCGTCAAATAAATAAATAAAATCTTAAAAAAAAAGATAAATCTTTAAAAAAACGGAAAGCACTCAAAATATTAACTGACAAAATCAGTCGATACATAGATTACAAAAACTGTTCAACTTTAAACTTAAAAATCTGTCTAAATTACAATTTAATTTCCAAATCCTAAACAGCCTCATCTGAATGCATAACGCTCTGCCAAACCTTTATATTGTGAAACATGTTCTATAAAAAATGCATTTAATATTTTTTTCTATGCTCTTTTCATGGTACAGAATTCAGAAATGTTAATCCCTCCTCTATTGTAACAATAGCCCTGAAGTAATTGATCCAATCTGCTACCATTTTTAAACTAATTTAAATGGCACGTAAGTCAAGTATTTTCTCCTACCACAAACAAGAAAACAAAAGCACCTAGTATTATTTGTATATGTAATAATATTCTATTCTTGTTTGTCTCCTCAAAAATATAAGAAGTTTTACCAATGGATTATTTATTTAGATTTTTTTTTGAAGACTTAATTTATTTGACAGAGAAAGACACAGTGAGAGACGGAACACAAGCAGGGGGAATGGGAGAGGGAGAAGCAGGCTTCCCACTGGGCAGAGAGCCTGATGTGGGGCTCCATCCCAGGACCCTGGGATCCTGACCTGAGCCGAGGGCAGCTGCTTAATGACTGAGCCACCCAGGCGCCCCTGGATAATTTTGTGAATAGGTCATTTAAAAAAAATTTATTTTACCTGACTAATCAATAAATAAAGTGTAATTACCAGAGTACTTCTCCAGGTTGAGAAGAGATTCCTGGTTTTTCTATTTTGTTATTTCTTTGTATGAAAACTAGTGTCTAATCCTATCTTAAAATATTCTTTCCAATTCTTTTCAATAGTTTAAAAGGGCGGGGTGGGAAAAGTCTATTTCAATAAAGATTTACTTTTTCAGAAAACCCTCCCCTCTTTCCCAGACCCTAATAAGACCAAATTGGGTGAATTCATTCTAGGCTCCCACAAGAGCAAGAATTTCCATTATATCACTGCTCACACTTATTGAAATTATCTATTTAATTATCCATTTAAATTATACCATAATTATCTGTTATAATTGCACAGTACTGGGTAGTGGATAAATGTGGACTTTTTGGAGCCAGACTGGCAGATGTGAATTCCATCTTTTCATCCACACATACTAGCTGTGTGACTTGGGGCAAATTATAATCTTCCTTGCCTCCGTTTCATTATCTATAAAATGAGAATAATAATAAATACTACCTTCATCTCACAGATTGTTGTAAGGAGCAAATGAGTTAATATATTATAGCAAATGGAAAAGTGCTTGGCATATAGTAAGCACACAATAAAAGCTGGTCATTATTTTTACCATCTCTCTTAGAAGTCATTATGTCAAACAAATTATGAGAAGGAAGGGACTGTGTCTTTTTCTCACGATTACATCCTCGAACAATGGCTGGCACATATATAGCAGTTGCTCAATAAATGATGGATGGGAGATTTCAGCTGCTAAACCTTTAAAATGCTGCAGGGGTTTAGATATTATAAAGATTAAATGAGCTTTTCTACAGAACACCCAATAAGTAGCAGAAAGAAGGCGGATAAAGTAAGGCTGATAAATAACTGGATTGAACAAGAAACCACAGACTTTTGGTATTCAAAGAGCCACAAGATTTCACACCAGTATTGAAATCCTCTAGCTTCTGTGTGGTCAAAGACAGTAGAATCAGCTAAAAGCCATAAGGCATCAGAAAGCTTTGGACAGTCTACGGCCATACCACCCTGAACGCGCCCGATCTCGTCTGATCTCGGAAGCTAAGCAGGGTCGGGCCTGGTTAGTACTTGGATGGGAGAAAGCTTTGGACAAGACCTGGATACAAATGGGTGGTAACATTTCAAAGAGAAGTAAAATGGAGTAAAGACATGTAGAAATAAAAAAAATGAAGTTTAAAAGAAAAAAAAGTGACCTTATGGTATTTATTTACCCCTAAGATAAATTACGAAAATAAATGTCTGGATACAGAATGTTATATTTTTAAAAGAAATCCTTGAATGTAATTGTCTCTCTCATTTAAAATATACCCATGAGAAAGAGAAGTGAGTTGACTCGATCATAGCAGTCTGTTATCTGAAAGCAGGGACTGTGTCTCTATCAAGTTCTCTATCACTAGTGACAAGCACATTAATGGGTACACAGTATTAATAAATAAAATTTGTTAATTTAATGAATGAGTGAAAAACTAACACTGTTAATCAGGTCTACATATGAATAAGCTACTTAATATTCAGTATGTTAAGGTTCTGTTACCCTTTAATAAGTCAGATGCTAATATATAATAAATCTTCCTGACAAAGAAATAGATTTTGTCATCCAGATTCATAAATTCCTAAAAGGAAAAATGTTTTATTCCCCTTTACGATTCCAAAAGAGACCAACACAGAATTTTGCAGGTCATTAAGTGTTTAAGTTTTTCTTTTTTCTATTTTTTTAAGAAAGAGAGAGCAAGAGAGAGGAGAGTGTGAGGGTGGGGGGCAGAGGGAGAGAGAGAATCCTCAGCAGGTCCCATGCCCACCACAGAGTCTGACATGGGACTCGAGCTCATGATCTTGAGATCACAAACTGAGCCGAAATCAAGAGTTGGACACTTAACCGACTGAGCCACCCAGGCACCCCATGAGTTTAAGTTTTTCTTGAGGATGAATAACTCTTCCAGGTAACTTTTTAAAGTTGTTGTTTTTGTTGTTTTTAATTCTTTCTTTTAGTATTCTCTATTCCCAAACTCAAACCCTGACGCTGAGATCAAGAGTCACATGTTCTTCCTACTGAGCCAGCAAGGCACCCTTCCAGGTAACTTTTTATTTATGAAGGCTAGCAAGTGGTTTCATACAATTACTGTAACATCATACTGAACAGTAAACCTTGAATTGTCTTGGGTGAGTGGGGAGGGAGAATCAAAGTCTTTTAGAGGTGAAAAGGATCCTCCAAAAATATGATGGATACATGAAACACTGCTTAGTACAAGGACATAAAATTACTTTTGAACATAAGATCCCAGAGGATCACCTAAAAAAGGACACAGCAGTTCAGTTCTAAGTTGAGCCCACTTATGTTCACAAATGTATCCAAGTAATTGCTAATGTCATCTGTTAGAAGCAGAGCTGACGCTCTCTTGCTCTAGCCTATATAACTTTGTCATGTTTGAAACTTTACAAGCAAAAGGTTTCTACATTTTATCTGTCAAAGTTCATTCTCTATGTGGAGAAATCAAAACATCTCTAGGCATCACAGGAAAAAGTATATTGAAATGGGAAAAACAAAAAGTATATTGCTGAATCCAGATGGTATGTAAGATTTTAGAGCCCTAACAGACCATGTAATTCACACTCATTTTACCTACCATACAGATAAGGAGACATTAGTTAAGCTGAGTGTCTTGCTAAAGATCTGGAAGTGAGGGACTGGCAGCATAGAAGTTAATAAAAATGCCATATACCTCATAATCAATACATAGGGGATTCTAAAACTAACACTATAAGGCAAGTATAGCTAAGATTCTCATTTTACATACTAAAAAACTAAAGTTTAGAGTAACCAAGATGAAAAAACAAATGGACTCAAACTGTGAATAATTAACTTCTAATAAGAAACTTCCCTCTATTCTGTACCAGTATCATATGTTATATAAATAAGTCTTGCTTCTAAAGTTCTTATAAAATTCCTTGATAATAAGTTCAATAAAGATGAGCAAATCTCTTTTTGGGGGACACCTGGGTGGCTCAGTCAGTTAAGTGGCTGCCTTCGGCTCAGGTCATGATCCCAGGGTCCTGGGATCGAGTCTGGCAGCAGGCTCCTTGCTCAGCAGGGAGCCTGCTTCTCTCTCTGTCTCTGCCTGCCACTCTGCCTGCCTGTGTGCTCTCTCTCTCTCTCTCTCTGACAAATAAATAAATAAAACCTTTTTTAAAAATCTCTTTTTGGTGCTTTTAAGAGACTCAATTCTGGCAATTTTTTTCTATACTGTAGGTCTCCATCTTTTAGGTTTTCTGATTCTAAATTCTCAATTACCACCCTCCTTACAGATTTTGAAAGTTAAATCTCCAGCAATGGCTATATCAAAATCATAAATCCATTAACACATGAAATATAAAAAGTGAAGAACAACTTTGTACTACAAGTACAAAAGGATGTAAAATAAATTAGTTTATTAAAAAATATTAACCCATCTATATGGTAACTATTTTATATATAAAATTCAAGGGCAAAATGTAAAAGAATAATGTTGTTATGTTAGTTTGTGAGATTATAAATAAGCAGCACCATAAGGACTGATGTTTCTAAGAATACAGGAAATACTNACTTACATGGGGGGGGTTCCTTTTTTTTTTTTTTTTTTTTTAGTTTTAGCTCCACCTACTATGTGGTTCTCGCCAAAACTACGGACAGTAACTTCAGACAAGAAGCATACTATTCTGTTGATGGTTTCTAATGTTTAGATTTTGGCTACTTCTCATTAACTGGCAAAATTTACAGAGTCTAACTTCCTTTCAGTTCAGAAACAGATGCTCCATTTAGGGCAAAAATTTGAAAAACAATGAAAAGTAAACTCAGAAAATTCTCTACCTTAAAAAATTATACTATAAATATAGTGTGATATGTATAAAAAATTTAAGACACCTGCTAATTTAGTTTACTCGTAAATTAACATCCTGAGTTTAAACCTATAAAAGGTTCCTTTTTTAAAGATTTTATTTATTTATTTATTTGAGAGAGAGACAGAGCATAGGCACAAACAGAGGCAGGGGACAGAAGGAGAAGCAGATGTCTCACTGAACAGGGAGCTGATGTGGGGCTCAATCCCAGAACCCTGGGATCATCAGGACCTGAGTCAAAGGCAGACACTTAACTGACTGAGCCACCTAGGAGCCCCTATAAAAGGTTTATTAAAAGATTACAAACTTGGGGTACCCGGATGGCTCAGGCGGTTAAGTATCTGACTCTTACATATTTTAAAGCTTTTATCTTCTACTACTGTATGTCAACAGATTAAGATGAACATAAAATAACTGTTCAATAAATATTTTTAACTAGGGGTTCCTGGGTGGCTCAGTCACTTAAACGTCTGCCTTTGACTCAGGTCATGGTCCCAGGTCCTGGGATCGAACCCTGCATTGGCCTCCCTGCTCAGCTCCCTGTTCAGTGAGAGAGATATCAGAGCAAGGGTAGGGGTAGAGAGAGAAGCTTGCTTCCCACTTTTCCCCATTACAAATAAGGTTGCTATAAACACTTCAGTAATATGTCTCCTTGCATATACATGAGAATTTATGTGAAATCTTCTCTAGGAGTGGAATTCCTAGGTTACAGAGTATGCATACCTTCAAAGTTACTAGACATTGCCAAACTGTTCTGTAGGACAGAAACATACTATCATTTAAGAAAAAAAAGTCTCATATTTCATACTGAATTCAGAAAGTTTCTGAGCTATACAGACAGCCCCAACCTCTGAAAGAAAGCTTCTAAAGCCCACTTATAAGTTTTATGTAACTTGTGATGCACTTTCCAGATGGTAAAAAGCAAAGCAATAATGAGTACGTTTCCTTATCAGTTCATTTAACCCTTATGTCGTTTTTTCTTATCTAAAATAGTCTGACCTGGGTTAAAAGGCAGTCCTTTGCCATAATAAATATTCAAGACCACATTTATTAAATGAGTTAATCTTCTCTAGGCTCCTTAGTTTACATTAATGTTCTATAAATAAAACTGCATCCATTACTCCAGGTGTTATCAAGCAAAATTTGACAGAAATACAGTAATAGTTTTAGTTTGTTGCCAGTATCTGGTCTTGATGTTCAGTGTTAAGACAGGCTGTCATAGCCACTTGGCAACAGTGTTGACTGTGCTGATTGTTAGATCTGACCCAACAGGCATAACAGTTCACAGTTGATAATTAAAACAGTAATATATATCCTGGTAATATCCAGAGGACAATACTTTTGGATTCTCTTGTCAGCCACAGTGAAATTGACCATGATCCAGCCATTTATACTTCCTCTTCCTGCTCCTATGAAGAAAGGCACTCATCTTTAAGGGTAAGTCCAAATTAAAAGTATAATAGTAAAAGAATGCTCCTTTAATAACTGGCTCATATGGATGGTAAATCCGTGGCCTGGATTTAGTTCCCTGAAGGTAAAAGTAAATAAGCCATAGATGAAAGATCAGGGATTCCTTCTACGAATATGCATGAAGTCTTCATTCAATCTATATAACTTGAGGTTTTCTGTGCCAACAATAAAAACACAGGCATCCATTTGATACTATTTGCAAGAATATGAGTTAAGGGCTCAACTCACTTAATCCTTACTACATCACAAATCCTCACAACCCATGAACTGTTATTCCCAATACATAGATAAGAAAATGAGTGCAGAGAATTTACATAATTCACATGATATCTAACAGTAAGTAGCAAAATGAGTCTGAACCCAAGCAATCTAATTCCAGAGCCCACCGTGCAATCCTGCCTCTCTAGTAATAACTGTTCCATCCTAGAATTATTGTGAATAGGCTCAGTGACAGGCTAGAGACACAAAATGAAGAGTCTATTTGTTAAAATGGTAATTCACAGGTGAAAAGGAATTAAGCCAGGGAAACGCAACAACAACAAAACAACAACAACAAAAATTTTTTTAACCACCCAATTTGGCAAGTGGTATTTGGTACAGTGGAGGTAGTCATAAGAGCTTTTGAGAATTTTTTGAACCTGTGGATTCTGGTGGGGGAAAAAAGCAAACAAAATGGGAAACGGAAAATTTTCCTATGGTAAGTAGATATCAAGTACATTCATTCATTCCTCCTGCAGAATATTCCCCTTGCCCAAGGTGGGAATAAACTGCAGCAACCTTCTGTGATACTGAGATAGTTCCTGCAGAGAATGCAAACAGAGACCCCAGCGAACCTAAAAGCAAATCATATACCATTAGGATTAGTAGTTGAGTGCCCCATGTAAGATGGAGTTTATAATAATGATATGGCAATTATAAATAATAATTATTATTCATTACAATGAAATGGGGGGGGAAGTCTAGAAAAAGGCTATTTAACTCTATTCCAATAAACTAAAGGGAGCATCTGAATGACACTGAAAATTAAAAAAAAAAAAAGTTGTTCCTACAGGGATAAGAGGTCAGAGCCTTAAATTCAACTTCAACCTGAGGCCTACCCAGAGAAACAGAGTCAGAGGAGGCACCTAATCTTCCTTCGGAAACTGGTGACTTGTTTTTGCAGCACGGAAGCTACCCAGACAAGAGAAAGACCCATTATCCCTTCTTCGGTTCCTAGATGTCTGGAAGCCCTAGTCACCAAGCTAAAGGACCACAGATGCCATATAGATATTCCAACAAAGAAAGAACAAAGAGAGGAAAGTTTATTTCTACCTAATACCAAAGGAAAACAGTGCCTCTGATTCCAGATATATAGTTTCTCTTGGAGAGTTCTCAGCAGCTGAAAAGTTAGGACTTCCTTTTTTCTTTTTTTAGGACTTCCTTTGAAAAACAGAAAAGCATCGCCAACAGGTAAGAGAAGTCGGTGCAACTACTCTGTGAATATATCTGATACAAAACCCCTAACTTTTAGAGATGACTTTTTAATGATAAATGGGCTTCTGAAAACTAAACATGGTCCTCTTAGCTCAAACTTCTATATTAAATAAGTAGGTCAGTGAAAGAGTTCAAATTTTTCTTTCATTTTGTACAATTCCTCATTTTTAACTTTAAGAACTTTTAAATTTGACGAAGCATTTAAAATATTTTTGAGAAGGCTTCTGATTTTTTTAGTTTAAGAAAGTACTTTTTAAAATTGTATTTGTAGGGGTGCCTGGATGGCTCAGTATCTAAGCATCTGCCTTTGGCTCAGGTCATGGTCCCAGGGTCCTGTAATCGAACCCCACATCGGGCTCCCTGCTCAGTAGGAGGCCTGCTTCTCCCTCTCCTGCCTGGCGCTCTGCCTGCTTGTGCTTTCTCTCTATCTCTCTGTCAAATAAATAAATAAATCTTTAAAAAAGAAAAAATAAAAAAAATTATATTTGTAAATGACCGTATCTGCAGCTTTAGAATCAGATTTCCATCAATATGTTTATATTTCAATGATGGATTTAAACAAACTTTTCCAGGTTAGCCTTTACTGTTAAGAACATCAAAGGAATTAAACTCTAAATACATTACCCCTCCCATTTTCATGGCCCTTTTATAACAAAAGATCCATCACTCATTTTTGCATGTTTAGCAGCTTATCAGTATGTAAAGCTATCTCCTTCTTCATCAGTTGCTTAACCGGGAAGGCCTCTGAGCAGCTCTAACATACTGCTGAGGAATGACCCCTGGGGCAGTACTCATTTACCAGTTTGAGGAACACATTCTAGATTTCCATATTGACAAACCAACTTTTACAAATCACTAAAAGCCGGACTCTTGTGGCTGTTCATGTGTCCAGATCTTAGTTCACTCATATCATACATGTATTTAAATAACCAAATTAAGTGAATTCAAGAATAAAATTAATGCAATAAAAAGTTTCACCCTTCTACGCAACTAAAAAACAATGCACCTTAGAGTAAGCATGAGAAATATAACCTACTGTTCTGTCTGTTAGTACGGTGTTTTGAATGCTTCTCAGGTGAAGCATCTCACTCCATGGCTATTCTATTGTACAAATATAGTATTCTTCCTACAATATGATATTAAAACACAAACCAGCAACTTTTTTTTTTAATTCTTTGCCCCAGGGGTACAGGTCTGTGAATCATCAGGCTTACATCTTTCACAGCATTCACCAAAGCACAAACCCTCCCCAATGTCCATAACCCATCCACCCTATCCCTACCCTCCCACCCCCAGTAACCCTCAGTTTGTTTTGTGAGATTAGGAATCTCTTATGGTTTGTCTCCCACACAAATAGTTATCTGATCCGTTATCAGGGGAAAAATCCACCCTGGCATGCGTGCATGCGTGTGTGTGTGTGTGTGTGTGTGTGTGTGTGTGTGTTCTAGTTAACCAATTAAATAAAATTGACAAGGCAAGTTTAAGTGGCATTACTTTACTAGAATACTTCTAGCCAGTACACATAATTAAAAGTGAAAATAGTGAGGGCGCCTGGGTGGCTCAGTGGGTTAAAGCCTCTGCCTTCGGCTCAGGTCATGATCTCAGGGTCCTGGGATCGAGCCCCACATCGGGCTCTCTGCTCGGCAGGGAGCCTGCTTCCTCCTCTCTCTCTGCCTGCCGCTCTGCCTACTTGTAATCTCTCTCTCTGTGTCAAATGAATAAATAAAATCTTAAAAAAAAAAAAAGAAAAGAAAATAGTGAGATAGTTACTTCTTTAAAAGTAAAATTATACTGTATTTCAGACATGCAATCCAAACTGATACTGTTTTACTGTATTTTCAGATACTTACAAAAATATATGATTAATTAACTACATTTGCACACAATACAAAATTTTCAGATACACAGAAAAACAGGAGACCAGGATCCCTCTGATAATCAACAGCAGTTCATAGTATTACCAGTCTTTTTAAATAAACCTCCTAAGAGAGACTGTGAGATGTGCCACTTAAATATTAAGACTAATAGGGGCACAAAGTGAATTATCATCTACTTGATCAAATGTGACAATTTCATTTAGAGCAATAACTGAAATTGATTTTCTCTTCTTTTCTGCTCTCTGCTTTGAGTTCTTATGTTTTCAATGTATACTATCAATCTCTAACCTAGATGCATTCAAGTGTGTTTATGGACACTTCTGTGAGAGGGATTTTTTTTTTTTGTCTTTCCTGCTCTTGACTTCCTTCTCATTCTCCTCATCCTTATAATCTATCCCTTTTACCTGTCTTTCATATCATTTTAATCTAGTTACTCATAAAATAATTAAACCGGGGCGCCTGGGTGGCTCAGTGGGTTAAAAAGCCGCTGCCTTCGGCTCAGGTCATGATCCCAGGGTCCTGGGATCGAGGCCCACATTGGGCTCTCTGCTCGGCGGGGAGCCTGCTTCCTCCTCTCTCCTCTCTCTCTGCCTGCCTCTCTGCCTACTTGTAATCTCTCTCTCTGTATCAAATGAATAAATAAATTAAAAAAGATAATTAAACCGTGCATATGGAAGTGTGACAATGCATAGGTATATATCAGTATTACTGCCAATAACTGATCAGGCTGATAAAAGAATGAATAAAACAGTCTTTAACTTCAAGGAGCTCATAGCTTAGAAAAAAGAAACAACACCTAAAAATATTTTAATAAAACGAGTAATTTTTGCATGAGGTCTGAGCCCGAGGTGTGTCACATTACAGCTTCCAAAGGTTTGATCAGTATTCTTAAGACTCCCTACTAGTCTCCTGGGCAAGATGGCATAACCAATAAAATTTTAAATGATGCCCAAGTCAGTGTGCAAACTTCCAAGTTAAACTTCCTGAGTTGAGTAAGAATAGTTTGGAAGATGGTAATATATCAGGACAACTTCAAATGAGAACATCAAAGCAGGACAAGCACTCTCAGGCAGGCAGAAGAAATAGCATTAAGATTTGCTAAAAATGCCTTAAAGCATAATGAAACATGCTGATAACTAGAAAACAAAAATGTCAACAAGCACACACCTCTGGTGGCATCATAAGCATTACAGCTAAGTTTTACTGAGTGCCACTATCTATAGATACTGTATTTTCCCCATCATAAAACTGAGGAAATTTTGTCTTAGAGAATTTAACCTTCTCAAAGTCAGAGAATGGTAGAGAACTGATTTAAACTTGAGAACTATGACAGCAGATGACAATGTCAGTCACTGATTTTTTTTCATTTCCAGCCCCAAGAAGCTTGGTAATAGAGCTTAAACAGAGAATAATTTCCATTAGGCAAGCCATTTTCAAGGTCTCAGAATCCCTTTGGTCTTGGCACTTGTTGTACAAAAATACTCTGTCTTAAAAAATATTTTGTCTTAAAAAATATTGAGAGCCCCAAGGAGCTTTTGTTTATGTGGAACATATCCAGTGATATTTACCACATTAGAAAGTAAACCTGAGAAATCACAAGCACAAGAACTCAGAGCAAAAACATTATCATATATCATGCAGCATTTGCATACTCCAGAGTACACAGGAAAGAACAAGACTGAAATGGCAAAGAATGTTTTAGTTGCATGAAAACACTTTTAACCTAGCAAACACTCTAAAGGGTCTCAGAGACACAGAAAGGCCCCTGGAACATACTACATAAATTGCTGGAAGAGACTATTCACTATATTTTAAAATAAATTATAAACCCTGATTACCACTACTGTCAGAATCTGGAAACCCTGGTCAAAGACTATTTATTTATAACAGAGGTCTCATTTCAACAGAATGGAAAAAAGATTCAGGGAAGTCAAGGGTGATGCCTAACATCACACAGTGAATATCATTCTCAATGGAGAAAAACTGAGAGCTTTTCCCCTAAAGTCAGGAACACGGCAAGGCTGTCCACTATCACCACTGCTATTCAACATAGTACTAGAAGTCCTAGCCTCAGCAATCAGACAACAAAAAGAAATAAAAGGCATCCAAAT